>OY757191.1:64067571-64544467 GCA_963583895.1 Melanophora roralis | reverse complement strand
TGCATTAATAAGCTTTAATAAGTGTGAGAAATGAAAAACAAGACGTTTCGACCAACCTGACAAACTCGGGAATTAGTTGGTTTATTGGACCACTGGGAGCACTAAAAATATTTGCATTAAAGGTGAAACATAATATCCTTTTGTTTTTTATTCCCAGAACTTATATAATGGCCGTATGAAGGTCGCTTTTTGTGTGTTGACCTACTTTCCAGAAATCCGTTAAGACTAACATCAGCCTCTATACATTTTTCGGTTTCAGTTGGATCAGACACTTGCAATTATAGGTCAGGTGGAGCTAGCAGTACAACTTATCTTTTTATACCCTTCACATAGTGATAAGTGTATATATCACTTTGTCATTCCGTTTGTAATTTCTTTATTATTCATTTGCGACCCCATAAAGTATATATATTCTGGATCCCTATAGATAGGGAAGCCGATTTAGCGTTGTCCGTCTGTCCGTCTGTCCGTCTGTTGAAATCAAGTTTCCGGAGTCAAATAAAAAGATACAGACCAGTTAATGGTGTCAAACGATCAGAAATATCCTGGAGACAATCGCTATTTAAAATCAGCAAAATCGGTTCACTATTGACCGAGATATAAGCGAAAACCCAGAGTAACCCATTTTTTTAGGACAAAATCCGTGCATATATCCCTATATATCTCAGTAAGTATAGTCACTCTTGCCACAAAACTTGTCACGGATACTCCTAAAGAAGGGACCCAAATAATGGAAAAAGTTTTTTCAGATAGGACCAGGGGAAGGGGTATTTTTCCTACAATTGCACAAATTTGGTGAAATATTTTATGCGCTATATCTCGTAGCTCTCATACAAATCGACAATTATTATAAAATATTCGATACGCTATATCTCGGAAACTATAAAAGATATCGAAATGAAATGTTCTACAAAAAGTAATTGGACAAAAAGGCCTACGCTTTAAAGAAAAAATTTTTTGAGTGGGGGCAAAAAAAGGGGTAGGTCCCATACAAATTAACGATTTGTATGAAATTTTCGATATGCTATAACTCGGAAACTATAAAATATATCGAAATCAAATGTTCTACAAAAAGTGATTGGACATCAATGGCTACGCTATAAAGAAAAAATTTTTCGGATGGGGGGTGAAGAAGGGGTAGCTCCCATACAAATTAACAATTTTTATAAAATTTTTGATACGCTACTTCTGGAAAACTATTACAGCTATCGACTTCGAATGTTCTACAAAAAGTAATAATCAAATAATTCATACATTTTGGAGAAAAAGTTGGAGAAGAGCGGGGGGACTAGAACATTTAACAAGTTTTATTAACCTTTAAATATGAATAATGTCGAAAACTTTTAAAACTCTCGACCTCAAATCTTCATCTATTTCTTTTATTCATACGAACGTTAAAATTTTGTTATTTTTTCTATGAACTTTAAAACTCGCACAAGGTTTTTTATTATATTGTTTGCAGTACAAAATTACTCGGCTGGGTATATTTAAAGACCAATGTGAAGTCTTCACAGATAGTTTAATTAAAGAAGTCGTGGTAGCCGATAAGTCTAAGTAACTGTTTCTTACATAAGTTGCCAGTAAGGACGTAGTAGTATGCGAACTACTTATGTGAACTAAGTGTCGTATGGCTGTCGATAATGGGGTATATAGTGTCAAGAAGATAACTGCACTAAAGAGACTCTATAAGTTACACAAGCTAAACAAAAAAGAAGTTAATAACGAAACAATAAAAATTTTTTGTATTTACCAAATTGTTTTTAGTGAATCGTAAATATCTCAAACCAATGTCAGACTCCCACCGTACGTACCAGAACTCGACAATAAAGTTAAACTATCTTTACTTGCCAAAAACATGACAGAATACAAAAACAAAATAATCTTATATATAAAAGAACAATTTTTTTTTTGTTAGTGACACCGCTTATAACTCAAGAACGGCTGGACCGATTTTAATGAAACTTGAAAAAAAGACATACCCAATATCTGGGAATGCGTTTTAGGCTTATTTGTTTTTGGAAATTCCGACTGGGCGTGGCACCTCCCATACAAATTGAACCGTTTTTTTCACATATCTCAATACCTATTATAGCTGAAGTCTCCAAATTTGGTACAGCTAAATTATTTATTGATGTGCATAATTGAGTTGTGTATGGGCGGAAACAAATAAATGGGCGTGGCACCTCCCATACAACAAAAATAGTTTTTTGTATATATTTCAACAACTGTAACAGCTGAAGCCTCCAAACTTCGTACAGATGTTTACAGTGCTAATATGCATGATTGAATTATTTATGGGCGGGAAAAAATAAATAGGCGTGGCACCTCCCATACAACGAAAATAGTTTTTTGTATATATCTCAATAACTGTAACAGCTTAAGTCTCCGAACTTCGTACGGATGTTTACAGTGCTAATATGCATAATTGAGCTTTTTATGGGCGGGAAAAAATAAATGAGCGGGGCACCTCCCATACAGCGAAAATAGTTTTTTTAATATATGTATATCAATAACTGTATTAGCTGAAGCCTCCAATCTTCGTACCGATGTTTATAGTGCTATTATGCATAATTGTGCTCTGTATGCATACAACTAAAATTTTTTTTGTATATCTCAATAACAGTAACAGTTGAACTCTCAAAACTTTGTAAAGACGTGGGAATATGCATAATTCAGCTGTGTTAGGTTAAAGTTTTAAAATTTTGTGTAGGTGTTTACAATGTTGACGTTTACAATTAAGCTGAGTTTGGGCGTGAAGAAAATAATAGGCGTGGCACCTCCTTTACAAGAAAAAATCTTTTACATATATACTATGTCAATAAATGAAACAGCTGGAATCTCCAAATTTAATATGGGTGTTTATTATGCTTATATGCATAACTAAGATGAGTATAGGCAGGAAGTGAATTATGGGTGTGGAACCTCTAATTGCATGGAAATAATTATTTGTGTATCTCATTTACTGTGACAGCTAAGGTCTCCAAACTTTTTGGTGTGGCACCTTCCGTACAATTTGATTTTTTTTTACATGTTCTTCAATAATTCTTATAGCTAGAGTCTCAAAATTATCTATGGATGTTTATGTTTGCTAATATACATAATTGTGGTGAGTATACTGAAGAGAAAAGGGAATAATGGGCATGGCATCTCCCGTACAACAAAAAAATTTTCTTATATAAGTCTCAGTAACTGGAAAAAACTTCAAAAAACGTATTGATATTTTTCTTAAACCAGTTGAACGCAATTTAAATTATTAGTTCAAAAGTAACAGAAATAACCAAAAAATTACCAATAAAATGTTCATCCCTCTTTACCCCTTAGGATCAAAATTATCAAAATTTTATATTCACATTTTTTCGAGACCTGTCAAACGCAATTTCAAAATATAATTTGAGTCCCTTTTTATCTTTTTCGGTTCCGAAGGTACAAAATGGATACAAGCAGTTATTAAATACGGTTTTTACCCTGTCTCGCCTCTAATGGTCTAATATTTCAAAAAAACTACGAAAAATGCATTCATAACTTTGAAACCTGTCGAGCGTAATTTTAATTATAATTCTATCTTTTTTAGTTCAGAAGCTACAAAATTAACCAATACATAGTTCAAGTCTTTCCCTAAGCATTTAGGCTATGCAATGATTTATCTGTCTGTCAGTTAGTGAGTCATTAACGCAATTTTTTTATACATTGTTTTGTAAGCACAACAAACATTTAAAAAAATAAAAAAAATATTTACAAGTGGCGGATAGGGCTACAAAATAATGAAGCGATTATAAACTGAACTGTTTGTAAAGTTTTTACTTGGTAATAGCTTCCCATCATGAAAGATGCGATTGGCTACAGCTTTTCTATTCACGCTTTATCAGTAATTTTCAGTAATTATCAAAGAGACAAACAAACATGTTTATAACGTTATTGACATGCTATTAAGGATAATCTTTTGTGAATTGTGTGTGCTTAGGCAAAAAATTTGCTTGCTGATAATATATATTGTTAGGCAATACGTGTTCGGATATACTCGATGCTGGATGTATTCAATAGAATGGCAAAAACTAGGCTTGCCGCATGCACACATTCTTATTTGGTTGTCGAGAAATTCGACCAGACCAGATATATGATATTGAAAATGCCGAGATTCCTGATCCCGAAACAGATCAAGAACTACATGATGTTATCCATGAAAATTGACGGCGAAAACTATCACTGGCAATGACGGTTATCCACTGTATCGGCGTTGATCGCCCAATGACAACGATTAAACTATTACAAAGAAAGTAAAAGAAAACGATTTTGTAATTGACAACAGTTGGACTGTGCCATATTTGCCACTTCTTTCCAAATCATTTAAGACACATTGTAATGTTGAATATTGTAATACAGTGAAGTCGATCAAGTAAATTTGCAAATATGTCACGAAAGGCAGCGATATGGCTGTTTTTAGCATCCCAACCTCCAATGGCAACGATGAAATTACGCGTTATTAGCGAAATGTGAATTGCAATCAGGCGGTTTGGCGTACATTTAGTAGTGCATCTCGAGAATGGCCAACGAGTATATTTCACTGCGACAAATGTTGTTCAACGTGCTGAAATACCTCCAGCGACAACAAGTTTCTTTGCTGTTTGTCAAAGCGATCCGTTTGCACTAACTTTACTTACTCGGAGATGCCACGGTATTACACTTGGAACGCTTTTTCAAAAAAATTTTAACGTCGAAAGAATTAAAATATAGTTCCATGGCATCTGGATGTGCATTCAAGTGATGCTCTTGGTCGCATTTATACAGTTCATCTGAAGAACGATGAATGCTTTGATTTGCGGTTTTTGCTGGTGAATGTTCGTGGTTTAACATCATTTGCAGCATTTCGTACTGTTAATGCTATAGTCTGTCCAACATTTTGTGATGCATGTCAAGAACTCAATTTGCTTGAAAACGATACTCATTGGGATACGACAATCGCTGAGGCATATACGAACATTATTTGCTATTGAAATGCTTCCCGTCAAGTCCAAGTGGCCTGTGGAACAAAAACAACGACAATGTGTCAGAAGAGATTTTACATCAATATCGTGTCAGTGAGAGAAATCCAAATCTTGAAGTCAATACGAAGATGCATAACCTTATTTACCTTATTATGAGAACTTAAATTTTGGTCTGGTACTGACTGGACTAATATTAATTACATAATTTTAAGATTTGAATACATATTGTTAGTTTGTATTAGCGAAGATTCAATAATAATTACATGGAGAAAAAAAAGATGCATAACCGGGCCTTGCTCTTAATTGAAGACATGTGTTACCTTATTTTCGGCAGTTTGTTAGTCAGGCTAGGACTGCAGGCACCAGAACATGAAATGAATGAGCTTCTAAATCGAGAATTGAAGCGTGGACGCGAATACGATCGAAATGAGTTGAACCAATTAGTTCAAACCAATGTTTCCCTCTTAAACCTCCAACAGAAGGAAGTGTTTGATATAATTTTGAAGGCAATTGATGCCCCCGGTGGAACTAAGAAGACATTCGTCATGTCATTGATTTTAGCCACTGTTTGTACGAGATCCAACATTGATGTAGCGGTAGCTTTATCTAGAATAGCGGCCACATTGTAAAAAGGATGCCGCACAGCTTACTTAGCGAAAAAAACCGCCATGTCCAAAGTTTTAGTAGCGTATAAAATCATTATCTGGGACGAATTCACAATGGCACACAAACGCGTAATAGAAGCTCTTAAAAGAACACTAAGAGATCTGCGCAGTGACTCAAGACGTTTTTTAGGTGCAATGATTTTACTGCCTGGGGATTTCCGCCAAACATTGGCAGTCATTCCAAGATCGACGGCTGCTGATCGAATAAGTGCTTGCGTAAATCCTCAATTCTGTGGCGTTTTGAAAAGATACTGCAGTTGGCAGAAAACATGAGAGTTATATTGCTCAACGATTTATCAGCTCAAGATTTCTTCAACCAATTGTTGACTATCGGTAATGGCCGTATTCCTGTTGACGAATTAAACGGCTTGATTTCGTTTCCTCAAAATTTTTGTAATTTTGTATCATCAAAAGAACAGCTCATCCAGAAAGTTTTCCCCAATATATTTGCTAACGGGAACAATTATGACTGGTTGAGTGAACGGGCAATTTTAGCAGCTAAAAATATAGATGTTGATGATTTAAATTATGTATATAGTTCAGAATCAAATCGTTGGCACTCTGCATTCTTTTAAGTCAATTGATTGTGTAACAAACGAAGATGAAGCCACCAACTATCCAACTGAAGTTTTAAACTTCTTCAATGTGCCTGACTTACCACCGCATAACTTATAACTGAAGGTTGGCTCGGCAGTTATCGTCCTTCGAAATTTAAACCAACCAAAACTTTGTAATGGATCGCGTTTGGTAATAACAATACTAATAGTCCATGTTATTCACGCAATTATACTCAGAGGAAAATTCAAAGGTGAAGAAGTTCTCATACTGAGAATTCCGATTATACCAACCGATATCATTTTTTAGTTTAAGATAATTCAATTTTCTATTCGTCTTGCATTCTCAATGACTATTAACAAATCACAAGGACTATCCTTGAGTATTTGTGGTCTTAGTTAAGAAAATACATGTTTTTCTCATAGCCAAATATACGTTGCATTTTCACGTGTGGGCAAACCATCTGCTTTATTTGTACTTGCACCTGATAACAAAACAAAAAAAGTCGTATATCACAAGGTACTGCACTAAAGGGAAATAACCTAAACATAACCCATGCAAGAAAATACATAGCTTCCCTAACAGCTTTTACCTGAAACGCTATATTTTTGAAATCTTTTTTAATGTTTGTTTTCTTTATAACTATTCGACTAAACAAACTTTGTACTCTTTTAAAAAAATCCATGTATTCAATAACTGTTAGGTGGTACGAAGTTCACCGGGTCAGCTAGTATTCTTTAAAATCAAGAAAATCATTTTAAAAGGCATCTTCCAAAATAAATTAAAATTTTTTATATAATTACAAAAACAACACACAAACACACACTAACTTCCTTAGCAATAAGAACGACGAACTGCTTGCTTAACAACTGTAACAAGAACCACTAGAACAAACTATAAACCACTACTACTACTACAACTACTTTTAAACAACATTGTTGTTGTTCAACTCCTATATTCAGAGAACTGCATAAGGAAACGGGGGTGTTTCTTGTTTCACTTATGTGAAGTGGCAAAGAAATAAATTACAAACCAAAAGACGTTTAACCCTTTCGACCCCAACTTTTTATTTGTATCCCTAAAAATTTTGTTTTACTTTTTATCGTTTTGTGGTCATTTAAGGAGTGTCTGGCCAAAATTTCAACTCGCCACGCCCATGCATTTGGGCGGTAGAGAAAGTTGCTTGTGAGCAACGTTGGGCAATTGTGGTATATAAAAAAAATTTTGTTTTGTTATTATAGCCGTTTAAGTTTTATTGAATTATTTTAAAAGTTAAGCATGAAAGGACAAAAAACAATTTTTATTATTATTGCAGCAAAGATGGACTTTACATTTGAGACATTTGGACATTGGAGTTCCTGTTTTGCACAATCTGCAGCGACTTTTTTCTCCAAATACCACCCAATGATCCACCTTATCATACCGCTTTGCATCTGGAGGGTTCGGTTGGAACCTATACTTTTTCGTGCTTTGCGAAGACACACTGCTTGATGGAGAGTTACCATTGGAAGATGTTGGATTATTTTTTTCCAAATTCGATGGTCGACCTCTTTTTCTTTGGATAAAATCTTCAGAAATGGAACTATATTGCAAAAGTGCATTAGCAATTTCCAGTTGAAACTGTATTAATGGAACATGTTCTGGTTGGGTTGAAGTAGACGAAGATATTTTCTATAAAGCAACCAGGCATTTGTAACGGATGTTCCTAGGCACCAATAGAAGATTCTTATGTACCATTTTCTTGAGCGGTGGTTAACCTTGTACAGCTCCATGAGCATATCAGCCAGGTCAACCCCTCCCATACCTTTATTATAGGAAGCAACAATAGCAGGTCTTGGAACATCAATGTAAGCTTTTTCCTTTGGGCTCCAACGCTTACAAACATCAACAGGTTGGTGGTCTATACACGAAGATGCTAGCAAAACTGATTTGTTGTCAAACCACTTTAGACATACTAGATTATAGTTAGCTTCATATCTCACGTCAAAAGATCCTCTTCCCCGTTTTTTGAGATCAGCATCTGAAAGCAACTGGCAACTGCTTATCCGATTTTTTACGTATAGTACCTGTTGCAAATATGCCCATTTCCTTCAATGCAATAAGAAGACTTACTGATGTAAACCAGTTGTCGAAATATAGTTTAAAGTTCTTGTGTTTGGGAAGGGTTTGAGCCAGATAAAGGACAACATCCGAAGATAATCCCAATCCATATGACGGACAGGTTCCTTCGCCAACATACATTGTAAAATCATATACCATGCCAGTAGTTCCAGCACGAGTAAACATTTTCAAACCCCATTTGTGGGGCTTAGCTGGGTTATATTGTTTAAAAGTAGACCGTCCTATAAGCAGGAGTAACAGTATAAATTTATGAATATATGAATTTATATCGATGTATACCTTTGAACGCAATTATCTGTTCATCAACACTTTGATGCTCTTCCTGAGGTAGATTATTGAAGTTCTCCTTGAGGATATTTAGCAAAGGGCGTATTTTGTACAGCTTATCATAATTTAAATCATCCTTTTTAGGTTGTTGGCTGTTTTCGTTGAAATGTAAGCACTGCTTAATTTTTTCAAACCGGCCGCGAGGCATTGCTTCTGATATAGCCGTAAGCTTTATGTTTTGGGCCCATGCCATTTTAAACTGGGGCAGTCTAAAAACACCTAAGTTTAACAAAACACCAATATACCGTCTTATTTCTTCCTTAGTACAGTTAAGCTCAATGCCGAGTTCCTGTAGTCCATATAAATTAGTTTGCTGTGTGATCAAATCAATACAACGAGTGTCAAAAATTTTTTCGAAATATTCAACTGGTGTCAAAACTTCATGAACTTCCAGGATATTATCGTCCTTCCAAACAGTATCTGGGGCTTCATATGGCCTTGATCTCCATTTGAGAGATTTCGGATCAATTTTTTCAAAGCACGTATTAACAGCACCAGTGGATTCTTGCTCAAACTCATCCGCCAGTATGTTGTCAAAAATGCCGATCTCTATGCTTTCTTCTCTTTCCACGATCCCTTCCAAATTCCTCTCCAGCACTGCAGATATGTCTTCCACCTCATCGCCGCTTTCCTCGTCACTGGAAACATCCCAATCGAAGTTCAAAATTCTTTCAATATCTTTGTTTGTCAAGCCCTTCTCTTGTGGTCTCATATCTAAAAGTATGTAAATTAATTACCATAATTGCCCAAAGTTGCTCACAAGCAACTTGACAACTTTGAAAATTACTCACCTGTTGTTTGTTTGATACTCTAAGATTTAACTTCTACAAATATTTTACTTGATATTTATTAAAAAAGATTCAATAAACCTATTTAAATTTTTTGTTCTATTTTTTAAAAAAATTCACATGTATAAAACACTCTTTCCAAATTCGCAAATATATTTGTCTTGACACACGCGCGTACTAATGAAAATAACTTTGCTTAGTGACAATCAAATTAGCTGTTGTTTTATTCAACTTAAAGAAAACACTTGTTGCATTCAATATCGATACGGTTACAAGAACAAAATCAAAAACAACGCTAACCGTTAGTCGTCAAACATATGAAGTTGCCCACAAGCAACGTTGGGGTCGAAAGGGTTAAAGAACGAAGTGTGCCACATTTAGACCAAGCATAAGAATAAGACAAAAGGAACAATGTTAACCCTCATCAAGCAGATGTTCAATAAATACTCTTTAATAAACCAAGAACTTGTTTATGGTATTTGCTTAAAACCATAACAAACAGACAAGCATAGTGCAGTAGTGACATTAAAAGTATTTAGCCTGCATCAGCAGTGAAAAGTTCTTCCTTTAAGGGAGCACTGTTTGGTTTGCTGCATTATGAACTGCTTCAGCGTTTGCTTTAACGACCACAACAATTAAGAAGAGCTCTTAGAAGAAGCAAATAATTTAAGAAAAAAATATCATAAATAATGACCTTAATTGGTGAGAGTTTTTTAAAATCTCAATAAATTAACAGCATCAAAATTTAAAAAAAAGCATTTCGAGAAAAACGCGTTTTAAGTATTCAATTTGCTTAAATTTACTAGAATTTTCTCTTCAAACGCAAAAATCAGAAATAGTTCAAAGAAATAACACAGTATAAACCATAAAATGATCAATATTTGTGCATTGTTAACTATAAAAATGCATTTTTTGAGTTATGACGTTGTTTGAGCTAATGAGCGATATGTATTTAACAAATTTTTTATTAATGTGTATGTACAGGGTGTCCGCCGGCAATTTTGGTAAACATAAGTCCTGACAGTTCATATTTGGTAGTCGTGAAGTAAAGACGTGGCGACTTTTTCGTGGAAAAATATTCGGTAAATCAACATGTTTTAATCGTTAAAACAGTTAATTAAAAACAATAATCGATTTTCATGAAAAAAGTGACGAGAAACATTTTCATTTGAATGGATATGTGAATAATTGTCGGCTCTGGGCAATGGAAATCCCTCAAATTATTCTTCAGTCAGCTTTTTATCCAGTTTAGTGTACAATTTGGCCAGGAGGAATAATTGGACTTTACGTTTTTTAAACTGAAAACGGCGTAACAGTAGCTATCAATGGGGAGCGATATCGTAATACGATTGAAAGCTTTTTAATGCCATATCACATACAGCAAGGATTGCAATGGAATTACTGCGAGAGCTCTTTCCACAACAAGTTATTTCAAGAAATGGTAATGTTGATTTGCCTCCACGGTCGCCTGATTTGACTGCTCTGGACTTTTTTTGTGATGCCCGAAAGGCAAGATTTATGTTAACAAATCATAAACGCTGGAGCAAATAAAAAAAAAAACATTCGTGATGAAATTATTGAAATACCGCGTCAAATGTGTGAGAATGTAATGAAAAATGTGCTCAAAAGGGCTCGCATTTGTGAGGCTAAGAGAGGCGGACATTTATCTGATATTGTATTTCAAATATAATTGCTGACATTAGATAAAACATTTATTAATATAAGATCAATTCTCTTTGATTTATTAAAAATTTATATACAAGCTAAACACGTGCAAAGATATATCCAGTTTGTGTGTTTTTTTCAGTTTTAGTGTGTATTGGTAAGTAGTTTCGGGTTTTTGTTACAAGTTGGTATTGGTATTTTTTTATCTTATTAAATATGGTGTGGTTTGGTAAAATGAGAGTAAGAGTAACAAATTTGTTTTTGTATGTTTCGTTGAAACAGATACATACAAATAATAATAGTTAATCAACATTTTTCAAAATATTATTTAGGATTTAATAAATAATAGTTAATTATAGGTACTTTTGTTATTTTTCTTATTCTGGCTACACGAGCCAGTTTTTCTACTTTTTAAATTCTATTTTAATAAATAAAACAAATTTAGCAAAAAAAAAATTAAAACTGCATCGTTGCTATATATGTATATTAAGGTCAAACTCTAAATCAAAATTTTAATTTTAAAGAATATAAATTAAATATATACATTTTTATCTTAGTTTTTGAGCTTGCGATCTAAAAAAAAATTATGTTGTTTTAAATTTATTGTACTCATTTTTAAACACTATAACTACAAAAAAACTTTAAAAATCGAATTTTTGTTCAATTCACAACCCTTTATATAAACGAATCTGTTTATTTGTTGTATCAACAGTTTTAAGAAAATATGGTACTATTGTTACTTAGCACGAAAAAAAACAAGTACCATACTCCTTCAATGCAAAACAATAAACAACAATGTTTGTTTATAAGAGGAAGTAGAGGGAGTGCGCAAAAGCAAAACCATACAATATCACTTACACTCATTTAAACACTTATACCAAAAATAACAAGAACAACATACATATGTACAAGGTATATCTGTCAGTTCTATTCTTGCACGTGTTTTTAATACAAACCATGTGGTAGATATACCTTGCCGGCGGACACCCTGTATGTAGAAAAAGTTTTATTTAATTTGCAAAAAGTATTAATTTCGTTTTTTGCTTCCCGCTTCCATTCATTTTTATTTTCTTCAAATAAAATTTTTTTTTAAATTTAATTCCACAACAATTTGACCTAAAAAGGCAAATGTGCATCACAACTTATTTTATAAAATAAAATGTTTTTCCACGTTCTTTTGTTAAGGAATATAAAAGCAAATATAATTGCACTTGCAAAACATTGTTTAGTTCAGGACCAAAACACTTGAGTGAATGGAAAACAAAATGTCTTAAAGATTTTGTGGTTAACGCCTTTTAAGCGTAAAAATATTGTAACGCACAACATTTTTACTAAATAAGTATGAGTATAAACTAAGTAACTGAAAATAAAGTAAATAAACGTAAGTGCTTTTAAAAATCCCAATTGGAAAAATGTTGGTGGCATCTGTAAAAAAAATATGGAAATTTCTTCTGTGAAATTTTTTTTTAAATTTATATGTAGTTAATGTCAAATCCAAATAAAAAGAATTTTGAAAATTTTCAAAACATTTTCCACCAGCCTTTTAAACAATTGCAAGCAGTAAAATATTCTGGGAAGAAGTTTAAGATTTTTTGAAATACTTAAGAGCTCTATCGTTCGACTAAAATGCTTTTCTTCTTTTTTCTCCTTTACATGGTGATAAGAGTATATAACAGTTGGTCATTTGATTTGTAATATTGATTGGCGACCTTTTAAATATGTAAATTTGGAATCCTTAAAAATAGAGAAAATAATTTGGCAATACCTGTCCTTTAATTTTCGGAGCCAAGTCAAATCTGCTCATGCGGTCGCACAAGTGTTATTAGAGCTGTCGATTTTGCTCCCGATCTGATTGAATACTGTTCACTGGAACCTTTTCACCAAAGAACCTTCTCTTTTGTTTTTTAAAGGGGGGGGGGGGGGGCAAATAAAATCAACTCTTTACTACCTGTCGATATAATTTTATTATGACTTGGTCTAAGAGGAAAACTGTAAAATCGGCTCTTTAAATAATACATATGACTGGCCCTGACTTATAACATCGCTTTGAAATGGTTGAGAAGAGCACGGGAGCAGATGTTAAGAGTTTTACGTGACACCTGCCGTACGGGCAATAAATCACGGTGCTCTTAACCCTTGGTGGAATTAAGTGTCCACCGGCGCGCCCAGAATGGCCACCCTGCCACCCAGGTTCAAATTCTCTGCCATGACTCTGTGTAAGCCATAACAGACCCCTGGGTGAGGAAATGGGCTATCTTAACCCAAATTGCGTCTCTAGTTTTGATCTCGCCTTTCATAATCAAAACAGATCCGCGCCGACAAGACACATCTTCACACGCTTGTGAAACAACACCCAACCTTAAGCAAGAAAGATTATGATTATCATGTCGCACCTAACAAATGCGACACCCAGCTCTGTTTAAAGAATCTTTTTCTCATTTAGACAAATCAATTACTCCACCATCATCAACGCTTCATAATCTTTTCACCGCCAGTCAGGACCGAGTCAAGCACATGCTTCAACATACCAATGCTGGCCTTCTCATTATTTGCTACTACTTTGACAGGATCGTATTTTAGATCCTAGGGTCCCCAGCCGTAGCCAGTTTCCCTATTCACCTACTTTCAAACACACTTACACCTTTTCAGCTATTAGCCTACTTCATCAGTTGCTCATGTGCCTGGGTAGACCCGCCAAAACTAGAGACTCTATCTTGGGAGCCTTAAGGTCACATAAGACCGCTTACGCGGTCACTCTGGGGCCCGCACAGGACGGACCCCAGCATATCAACTTTCGATCTCAGTTGCCCTGCTTGGGGATAACCACAGCCACCACTTGAACTTCCGAAGGAGACCTCACCATTAATCAGTTCATGCACTGGTAAGCACATGGGGCCAACTGATTCCCGTGCTACTAATTTCTATTTAACACAGATAAGGTATTGGTACCCTTAAAACCTTGTATTGCTGTGCCACTTAATGGCGATGTACGTGACAGAGGGACAACAAGGAAAACCTGCCTTAAGCAAGACCGGTAAGTTAATAACCACTGATCACATTTAGCCCAAGAAAGATTATTTTTAATTAGCCATGTCTGTTGGCCTTCCAGTAACTGAAAGTTACCCGGTTGATACCACGAGGAGGTAGACTTAGACACTTGTGCTTGTGGAAGGTTGCCCGGGGGCCCTCCTCTTCCATCACATAACTTATCAACCAACACGGTAGCAATACGGAATTGAATAAAGGGGCGATTGACCAATTCTGTGGCATTATCTTCCCCTCTTATTTTTAAAGCTACACACGGTTAAATATGCTGAAAGATAGAATGGCAGATATCAGACGGTCACATGAAACAAGATGTGGAACCATTATAATAACCTGACCGAAGATAGATCCGATAAGTTTCCAATATCATTTTAAATAGGGTTAATAGAGACTGAAAGGCATCGCGGCTGCAATTATCGGCCACTTCCAATTTTGCACCCCCCGCCAGTAGATTGGGTCTCTATTTAAACAAATGCTGTAAGATCTGTCAGGGCGCAGAGAAAATTTAAAGCATCCAGCTTCTCTCTTTTGATTATGCACGGCATTGATGTGGCTTCCATAGATATGCCTACCACTCTTTATAAGGGATAGCAGATGGTTTGAAGACAGGCAGTTAACCTCTAACTTTATCAATCGTAATTTCCTTATCTGAGCTAATACAATATTATTTCCCTTCTTTCTCTCTCCTTCTTTTAAGGGTTTGAAAAAAGGACCGAAGAAACAATTCCATGTGGGCTTCGCCTAATTCTGCCGCCCATAAGCAAACGTTAACTAACCTCTCCTAACCTTACCTAACCTAAGCCAAATTGGACGGACAACGTTTTGGTTTCAAGCTATCAAAAATATTTCCAGACCGAACGATATTTTAAATCAGCAAGACAAAATCAAAAGACCAAATACAAACTAAGTTGAACCAGATGACCCGGCGTACAAAAGGACCAATGTGAAGGGTATAAAAGATTCGGCACAACCGAACATAACACTCTTTCTTATTTATGTATTTTATTGTTTGCTTTCAGCAGCTATTTCTTGCAACTTGCGTTCATTGATGTTGCATGCTTAAGTTTTATAGTCAAAATCGTGTGTTTATTTTGAAAGTCTATTTAAAAGCGAAATAAGCAAATGCCAATTATCATAAATTCAATTTTTAAATGTTTTGAAATAATTACTACATACTGGTCTAATTGAAATACAAAGTTTCTTGTTTTTTTAAAGCGATTTTAAAGAGCTTCTTTTTAAACATATGGACATAAGCTTTAAAAATTTTAAAGTAAATTTTATATTCAGAAGAGGGCAACAGAATCCTGATCTTTATTTCAGTTAACATGATTTTTGTGTTAAAGCGTTTTATGGTAAGTGGAGTGAATAATGAAGCCTATTAAGTTATGAAAGATAACTAAGTAAATTGCGCATTTGTATAGGGGCTGTATGAAAAAAATGGACCGATAAAATTTTTGTTCAGTACAATAGTGGTGCCAAACTTGGTTGCAGATAAGGGGACAGCCTCTCGTGTGATCCTTTTAACATCCTCTTAGAAAAGGTTACACGAGACGCAAATGTGAATATAACTGGCACACTATTGACAAAACAGCACATATAAGTCGCTTACGCAGACGATATCGACATCATGGGGCAGACATTGCGAGCAGTAACTTCCACCTTTGAAAAAGTCGAGCAAAAATCGGCTAAAGTGAGCCTCTCAGTAAATGCAAATAAAACCAAGTTGATGGTATCAACGTACAAGACGTCCAGTGGACTTAGGCAGATAGTGGTAGTTAAAAACGGCAACTTTGAAGTAGTCAACAATTTTATCTACCTCAGCACCGCCATTAACAAAACAAACCACAACAGTTTTGAGAAATAAGAAGAACAATATTGGCCAGTAGATGCTATTTTTGATTAAGTAAGCAGTTTAAAAGTAAAGCCACCTCCCGAAAAGCAAAATTATCTTTCTACAAGGCACTGACTCTACCCGTGTTTCTATATGTGTCTGAAGCAGGGGTACTTGCGAAAGCAGATGAGGCAGTGCTTGGAGCTTTCGAAAGATTCTTCGGAAAATCTATGGACTAATCTGCGTTGACGGAGAGTACCGGTGTCGTATGGACCATTAGGTGTATAAGCTGTTTGCAGACAGACAGGAGGAAGTGCTAAAATCAATTTAGGAAGTGACTCTTTGACAATCGGTATACTAGAAAGTGGGTCTCAGACCCCACCACGTTTGTGGTCTGGGTATAAAAATACTAAAGCACGTAAAATTACATTTCTATACCTTAAGACTATTACCTATTTGCTGTTGCTTCATTTACGGGATAACAATTTATGTTAGAGCTCCTCTAATTTGTTGCGCTATAACGACTAAATTCTTTTCAACACCAGTTTCAAAAGGCTTGTCCTCGCATTTCATCAAATTACTTTTAAAAATGAGCCCTTAACATATATCATAAAATATCACTGAAAGTCAAATTGATGCAGAGAGGGACAGACGTCTTTTTAACGACTCAGGAAAGAATTAAAAATAAATCGGAAAAATTGAAGCTGAGTTTAGGACTAGAGTTTTTAGATGCTCAATACAACCACACAAACTTATAGTTGCCTACCAAGTACATAGGAGATGAGGGTAAGAAAACTAGAGTAGGTTTCTATTTTTGATGGAAAGGAACGAAAGTCATAAGAAACGTAAAATCTTTTTTGCTACTAATTTTTGAATTTTTTTTATTAATTCTAAAGTTTTAGGTAAAAACAACCTTAAAAATGTGAAAAAAATTTTTTAAATATTTTTTTCGACCTCAAGTTGGGTCAATACCACTTCTTAATTTTTTTTAAACAAAAAATTTCAAAAAATCAAAACAAATACCAAAGGTAAAACAAAGTATTTTCTTAACACTTAGTGATGGTCGACCTTAATCTGGGCTAGTATCTATTAATTTTACATCTCTGGGCTCATCTCAAAAGCGCTAAAAAAAACTTAAAAAATTACCTTCTGATCACATTATAGATTTTGGCTTTGAAATGGGCCAATATTTCTTAGTTTTAAATATGTAGGTAATAATTAAAAAAAAATTATAAAAATCATTTTCTGAAAACTTTGATCTTAATATAAATCAATATTCATTCCTTAGTTTCATATTTCAAAGCTATAGAGCGCAACAAATGCAAAGGAAGTACCAAAAACATAAATATGTACCTTCAGAACACTTATTGACTGCCGACTTTAATATGGGTCAATATTTATTTATTTCATATATACAGACTAATAAGCTCAAAAATGCCTATTAAAAAGATCAAATATATATTTCCATTTTTTATTCTCTTGGGGTCAAAAATTTTGAAAAAGTACCAGACACGGCTCCTTTTTTTAAGTAGAAGCGAAATATTTAAATTTAGTTTCTATCTATGGTAAACTATTGATTTTTCTCTTTTTTTTATAGCATTTCCCCACCCCTCCACCCCTTAGGCGGAAATCCCTTATTAGTTGATCTATATGTAAATACGTGTAACTGCAGACCAAATTTCAAGCCTCTAGCTTTACGTGTATGGACTGTACGATGATGCAACGGTTCTTTTATAAATCCAAATATGTTATATCTTTTATAATTTTGCACAGATAATGGAATTATTGCTTCATCTCAGTGTTATCCTGCTGTCAATTAAAATAAAAATTTTTTTAACCTAACTTTTCTCAACCCTTTTTTTTATCGATTTCTTCTATGTACGTCAGATAACATTTCTTAATTAAATATTTTTGCGTTGTAAATAAATATCTCGCCTCAAAGAATTTTCGCAGATATCAACATATTTTATTTTAAATTTTTTTTTGTTTAACTAAAAATATAGGAAAAGTTAAAAAGAAAAGTCGTCTTCATTATATCGACATCGTCGAAGGATAAATACTTATGTATTGCAATGAAAAAGCAAACAAGTTTTCCATTCTAGAGCATGACTAAAATGGAAAAGTTTCATATTTTATAAAATGTCAGTTTAAATATTGCCGTAGCTACAAATTTTTTTGAGGGGGGTAGGGGGGGGGGCAAAAAAGCTAAAGTGCATTAAGAGCATGAACCAAAAAAATTATTTTTAGTAAATTTTTTTCAATTTGTTGTCCTTCCTACGTCAATGACTTTAAAAAAATATTTTTTTTTGTACACAGCTAGGTATGTGCATGTCGCACACTAAATCATAAACAGTCACAACTCAAAGTGTACCAACATCATTTCTTTTTTCGAAACCCATTTTCCAGATCAAACTTTTATCGAACACGAATATTTTGCTTGTGTTTAAGTACACTTTGCTTAAACTTTCTAGCAATACTTTATAGAGTATTTTTGATTTTAAGTTGTGACTGTTTTTAATTTAGCATGCGATATATATTTAATTCATTTAAAATTTAAGTGTTAAACAAAATGCATGGGTAAATGCGTTTAATTATAACAAATACCTCTGCGTTTTATTAAAATATTTTATGATTTTTGCCTGAAACTAAAAGAAAATTTTATAAAGAAAAATATATTTATTTGCCAAGTATGGGAAAAATAAATTAAATTTTATTAATAAATCTGCATTAAAAATGTTTAGTTCCCAACTCAAGTCTTATTTTAAAAATTTTTAAAATTTTACTAAAAATCATTAAGACGAAACAAGCAAACAAAAAACTCATCAGGGACCGTATAGTTATGCAAAATAAATAAATCTTAAAAACTAATAATTTCTTTTCTGCCAAATAAAAAAAAAACGAAAAAAAAAAATTCTATTTCTTGACATTAAAAAATTAAAACTAATAAAATAATAATATTTATTTTTTGAAAACAACTATAAATAAAATATTCAGTTCAATACCATCACTTAACTCTCCGGTGTTTCCTTGTTCTAATTTTTTTTTATTTAAAATTTGAAAATACATAATTATTATTTACAGTCCCAGAAGCAAGACGCATGTATATCAATCAGGTGATTTCGTTATTTAAATGTCAAATTCTGTTTATTTATTTTTAATTTTTTACAAACAACAACTGTAAAATTCTAGGAAAACCCCAAAAAGAAGAAGAATGAATTAGTGAGTTTTTTTTATCTGTCTTTGACACTGGTATGACGATTTAGTAGCTTTTGTAGAGCCGATCCCACCTGATATAAGTGGGCCTTGCCTAGAAATTTATCAACAAACAGATAAATAAAAAAAAAGCAAAACCATACGAGAAAAACCATAAAACGATTTAAGGAATAATAATCATCCAAGACCGACTATATTATACCCTTAAAGGCAAAAAATTTTATTTATTTAAAAATGCGGCTAAGTACAGTCCGTCATTAAATACATAGACCCGAAGCTAGACATCGTTCGTCGATTACTTAGAGAGTGATTCTAAGTCAGCCTGTATAGCTAAAGGAGGTCCTCACGATCTTGTTTTTGGGCGTAAAAAATATTCGCACAAACGCATAATACTCCTAACACGTTGATACAATGAAATAAAGCAAAAACAAGTAAGAGCGTGTGACGACATAAAAATCGTGCCTCATTTTTATGGCACACCATAACAATAACACATTTGTAAAATATTCTTGTATGTATATATTTCTCAGACACATTTATATTGTATATCCTAAACATTTACAATATATTATTTAATCGAAGTAATTCTATTCTTATATAAATGATGGCTATTATAAGTATTTAATTATTAATTTGAATTGTATAAGACATTATATTTACAAGTTTAAGTATTTAATATAAAGCACGGCTTTATCATGTAAATAGTATTAATAGATAAAACAGTGCGTGGCCGTGTCGGTTTGCACATCCAATTAAACACAGCTCGATTTACACTTTGACAAGCACAGCACCTCTCGGCCAATGCGGTGACAGATACAGCAACACGCTGTTTGTTAGCGTGTATGCTGTGTTTGTTGATGTGGGTTTGTGTGTATGTGCAACCGATATGAAGAGTATAAAAAGGCGGCCTCGCAGTAGAAATGAATTAATTGTTGGCTGGCGGTTGAGCAGGTAAGATCATATAGTAGAACAGTAGTAGTAGTTAACTAGTTGCTTTGTGAAGTAAGAGCCTCCGGGGTTATACTACAGAGTCTCTTGCCTAATAAAGAAACTATTGTATTTGCGTGTAGTGTGGTTGACGTCTCCGTGGTTATCCCGCAGATTCGTCTACGCACAGTGCCGTAATAAAAGTTAGGCAGTAAAAACGCTAGCGTCGTTGTGAAGTAGACGTTTCCGTGGTTATCCCGCAGACTCGCCTACCTAGCAAATACACTAGTGTGACCGTGCGTGTAATGTGGTTGACGTTTCCGTGGTTATCCCGCAGATTCGTCTACGCACAGTGCCGTAATAGAAGTTAGGCAGTAAAAACGCTAGCGTTGTTGTGAAGTAGACGTTTCCGTGGTTATCCCGCAGACTCGCCTACCTAGCAAATACCCTAGTGTGACCGTGCGTGTAATGTGGTTGACGTTTCCGTGGTTATCCCGCAGATTCGTCTACGCACAGTGCCGTAATAGAAGTTAGGCAGTAAAAACGCTAGCGTTGTTGTGAAGTAGCCGTTTCCGTGGTTATCCCGCAGACTCGCCTACCTAGCAAATACACTAGTGTGACCGTGCGTGTAATGTGGTTGACGTCTCCGTGGTTATCCCGCAGATTCGTCAACGCACAGGATCGCAGTGTAAGTAGGTTGAATACGGTTGAGGCCAGTAATCGTGTAAAGATGGTCTGTCTACGGTCGTTATACCTGCCCAAGCCATAATCACGCCAACGTTCAGCCGCCATCGTTAATGTATCGTACCGTATAAAGTAGCTTTAGTAAGTTAAATAAGAGAATAAAAATTTGTGAACTTGCCAAATATCCTGCTTTTTCCTTCTAAGCGGTCACGAGAAAATAAATTTTTGTGACAGAACGCTGGACAACGGTGAGTTGTACCCCAGCTGAGAAAAAAGATTCGTTACAATGGCGCCCGAGCAGGGACCGCTTAGAAAAGCAGTGATCAGTGAGTGAAAAAAAAAATAATAATTAAATATACCGTCGGAATAAAAATAAAACAAAGTGTAAGGAAAAAAAAAGGAATTTTAATTAAAATAAAAATAATTGTGAAAAATTTTCTGACAAAAAAAAAAAAAAAAGATATAAAGAAAAAAAGTCAAAATCGAGAAAAAAGGAAAAGAAAAAAAAGGGTTGAACAAAAAGAAATTTTAATTAAAATAAAAACACATAAAGAAAAAAAAACTAATATCAGAAATTAAAACGCTGAACATAACTAAAAATAAGTTGTGAAAAAAAAGAGAAAAGAAACAAAAAACTGTGAAACAAAATTTGAACAAGTAAATTAAATAAGTGAAAATTATAAAAAAGGAACTGAATGTAAAGAGAAGAAAACTAGTGGAAATTATATATACAGAAAAATATATATAAAAGAAACCAAAAACAAAAAAAAAAAAAAAGAGGAAAAACAATTTTTTTTGTATTTTAATAAACTAGTCTGTGCTGTCGGGAAAATTCGGGACAATTTACAAAAAACCTGTGCCAGCAGTGATAATAAAACTACCGCGTGTAGTGAAAAACAGTTATCGCTAATAGACGATTTCGTTAATCGGCAGAATAATCGCGCGGTTGCCGTCGGTAAATCGTAAATCAACAAAATCAGTTAAATAATCGTTTGACTTTGATATAAACTGGTGAAAAAAAACTATTTATTGTAAACTTTAAATACTAATTTATATTAATTGTTATTTCTCTCGTTTATAATTATTATATTGGCAAACGAAGAAATCTATCCCCTAAAAAGAAAAAAATAATAATAATAATAAATCTATTTAGAAATTCTTGAGCAGTATGACGGAGACCCGTAAAGATTTAGAAATCAACAATAAGATGTTACGAACAGGCTGGATATACCCGCTAAAACGAGATGAGTTGTTGGCCTATATGAGCGAGTTCGCTCTCGACACCACCGGTACGGTTGAGGAACTACGCCGTAAATTTGCACAATTCATCGGTAGCGAACACGACTTCAAGGTGACCACCCGGCTCCAGGAATTGCAACAGAAATTTGAAACAGTAAGTACACTAGAAGTGCCCGGAGGTAGTACTACCAATACCTCCCCGTCGAGAAGTGAACATCAGCAAAGGGTACGACGCCCATCAGGAGGCGTTCCAGCTCCTAGTGGCACAGGGGTAGAAGCACGAGTCAAACTCCTCGACCAAGTGCGAAAGTGGGGTCTCACGTACAGTGGCGGCAGTGAGCCGCTGGCGTTTATTGAACGCCTTGAAGAACTGGCGCTAATCTACGAGGTCACACTTGACCACCTGCCCCGAGTGATGCCCGAATTCTTATCCGAGCGAGCTCTGGTTTGGTACCGCAACAATAACGCCCACTGGGAGTCATGGCAAGTATTTAAAGCTGATTTTCTCGCTTTCTTTCTCCCTAGTAGATACTTTGAGAAGCTGGAAGATGACATCCGTGCTAGGTTGCAGCTCCCTGGAGAATGTTTTAAGGACTACACACTCGCCCTCCAGAACTTGATGAGGCATTCAGAGATGACCGAGGGCCAAAAGTTACAACGTATCTTCCGTAACTCGCGCGCGGAGTACCAGTGGTACATCCGCCAAAAAGATTTTGTCTCCCTTAAAGAACTCATTCAAATGGCAGAAGATCTGGAGAGCATTCCAGGGTTCGGACTCCCTGCGCAGCCCGGTGCCGGTCGCCAGACGCCAAATGTAACATCCAACAGCCAAAATCGTTGCCATCGCTGCGGAAACCAGGGGCATCATGCTGCTCGTTGCCCTCAAAGCGACAACCGCCGGGCGGAAAATGCCAACGGAGGCCGACCGAATTGAGGATGGTCGGGCCTCCCCAGAGAAAACGTAAATCCTCATCACGCCCTACACATCTACGAAGCGAAGAGACCCGATTAACCGCATCAATGCGAATTGCAAATACACTCGTAACGGCCATCATCGACACCGGGGCCACTTACAATTTTATTCATCATGCTTTCGTCCGCAAATTGCGGCCGCCACCGCGGTTAATATCCGAGCAACTAGACGTCATCTTAGCCAACGGCTCTACCTGTAAGGTTTCGCAAGCCGTGGAACTGCAGATCCAGTTTGGAAATCTTACGAAAAAGTCTCGATTCCTTATTTTACCTAAGCCAAATACTGAAGACATCATCATAGGCCTCGATTTTTTACGGCAATTCAACACCACCATACAAATCGCTGGATTGACATTGGACTGCTCCAGAGTCGAAGCCCGTAGATTGGCAGTCGACGAGTCGTCCACATCCAGTTTTCCTTCCCAGCAGATTCCTCCACCCAGGCAGATGCCCCCTGCAGATACCAGGAAGCCTCTAACAGTCGGGGATAAAAAAATAAGTAGTGATTCACCGGAAAAATCAGAGCAAGCCGCAAACCTTGCTTTATGCAAAGCAGCGCCAAACGGGTGGCTGCAGAAAAAAATCAAAGAGGTGCACGATCAGCCACAGAAATACGCCGATTATGCTGTTATCGACAGCCAATTGTATCGACGTTTTCCCCGGCAAGTCAACAATGAAGAAGATACGCCGTGGAAAATTTGTGTGGCAACCGCAGATCGAAAACGTGTCATGGAAGAGAACCATGATCGATCCGCCTCAGGACACTTAGGCGTCCGAAAAACGATACAGCGGGTAGCTAGTCGATACTACTGGCCAGGGATGTTTCGAGACATAAGAGGCTATGTGCGAAAGTGTCAGTCCTGCCAGAAATTTAAAGTAAGCCAATTGAAGCCAGCTGGAGAAATGCTAAGCAGAGTCCCAGAGGAGCCATGGGCCACCGTGTGTGCCAACTTAGTGGGACCGTTGCCGCGGTCCAAGCATGGTAACACAATGCTACTTGTTTTTGTCGACCGATTCTCAAAGTGTACAGAATTGGTGCCGATGCGCAAAGCCACCGCAGAGGGAGTCATCAAGGCGTTACGAGAACGCTTATTGGCTAGGTATGGAGTGCCCAAGGTCCTGATCTCCGATAATGGCACTCAGTTCACCTCCCGGCTGGTCACACGGTACTTGCAGGACACGGGGATTCAGCAGCAGCTAACTGCACCATATATGCCGCAGGATTACCCCACCGAGCGCACCAATCGTACTGTGAAAACCATCATCGCCCAACTGTCAGATCAACGGCACAATACGTGGGACGAGTACCTCCCCGAAATAATGCTAGCCATAAGCTCGAGTATGCCAGAATCCACTGGGCATTCACCTGTCTTCCTCGCGCAGGGTAGGGAACCCCGTTTACCAAAAACCTTGTACGACGAGGTGACGGCAGACACAGGAGCAGCAATAGTACGACCAGAAGATCGCCTTGCAGAAACGCAGGAAATCTTCAACATCGTCAGGAGAAATCTAGTTAAGGCCTCTGCAGATCAGAAGCGCCACTATAACCCACGACGACGTCCCTGGAAGCCGCGAGTAGAAGATACCGTATGGCTGCAGCAGCACCCCCTATCAAAAGCGGTCGACAAGTTCGCCGCTAAATTGGCTCCAAAGTTTGGAGGCTCCGACACTGTGAAATCGTTTAAATCACCTGTTATTGTAGAATTAGAACACATTTTCAATAAAAAGAAAATTGCTCACTTTAGTGACATTAAATCCTACCATTCACAATTAGGTAATTAATAATTTTCATTTCATTCATTCCCAGATAAGAAATAAAAAGAACAACAAAGAGTGACATGGGCCAACAACATTCAAAAAGACGAGAGCCCAGATCCGACAGTGGCAGCTCCAGTCTCCCATCCTCATCAGTAAGTCATACAGCTATAACACAGTCAGCACATCCCTAGTTTTCCGCAACAACAACTACCGCCACCTGTATAGACTTCCAAGCCAGAGGCAGTCTCGATAGCATAAGCGGATATAGTTGATTCCGCTTCGGCGAGCAAACAGCAAAAGCTAACGTTCAGGCTACCACCCAAAAGGTACAAGCTACGCTAACCTCGGCGAAGTAGGGAAGGCGTGTGACGACATAAAAATCGTGCCTCATTTTTATGGCACACCATAACAATAACACATTTGTAAAATATTCTTGTATGTATATATTTCTCAGACACATTTATATTGTATATCCTAAACATTTACAATATATTATTTAATCGAAGTAATTCTATTCTTATATAAATGATGGCTATTATAAGTATTTAATTATTAATTTGAATTGTATAAGACATTATATTTACAAGTTTAAGTATTTAATATAAAGCACGGCTTTATCATGTAAATAGTATTAATAGATAAAACAGTGCGTGGCCGTGTCGGTTTGCACATCCAATTAAACACAGCTCGATTTACACTTTGACAAGCACAGCACCTCTCGGCCAATGCGGTGACAGATACAGCAACACGCTGTTTGTTAGCGTGTATGCTGTGTTTGTTGATGTGGGTTTGTGTGTATGTGCAACCGATATGAAGAGTATAAAAAGGCGGCCTCGCAGTAGAAATGAATTAATTGTTGGCTGGCGGTTGAGCAGGTAAGATCATATAGTAGAACAGTAGTAGTAGTTAACTAGTTGCTTTGTGAAGTAAGAGCCTCCGGGGTTATACTACAGAGTCTCTTGCCTAATAAAGAAACTATTGTATTTGCGTGTAGTGTGGTTGACGTCTCCGTGGTTATCCCGCAGATTCGTCTACGCACAGTGCCGTAATAAAAGTTAGGCAGTAAAAACGCTAGCGTCGTTGTGAAGTAGACGTTTCCGTGGTTATCCCGCAGACTCGCCTACCTAGCAAATACACTAGTGTGACCGTGCGTGTAATGTGGTTGACGTTTCCGTGGTTATCCCGCAGATTCGTCTACGCACAGTGCCGTAATAGAAGTTAGGCAGTAAAAACGCTAGCGTTGTTGTGAAGTAGACGTTTCCGTGGTTATCCCGCAGACTCGCCTACCTAGCAAATACCCTAGTGTGACCGTGCGTGTAATGTGGTTGACGTTTCCGTGGTTATCCCGCAGATTCGTCTACGCACAGTGCCGTAATAGAAGTTAGGCAGTAAAAACGCTAGCGTTGTTGTGAAGTAGCCGTTTCCGTGGTTATCCCGCAGACTCGCCTACCTAGCAAATACACTAGTGTGACCGTGCGTGTAATGTGGTTGACGTCTCCGTGGTTATCCCGCAGATTCGTCAACGCACAGGATCGCAGTGTAAGTAGGTTGAATACGGTTGAGGCCAGTAATCGTGTAAAGATGGTCTGTCTACGGTCGTTATACCTGCCCAAGCCATAATCACGCCAACGTTCAGCCGCCATCGTTAATGTATCGTACCGTATAAAGTAGCTTTAGTAAGTTAAATAAGAGAATAAAAATTTGTGAACTTGCCAAATATCCTGCTTTTTCCTTCTAAGCGGTCACGAGAAAATAAATTTTTGTGACAGAACGCTGGACAACGGTGAGTTGTACCCCAGCTGAGAAAAAAGGTTCGTTACAAGCGCTATATTCAGCTTTGCCGAACCCTATATACCTTTCACAACGTGTAGTTATGACATAAGGCATGTATTTATGAGGTCTAAAAGTGGTTTCGAGGGAAAATTGATGGGGGTCTCTGATACATTTTATGAATCTAAGGGCGACGTTGGGGAAGTTTTAGGAGTTTTAACCCTCACATTTTCTATGGCAACCCTATGGGAGGCTGGAGATAGGGGATATAAGAGGGTAATTGGGAAGCTGTGGAAGTGATAAAAAAATTAAAAGAAAGTTAAACTTTCTGTCTTTCCCTGTTAGAAAGCGGAGATAAGGTGTAAGTATTTTTCACAAAAATGTTTGTGGGAAAAATTAATGGAAGTCGGTCTTACATTGCACCCATGTAGGGACAAAAAAAACTCTACCATTGCCCTGGAGGTAGAGGTTTTTATATACAAATTTTAGAGAAATAAACAGCGGCAGTCTTGGTTTTTGGCTTATATCTCGGTCAGTTATCGGGCTTTTATGCTGGATTTAAATGGCGATCCGTTTGAAGATATTTCTGATAGCTTGATACCATTGCCGTATCCACGCCACATCAGCGGGCTTAAACAATTTGATTTCAACCATAACACAGACAGACGGGCAGACGGACAAATAGACATCGCTAAATCAACTTCTCTATCTAAATGGACCAAGAAAATATATACTTGTTGGGGTCACATATAGATATTAAAGAAATTACAAACGGAATGACAAACTTATGCCCTTATCACTTATGTGAAGGGTACACATAAATATGAAAAATGTCGTATAAAATACAATTTTTATTTAACATTTTGCTGTTGAATTTTGTATAGATTTTTTTTGAAATATTTTCATCGGTTTGTGGTTATGAAAAGAACAAAGAGCAGACACCACGGTTCCATACAATGCAGCAGAAATGTACAAATTATTATTTCATGCAATTTTTTAAAGTTATAACTGAACAATTGATAAAGAGCAAATGGTGGCAACAACAAAAGAAAACTTTACATTGAAATGTATGAGATAAAATGTGTTCAGTAAATGATTTAATTTTTGCCAGAATTTATTTGTTCTGAAAATTTTGAAAGAAAATTAAGTTGGTCACCCTAAGGTTGCATTATAAAGAATTATCAATTATGTAAATTGTGCCAACCCTTAAGACCCGTTATGTACTTTTTCTGCTAAATAATGACTTTCTACGCCACATAATTTGATCGTAAAACAAAAATAGTTTTAAGATTTTTGCGATATTTACGTAAGGCCAACTATAGATATTTGCTTGTTATACAGAAGTTCACTTGGCGCTATGTTGAAACATTAATCTCGTTTGTTGCAACATGTTGCAGTTGTATTTGACCTTTGGAAATGGCCTTTTAACCATTGCTATTAATGATATTGTCAACGACATACAGCCTATATATGAGTTCATGTGCTTGTGCCTTAGTTTCTGTGTAAATTTTTCATGTCCTTTTTGGAATTGAAAAGTTTTGGTTTGGCTCAATTTTGTCTGGTCTGACATGGTTGGCTTGCATTCAAATTATTTCTGGTATGTGTTGAAGAGAGGACGCTGTTTTTTATTTTTTTCAAACACACTTGAGTGTGCAGGAACCTCTATTGTTTTCAAAGCAATAAAGTGTGGTTTTACGTTCTTCGTTTTGTAATTTTAACAATTTTTGTGTGTGAGCGAGCGTGTTTTTAAATTAATGTATCCTCGTGCTTTAACTAACAACATATGCTTAAGTTATTGTCCTTTTTTTTAGAATTTGTTTTCGTTTTGCAACATATGGTCAGTTTTGTATTGAGTTTTGGTTTAACCTTAAACCAAGAAGAAAAGTAGAATTAATGTTTTTTAGGGGTTTTATCTTGTCTTGTGTACTGTGTGCTTGTGTTGGAATATTCTATTTCGGGAATTTATTTTGTATGTTTGCTGTGTTAATAAAATATTTTAAATTTTGGTTTTAATGTGTCTCTGTGTGTTCTGTTAACCGTTAAAGTCACAAATTATATAATAATGATAAGGTCGATGTTGGAATTTTTTTATATATTATTTCAGTTTGTTGTTTTTGTTGCGTCCGTAGGTAGTTAAATGGTGTTGATGATCGCTATGAATGATAGCAGCTATTTAACAATGAGTCCTTTAACAGTATATTCTAAAAAAAGGTATATACAAACATATGCACAAACAAAAGCATGTCGATTATATAAAGAGTATAAATTAAAATATATTCAATAAATGATTAATTATTTTTATCTGAAAATTACAGAGAAAATAATAATTTTTCGATAAATTGAAAAATACTCTACAAATGGCAAACAGAAAATTATTGATTTGACTTGTCTTTTAAAAAGGAATTGTAACGATTTTAAAAAATCCCTTAATTTTCAAATTAAACTTTAGATTAAAAAATCGAGGGGTTAATTGTGAAAAAGGGGGGGGGGGGGGTTGGAAAAGTTTCGTTCATGTAAGGAATATATATATTGATTCCCTTTACTCCTGTCCTTTCTATAAAATTTAAAACTTTTATCGTTAAAATTATTTTCTGTCTGTTTTTAAAATATTATATTTAATTTAAAAAAAAGCGAAAGACTATTTTATATTAAAACACCTCAAAAATTTCATTCTCTGTTGAAACAAAGACAAATGTTTAATGAAATGAATTTAATAGTTAAAAGTTGTTTTTCCAATTTGTGTCATAAAAGAAGTGTATTTTAAATTTCGCATTGCCAAGTATAGCACAATTTAATTTTTTTTTACTTTTTTACAGTTTTTAGCGGATATTTCAATCGCAAAGATATGTATGTGACACTCCAACCTTGGGCAATAACTGAAGGCACGCTTTTTAACGTATGTAAATGATAGATCTGCACAAGTCTATTTGTATTTTTAATATTAATGTACGTTAAGTATGAAGAGTAAGAAATTTGTGTTTTAATTTTATATTCTGTATCGTTAATCAGTATTCCGCAGCACAAAATATATAGTAGCAAAATTACAAATTTTGAATTCAAATATTTGAGGTGGCGCAGAGGACTTGAAATATTTTAATATGTGCAATTTTGTACTTAAAACTATTTAATTTTAAATTTATCTAAGATTGCACCTAATTTTTTTTTAACTTTTCGTGTATTAAATAATTTTTTGTCTCTTAATTAATGTAATTCTATAATCGACGTTGAAAATTTTTAATGTTATAAATAAATATACAAGGTGGGCCAAAAGAAATCACCCTATTGGAAGAATTTTTTCAAATTGCGGCCAAAGCTAAATCTGTATTGACATTTGTGAACTAGACAGATGTAAAATGCAAGGGAATAAGCCATGTGATCACAAAAGACGCTGCCAAGATAGGAAGGCCCCGGAGTGCCCGTTCTGCCGAGCATATTACCGCTGTTGGCGACGATGTCGAGCTGTCGCCAAAAACATAGACCAGACGCAGTACCTTGCAATTAGCCATCAGCCGGTCGTCCGTAAGGTGAATTTCGGTCAAAGACCTGCACATGTTTCCGTACAAAGTCCAGTCCGTACATCAGCTGTTGCATGTCGACCGCCAAACCCATGTAACCTACGCCCAACCCATCCTCAATCTCGAGGTCAAAGTTGTTGATTTTTCGACCAAAATCATAATGAGCGATAAGGCTCATTTCGACATTATTTCCTCATCGGGTACGTCAATAAGCAAAACTATCGCTTCTGGGGCACCGAGAATCTACGAGAAATGCTCGAGGAGCCATTGCACCCACTTAAAGTGACAGCGCTGTAGGGCCATGTTAGCCGAGTTTTTTCTGCTGAAATTGAACCAATTAAGACTGAAGGACATGTGGTACTAACAGAACGGAGCAACGGCACACACTGCACGAGCCACAACCGACATTCTGAAGGCGGCGCTCCCGGGTCGCCCATATCTATCGTTTTTGGTAATTTACACTGGCGCGCAAGATCGCCCGATTTAACCGTTTCAGATTTTTGAAATCCCGTGTTTACGTGAACAAAGCCAAGACCCTGGATGCCCTCAACATTTGACACGGGTGCGAGAATCTGTCGCCGGAAAATCTCGCCGAAATGATATAAAATGCAATAAAATGAGCCCGTATATCAATCAATTGTAGCGGCGCCCATTTGGCCGATATCATCTTCTCGACTTAACGAATAAAATTCTAAAGGTACAAATAAACATAATCAAAAAAACAGAATCGTAGTTTTTCGCCAGAAAAATGAGCGACAAACAACATGGGATGACTTCCTTTGGCCCACCTTGTATTTTGCAAATCAAATACTTATTTAAAATTAATAATAAATAATAAAATTAATAATAAAAATTAAAAAAAAAAAATACTTTTTTAAAACTAAAAGTTTTATATACATATTAAGACTTAAAATTATTTGATTTTTAACATATTTAAGATCGCACCTAATTTCTTTTTTGCCTCGTAAATATATTTTGAAATTTGTTAATATAACAAAATTCTAAATTATCAAAAAATTATTATTTTTTTTTCTTTACAAATCACAAATTTAAATATTTCGTGTCCTATGCGCCAAAGCGAATTAGAAATTTTGCTACATTATATCTTATGCTACCAAATATTGATTGACGACACAGGAAACCTGTAGTTAAAGAAAAAAATTCTCTTGATCCTAATGACCAGTGCTAAAGGAAAGCAAACCTTTGAGCGGACCTTTAAAAGACTTAGGTAGCCGGTAGGATGCCAGAGTGTGGGGATTTATAGAATTAAAGGGACCATTTTGGTCTATCTTGTCACTACATGCTATCAGTTTTCAATGTAGACAAAAAGGGTTAAAAACAGCCTACTATTCTTCACCCTTCGTCAAGAAGCATGTCTTGGAATATGTTTTAGTTAACTGACTAACGCGACGAATACATAGTTTTTGGCGCCTTTAGAAAATAACAAAAGTTTTCTGGCAAGTCCAGATGGTCAATTGAAAAATATATATTGAACAGATTTTTATTTATTTGCAATTGTTTTAAAAATATTTGGTCCAAATGCCATAAAATTTGTACTGGTTTTAAGAACCGCCTGTAATTGGTTGACAGAGCCGCTGAAAGTCCTGCGAACGTTGTCTCATGCAACCTAAAAGTCTGTGTGAACCTGAAAAAGAATAAGCCAGGAAAACAAAATTAGCATACTATCCGTGGGGGCCAAGTACCTGGAATTAACTCGGAAATATCTATGCTTCGGTAGTTTAGTGGACATCAATGGCCAAAAAGTGCAACATTGCGATCCTACAAAAAGTCAAATGTGTATGTTGCCTCAGGATAAGTGGGGCAATTAGGACTAGTTTGGCGAAGGCTTTGGAGACGATTTTGAGTACCTAGAGGCTTTCAATCCTGCGGTTACTGCAAGGTAGCAGTCTAGGCGCCGGGGTATTAGATCGGTGGGGACTTTAAGTCAAACCATCTACGCATTTTTGAGAAACTGGAGGACTATACCGGCTTAGTGGAGTTTTCCGATTGTTTACCTCTAGTAAGAGTCAAGGCCAACTACACTGCGCTGATTGCAGACCGACAGTCCTGGTTAGGCGGAACTCTGGGGCAAGTGCTTTTAAAGAATTGTTGCTTTACGAATGGCTCTATGGCGGAAGGAAAAACAGGACTACTTAGGCACCCTTCTTGAGCATCCGCAGTCTGAGACTTATTTCCGCTAACAATACTGTTCTATTAGAAGAGTTCCGGAATATTTGTCCTGGCCCAGGAAACATGCAGATCCAACTGATCTAATATCTGTATACGTAGCCAAGAGCCTTTAATTAAAAATGATGTCTGCAAAGACCGGATCTCCAAAGAATGATAGATCGCTACTCGCTATATGGACTGGTTTGCATAATATTGGTGCCGGGTCATCAGTGGGTGGTCTAAAATGAACAAGCAAATGATCTGGCGATTAAGAGTAGGCGCAGTTGGAGGTTTACCTGGTGAATTCAAAACCATTTGCTGAGACAAAGACCATGTTGAAAGAGTGGTCAGAAAAACTTTCAGGTTGCAGTGGAATAAAGAGGCAGTTGGGAGATTGACGATAATCCTCTGCAGCGACAATAATTAGGATAGAACTGGGGGCATTCAAAAATTTGGGAAGTCTGACCAAGCAAAACGATAAGTGTGTCGACAGGTTACTTAAACTAACTAGCACACCTCGATTTGATTGGAGTTGTGAAGAACAGCAGGCGCAGGAAATGCAGGGGAGATATCGAAACATTTCCTATGTCAAGGCCCGACTCTTGCATAGGCCAGAGTCCGATGTTGAATGTCTGACGTTTTGGCAGATGTGGCTCACTTGGGAGGTGCAGAATGGGAGGTATCGAAGTTATCGTCTGCATAACGGAATTTCTGCAAAATTCTTCTCCAGGATTTCATACACACTGTGAATCGGATTTCATCATTACATTACATACCCCACTTGTTTTGCTGAATTTTCCCTTACCGTGAAGTGAGTTGAAGAAGTGACAACCTCCATTGATATAGTTCGTGCATATGGGCAAGATTAAAGAAAAAATGAAAAAGAATTGTGAAATGGGACCACAGTTACATACTCACTCAAAAGGGTTTGAAAAAGCATGTGCTATATTCGGCTGTGCCGATTCATATATGAGCCGTTTATTTTGAAAGTGGTATAACTCACTTTTTTTATAAATCGAGATATTTAAACATTTGAAAAGATACTGTATAATTGTATTCTAGATTTTTTGTAGAAAAGTGACATGCCACTTTCAAAATAAAAGGCTTATATGTCCTTCACATTTGTCTTTTTATACCTTTCACATAGAGATAAGAGTATATATCAGTTTGGCATTAGGTTTGTAATCTCTATAATATTTATTTGCTACTACAAAAAGTACTAGATAGAGAAGTAAATGTAGGTATGTACATCTGTCTGTCTGTGTGTCTGTTGAAATCAAGTTTTTAGAGCTAAATAAAGTCGAACAGAAGGCGTTTTGGTGTCTAGCATTCAGAAATATATCGACTAACATTTTGCCCAAAGCGAGTTAGGTTCTAGTTCCTTTTTACAACAGACATAAGGATTATTTTATTCTAGCTTCAATTTAATTCATAAGAATTTGCAAAAAAAAAAAAAAAAAATAAAATTTGCTGCAATTCCGTGCAGACCTTTTGTACGTTTCGTCTTGTATCTGTTTGTCCTCTTACGTTAAGCACCTACTTTAGCTTTTACCAACGGGGACAAACAAACAACCCTACTGCAGTTACACCCTCACGGTGTTAATAAAAAACTCTCATGCATGAGTAGTATTTAATGGCTTGATATGTTAATGATGATGATGATCCTTTAATATAATTTATACACTACTTTAAAGGACTATTTGCAATAAGAGAATATATACGTAACGAAAAAAAAATTGTGGTAAAAATATTTTTACTTTACCCACGAGCTAAAAGGGGGATGATATGAAAAAGTAAAGAATGAGCGTTTTGATAATTGCTGTTGATTAAAATTCACTAAAAGAAGACACTTAATTGAACTTGAGCTAAAACTCGTGCCGATCACAAGTCAATGTTAGCAACACATGGTCATTTTTAGAGCTCTGCCAAAGAATAGGAGAACAGTTGGTCTAAATGTAAAATTTAAAAAAAAATATTTTAAACAACTGACGCTTTTTGTTTTCTTTTAGTTGTTGTAATTTTTTTGTTTGTTTTTTTTTTCAAGGTACATATGTAATGAATTACGATTTAAGTGTTAGAGCTAAAGTTGAAAAGTTAAGAAAGAATTTCCAAAGACATGATTAGTTACAAAGAGACCTTTGAATTGTGAAGAACGTGAAATTGATGGAAAAATGAATTTTTGCATATAAAAAAAAAAAGTTAATACAAATGAAATTAAACAAACGAAAAGTTAAGGCAATAGAACATGAACCTTAGTGATAATTATGCAGTTTCTTTCAAATATATGTCTACGTCAAGTAGTGTTACGGATTATACTTATGCCTCTTCAGCCGAAGATGATAGTTCACAGTGTTTTGGTAGCCCCAATTATCCAGCGGGTGCAAATTTTATAAACAATAATAATATATATATGGACTCATGGTCTTTAGCACCTACTGAAATAGCTAATAATACAAACAACTTCTACACAGACTCAATTCACATCGTAGATACCAGCACTTTAAAAGAAACAGTTGATAATATTACCTGTAAAAATGCCAAAACTAAATCAGACAAGAAAACCAAAAAATCATGTTCTAGCGGCAAAAGAATACAAGCTCAAAATACCAACAACCCACCCAGTCCCACAGTGCTAAAGAAGAGACGACAGGCAGCCAATGCCCGTGAACGAAAACGTATGAATGGTTTAAATGAAGCTTTCGATCGTTTACGAGAAGTAGTACCCGCCCCCTCGCTAGAGCAAAAATTATCAAAATTTGAAACACTGCAAATGGCCCAGACTTATATTAATGCTCTAATCGATATGCTGGACCAGGGCTCGGATGTCTCTGACATAAGCTACAACAGTTTATATTCACCCAATAGTACAGGCTCATCATCATTTTCTCATGGCATCAGTTTACAGTGAATCAATAAAGGAAAAATGAAAACCCGCCAAATATTTGTATCCACCAGCTAAATGATAACCAAAGTAGTTTACTTTTTTTTTAGTTTTAATAGTTGTTTATGTAACTGATTATGATCTGTGACTTTTAGTATTTTGAAAAAAATATTAGACGAACAATTTTATTAATATTAATTATTATAAAACAAAGTTCGTTGAACCTTGGTATAAGCTCGGTACTAAATATGTAATACTGCTGACTAGATCTGACTTAATCGAAAAATTTTCAGTCGATTAATCACTCGTGTTGGAAAAATTACAAATTTTAATTAAGAAAAATCTAAACTATTCAAACAAAATAAATGTTACTTTAAATTCTTTTTGTTTTTTTAAATTATTTTAAATCTTTTAGATCATAATGCTAAAAAAGTTACCGAAAATGTGTAAAAAGGGCTCTCTACCAACATGAATTGGGGTCATAATTTTCTCTGCCACTTCATTGAACTTTTTCGCAATCGAAATATGCAAAAAAGCCCTCCAAAATATTTAAAAGGATTTAAGATTACAAATAAACATATATGATAAAGGTGTTTTTGTGCAAAAAGTAACCAAATTTTAGGTTAACTGTTGTCGTTACTCCTAAAATGGTAAAAAGTACCTAATTATACCATGCAATAAGCCAAATTAACTTTTACCACTTTATTTATTTGAATTCTTATGATCCCTTAATAACAAAAACTGTTTTTTTATACCCTTCACATAGTGATAAGGGTATATATCACTTTGTCATTCCGTTTGTAATTTCTTTGTTATTCATTTGCGACCCCATAAAGTATATATATTCTGGGTCCTTATAGATAGGCAAGTTGATATAGCCATGTCCGTCTGTCCGTCTGTCCATCTGTCCTTCTGTTGAAATCAAGTTTCCGGAGTCAAATTAAAAGATACAGACCAGTTAATGGTGTCAAACTATTAAAAATATCCTGGAGACAATCGCTATTTAAAATCAGCAAAATCGGTTCACTGTTGACCGAGATATAAGCGGAAACCCAAAGTAACCCATTTTTTTAGGACAAAATCCGTGCATATATCCCTATATATCTCAGTAAGTATAGTCACTCTTGCCACAAAACTTGGCACGGATACTCCTAAAAAAGGTACCTAAATAATATAAAAAGTTTTTTTCAGATAGGATCAGGGGAACGGGTATTTTTCCTACAATTGCACAAATTTGGTGAAATATTTTATGCGCTATGTCTCGGAAACTAAAACAGTTATCGACTTAAAATATTCTACAAAAAGTAGTTTTACACTAAGACCTACACTTTAAAGAAAACATTTTTTGGGTGGGGGCAGAACAAAGGGTAGCTCCCATACAAATTAACGATTTCTATGAAATTTTCGATACGCTATATCTCGGAAACTATAACAGATATCGAAATCAAATGGTCTACAAAAAGTAATTGGACAACAACGCCTGCGCTCTAAAGAAAAAAATTTTTCGGGTGGGGGCAGAAGAAGGGGTGGCTCCCATACAAATTAACAATTCTTATGAAATTTTCGATACGCAATAACTCGGAAACTATAATAGATATGGAAATTAAATGTTTAACAAAAAGTAATTGGACAACAATGCCTACACTAAATTTTTTTTTATGGGAACAAAAAAAGGGGTAGCTCCCACACAAATTAACGATTTCTATGAAATTTTCGATACGCTATACCTCGGAAGCTTTTACAGCTATCGGCATCAAATTTTCTACAAAAAGTAATTGGACAGCAAGACCTACGCTTTGTTTTTGGGTAGGGGCAGGGAAAGGGTTAGCACCCATACAAATTTATAATTTTTATAAAATTTTCGGTACGCTACTTCTGGAAAACTATTACAGCTATCGACTTCGAATATTCTACAAAACGTAATAATCAAATAATTCATACATGTTGGAGAAAAAGTTGGAGAGGAGCAGGGGGACTAGAACATCCCATAACATTTAACAACTTTTATTAACCTTTAAATATGAATAATGTCGAAAACTTTTAAAACTTTTGACCTCAAACCTTTTTCATCTATTTCTATTATTCATACGAACATTAAAATTTTGTAAAGTTTTCTATGGATTTTTAAGCTTGCAAAAGGTATTTTTATTATATTATTTCCAGTACAAAATTACTCGGCTGGGTATATTAAAATACCAATGTGAAGGGTATATAAGATCCGGCACAGCCAAATATAGCGCTCTTACTTGTTTAATTTGAAATTTATAAGGGGCTGCTCTGATCCTTTGATTGTATCATTGTTTGAGTAGGAGAAACACCAAAGGACTTTATGCCGTGAAATTTTTTTTATTCTCTTCCCATTAGTGATAATGGCATGTATAAGGTTGTCATTCCGTTTATAATTTCTTTAATACCATCTTTCTTGGCTCGATTTGATGAAGTCTGTCTGACCGTGTTATGGTTGAGATCAACTTTTTGAAGCCTCCCGATTTAACATAGACACACGTAGAAAAAAAAAAACATGATTGAGTATGGTCACGGGAATATGATTACGAAGATCATTATTATGACTGCCACAAACATACTATATTTGTAGTAAGTTTTTGTCGAAAAACTCAATCATAGTTATTATTAAACCTACCACTTTATGTTTGTGGTTATCATTATCTTGATTATGAGTTATCAAATATAAGATGCTTTTAGCATATGGTTATTATAATCTAATAGCAGCGTACATATGATAACCCTTAATAAAGATAATGGTTCCCTATAATCAAAGTAATGATTACCACAAATATATAATGGTAAGTTTAGTAATAACTATGATTGAGCTTTTCGCCAAAAACTTCTTTACGTATGGTTGTGGCAGTCATTATAATAAATTTCGTAATCATACAATAATGAAATCGTTCGTGATCATATTCCCGTGGCCATACTCAACTATATCAACTATCATAATCAACTATCAGAAAAACAGGGTGTCCGCCGGCACGGTATACTACTTTGCTTGTTTATATTTTTTGATTAAATGAAAGAGAATGGATCTTCTATTGATAAATTTCTTATTTAATGTTGGTAATTATGTACACACAAAAAATTATCTGAGTGAACTTTACTTAAATCAAGCCATAGCGGTGTCAAAAGTAAGTACGGTTTTTCTTAAATCAAGTACGAAATTTCTTACTCCAAGTAAAATTTTTCAAGTACGAATTTCTTACTTTTAGCCACAATTAAGCCAAAAAAGGATTGATTTAAGTTCGGAACCGTACTTGATATAAGCGTGAAAAAGATTGATTTAAGCCGTTAACTGGATTAATTCGAAAGTGAAATGTCATTTTTTTGACTTATGGAGCTTTATTAAAGAAGAAGAATTTTATATTTTATTTTTATTTTATAATTAATTTATAATTTAAAAATTTCATTTTTGTACTTACCGAAGCTGAGATTCGAACCAGGGATTTCTGCACCGCAGTACAAGCGCGTTACCTCTAGGCCACCGAGACACTTTGTTTTCAAATGTAAAATAATATATTAAAACAAGAAGCTTTTTTTTGCTTGATTTGTTGAAGCAATCCGAATAGGCTTGAAATAAGAAAATGTAAGTGAGGATCGTACTTAAAAAGATTTTGGATAAATTCAAGAATAAAATTCTTGATTTTAGAAAGCGAGTTTTCTTTATGTGTATGAAATACAATATCAGATAATGACCGCCTCTGTAAGCCTCACAAATGCGTGCCTTTTTGAGCACATTTTTCATTACATTCTCATACATTTCATGTGGTATTTCATTAATTTCATCACGAATATTTTGCTTGAGTTGCTCCAGCGTTTCTGGTTTGTTTGCATATACCTTGACTTTCAGGTAACGCGAACGTGGAGGACAATCAACATCACCATTCCTTGAAATAACTTGTTGTAGAAAGAGGTCTCGCAGTAATTCCATTATAATCCTGGCTGTAGGCGATGTGGCACCGTCTGGTTGATACCACATGCTAACCAAGCCCAAAGCATGCAGTTGTGGCATTAAAAATTCTTTAATCATATAACGATATCGCTCCCCATTGACAGTTACCGTTACGCCGTTTTCAGTTTCAAAAAGGTAAGGTCCAATGATTCCTCCGGACCGAATCGCACACCAGACTGTCACTTTTAATGGATGCAAGGTGACTGGTAAATAATTTGGGGGTTTTCTATTGCCCAGAACCGAATATTCTGTTTATTTACATATCCATTCAAATAAAAAAATACCTCGTCACTCATTATGAATTTTTCATGAAAAACGATGATTGAATCCGATAAAATGTTTAAACGATTAAATAAAGTTGGTTTACTGAATATTTTTCCACAATAAATTCACCCCATCTTTTCTTTACGACTACCAAATATGAACTGTCAAGTCTAATGTTTACCAAAATGGCGGCAAAGCAAAATTGTATGCCTTGCTGGCACTCTGTATTTGCAAAAAAATTTCTATTGAAGTCAAAAAAAATCGCCCAATAACTGACCGAGATATAAGCTAAAAACCAAAGTCTACCTCAGTTTATTTCTCTAAAATTTGTACATAAAAACTTCTACAATTTTCTAGAGTTTCCCCTACATGTGTGCAATTTAAACATTAAACATTTTTGTAAAACATACTTTCACCATATTTTTGCCACCTAACAGGTTTACAAAACAAAGTTTATTTAAAAAAAACTTTTTTAATTTTTTTAAATACATACACATATGTCAAAAACAGCAACATCCATAAGGATCTAGAAGTTCCACTATTTAAAGGCGAAGTCCTGAAATATGTGGAAAAGTATTTAAATAAGCTGGAAACACATCCAAACCCGTTCGCTCGAAACATCTTACAACATAGTGGATACTCCCGTCTGAAAAGGAGGGATACTATTGCGCTTAGAAGAAGTTATCAAATTCTTTTATACAACATAGTGGATACTCCCGTCTGAAAAGGAGGGATACTATTGCGCTTAGAAGAAGTTATCAAATTCTTTTATAAGAGCTAAAATGTTAGTCTGGCACTGGCTGGTCTACTAATAATTACTTAAGCCTGAGTTAGTCTTTACTTTCTGTTCCGTGATGAATCAGCTGATTGTTTTTTGTTAATAAAAAATGTGTGTAAGTAGTTAGTTTTTTCGTTTCGTTGCGTTTCGTTGCGGATCAACCTGTTTAAAACAAAATTTTTACAACGTTGTTAAGTGACAGCAAGAATCAGCTGCTTTTTCCGCCATTAAAACCATACAAATTTTGATACGTTTTAACAGAAAAAGTAACTACTAAAATAAAACAACTGAACGGCACGTTAAAGAACGGCAACAGAAAGTAAAGACTAACGAAGCCTTTAGTCTTAAGATTTGAATACTTATTGTTAGTTCGCATAAGCGAAGATTCAATAATAAAATATGAAAAAAAAGAATTTCTTAAATCGCTCCAACAGCTTCTGGAGTGCTTCTACAAAGGTTAAGTGCAAGACCGACTCCAATTAATTTTTACTCCTAAAAATTTTTGTTAAAGATATTTACCCATCACCAGCCCCTAAAAGGGTAAAAAACCCCTTTAACTTTGCCGTAGTCTCCCTTAGAGGAAGAAAATGTGCCTCAGACCCCATTAGTCTTCCCTCTCAAACATATTCCTAAAACATACTTACCCCCTATCTCCATCACCTAATGGGGTTGCCATACAAAGTTTGGAAAATTGAAATAATTCCCCCTTTACAGCTTTTAGGGTGCCCGTGAATAGGTCAAATGTGGGAGTTACCTCAACTAACTTTTTTTTGAAAACATTTTCCTAGAACATATTTACCCCCTGTCACCACCCACTAAGGGGGTTGCCTTACAAAATTTAAAAAAAAGTAAGACCCCCACACGTTGTGAAGGGTATATCAGATTCGGCACAACCGAATAAAGCGCTCTTTTTAAATTTAAAAAAAAGGGATGTTAGACAAAATTTTAATAAAAAATGAACCACCCCTACATAAAAAATGAGTATTAAAAATCCATTTAAATTTTAAATTCACCTTAATGACTTTTAATTTTTTTTTGTTGGGCATAGTTATGGAAGTAAGTTACCGATTTTTACCTTTTTGATCTCTTTTTATTACCCTTAATATATGAATATCCAAAAACCTCTTATAACTAGAGCTTTAATTCGTTTGGGTAACTTGCAGAATAAATTTAAGTCTTTTGCTTAACCTGCTTATAGTGTACAATGATAAATCAGTCAGCCAGTAACGTTTCTCTTTTTCCCACATATTTATGAATATTTGATTTTTTTTTGCAAAACAAATCTAATTAACATTCACAAGTTAGGCCCTTAGTCCTTGGCAGCGAAAACATTTAGATTTTTTATTTCACACATTAAATTTTAAATCTTCATTACTTTAAAGTCACATAAATCCCTACAAAAGCAATTTTAATTGTAATTTATATTAATTAAATTTACTCGTGGGAAAAATACATGAAAAGTAAAAACTTGTAAACATATTGTTCCTTAAATGTATGAATATAAATCTGTTCTCTGAAAAACCAACCTATTTCTCTATTATAATTTTTTCCCATAAATTTTAAAATTTCTCTTAAGAAAAACTTTCAAAGGAATTTGTTTTCGCTGTGATTGTGGCCAAAACTTTAAATTATTTTGCTGTTGCTCGCTTTAAGAAGAATGTGATTAAACAACTTTTAAGCATAAAATTATTTACATTAATTCTTTAACGGTACAAAGGCCTCTACTTTAAGGATCTAAAATTTTTAAATAAAAACTTATAATAAGAAAAGTGCGTGTAAGCACGTTTTTCTTAAAGCTTAAACAGTTTTTTTTTGGTTAAATGAAAAATAAACACCTTTTAAAATCTAGCTTGTAGGGAATTTAAGAAAATCAAAGCGTAATGTTTATTTACACGAATTTAAAAAGAAATAAAAAAAAAACATTTTCCCTTTAGTACATTTAAATTTTCGTATACTCCTAATTTGTATTTTTTTTCGATTCCACAAAAATTAAAGTTCATAAGAGATTTTCTAGGCTTCCATTTCCTATTGTGTTTAACAGTTTTACCTGTAGCATTACGTGCTACTTTTAGATATAACAATGTAAGTGTCGAAATTTTAGACTTTTTTAGGTCAACAAAGACAGTCACATCAAGTGATGCTAATTTAGCGCTTTTTTTATACTAAATTAAAAGCAAATCCAAAAGTGGTTATGTGCCATTATATATTAAGCAAGTTTTATAAAACCATAAACATTTAAGTTATTTAGAAAGATTTTATCGTTTTAAACATAAAATAGCAATAACGCGTTTTAATATTCATCATCATAATAGAACAAAAAATATTATAAGCTCGCTGTCACCTTAGCGCCAAACTTCGTTTAAGATTATTCCATCTTTAACAATTAAGTTAAATGGGTTACTACAACACGTTCATGCATTTTTATACCCCTCACATAATTATAAGGGTATAAAACAGTCATTCCGTTTGTTATTTTTACATCTAATAAAGCCCGCCTAGCCGTTTGTCTATCGGTGTGTCTGTCCATCTGTTGAAATAAAGTTTTAAGAGCAAAATAAGGTCGTATCAACCCATCAGAAATATCCCTAAAGGGAATTGCTGTTAAAAATCTGCAAAATCGCTTTACCACGGAACGAAGTATAAAAAAAACCCCAAAATAACCCAATATTTTAAGACAAAATCCGTGCATATATCCCTATATATTAATGTCAGCAAATATAGCCACTCTTGTCATAATACTTAACACGGATACTTTGGAAATAGGAGCCTAAATTAGGAAAAAAAAATTTCAGATAGTAGCAGGGAAAGCGGTATATTTTTTTTTTAATTTTGTATGGCAACCCCATTATGTGAAGGAGATAAGGGGTAAGTATGTTCTAGGAATATGTTTGGGAGGGAGACTAATAGGGGCTGCGATACATTTTATTTAGCTAGGGGAGACTCCGAGGAAGTTGTAGGGGTTTTTACCCCAATTTTTTTTTAAATTTTGTATGACAGCCCCTTTAGCGCGTCGAAATAGGGGATAAGTATGTTGTGGAAATATATATGTGCGAGGAGAAAATAATGGAGGTCGGTCGTACTCCTTATTTCTCTAAGGTCGGGTCTGGTGAAGTAATGGGCGTTTTCACATTATTTTTATTAATTTTGTATGGCAACCCCCTTAAGTGATAAAAACAGGAGGCAAAATCGTTCTAGGAATATATTTGGGAGGGAAAACGAATTGGGGTCTGTGATACATTTTATTCCTCTAGGAGCGATTTCGGGGGATTGTAAAGTTTTTACCTCTTTTTCAAATTTTGTATGGCAACCCCTTTAGAGCGTGGAGACAGGGATTAAATATTTTCTAGGAAAATATTTGGGAGAGGAAACTATTAGGAGGTCGGTCTTATACTTTATTTCTCTAAGGCCGATTCTGAGGAAGTTGTGGGTATTTTGACATCATTTTTGTAAATTTTGTATGGCAACCCCATTTGGTGATGGTGACAGGGGTTAAGTATGTTCTAGAAATATGTTTGGGAATGTAAACTAATGGGGGTCTGTGATACATTGTATTCCTCTAGAGGCGACTCCGGGGAAGTTGTAGGAGCTTTACGCAAATTGTTTTAAATGTTATATGGCAACCCCTTTAGCGCGTCGAAATAGGGGGTAAGTATGTACAAAGAATATATTTGCGAGGAGAAAATAATAGAGGTTGGTCGTACTCTTAATTTCTCTAAGGTGTAAGTATCTTCCAAAAAATGTTCGTGGGGAAAAATAGATGGGAATTGGTCTTACATTTCACATTGTACGGGGAAACTCCGAGGCAGTTGTAAACGTTTTGTGTACAAATTTTGGAGAAATAAACAGAGGTTGTCTTGGTTTTTGGCTTGTATTTCGGTCAGTTATCGGGCGACTTTGCTAGATTTCAACACTGATTTTTTCGCACACATTTCTAATAGTTTGGTTTTACTTACGGGTCTATTGGACATCGGGTGGCTTAAGAAACTTGATTTCAACTGTAAAACGGACAGACGGACATGGCTAAATGGATTTCCCTGTCTATAAGGATCCAGAATATTTATTTATACTTTATGGGGTCGCGAATGTATAATAAAGAAATTAAAAGTGGAATGAAAAACTCATATATACCCTTATCACTTATGTGAAGGGTATAACTAGGAGCCCGGCACAAAGTATTAATAATATTTGCAGTACGAAGTAACTCGACTAGAACAGATAGCTGGGTATATAAAAATAACAATGTGAAGAGTATATAGGATATAGCACGGTCGAATTTAGCGCTTTTACTTGTTTGTATTTAAGGTTGGCATCACAATTATCAACCAAAATATTCTAGCGTTAAATTTCTCCCCACCAAACCCTATAAACAGATTCCAGACTCAAATATTACAACAAGAATTTACCATAGATTTAGCAATTTGTTTGCGGTTTTTCTTATTGTTATTGCTGTTGTAACACCAAGGAGTTGTTACTTGAATATTGCGTGCCTAAGTGTTGTTTATAGACGATTAAGGATGACAAGACATAGAATTCTTTTTTAAAACATTTTCCAAACTGCTCGTTCGCTCTTAATGCCACACTTTCTGTTAATCCTATTTTGCTTTATTGTTTCCTTATTTTTTTTTTTCTTTTACAAACAAACTTGAATACTTTTGCAAAGTAAAGTGTAATTTGTTGATTGTTATAGGTTTTGCTTAAGCACGTTTGTTTTGTTCGTGTCTTTAATTCTAAAGTTTTTGCGATTTTTAATTGTAATTGTTAGACAGTATTTGCACACCTTAACTGAGTCTTCTAAATGTGTTTGTAGGTATAAATGTAATTGCGTATACATTTTTTATAGCAGTTTTTAAGTAAGTTAGAACAATGGATCGAAAAATGTCTAAAGTAACCATTTTTATAAATTTCTAATGGTTTGTAAGAAAATTTTTGTTTACTATTATAATGGAAATCTCTTATTTAAGAATGGATTTATAAAATTAAAGTCATAGAAAAAAATTTGTTTTAAAGTATAACATTAAATTTTAAATAATTTTGTAAATTTGCTAATAAACTTTTTATTTAAATTGATTTGTTTCATATAAAAATGCAAATAACAGCTCGTTGTGCCATAAGCTTTCCTTTCAAAGATATAAAAAAAAAAATTAAAGCGCATTATGAAGTAATCCTTTAAAGCGACAAAAATGGGGATAAGACTAAGGGATTTCTAAAATAAGAGAAACCTGACTTAAATATGATGATAAAGGTATTAATGGGCCACTAAGATCTACTAGAATACCTCCATAAAAAAAGGATGAAAAGAGTAATTGGAGATCTTATAGACAGGACATCCAACCAAGGTATTATCCTTTGAGTCTGATGAATGGTGGTGTCTAATTTAAGAGGTGTAAAATAAAAAATCGTTGAGGAAATTTGTTTGCATGGCTTACTAGTGTAAAATTTTCAAGTTTTAAACCCTTTTTTCTTTCTTAATACTTTTTTGTTGAAAATAGCACCTAAGAGGCCAGCCAATAGCACAAGTTTTTGTCCCGAAGGCTCTGAGGACTTAATGCTCTCCCCCTTTCTTTATATCTGCCAAACTTCATACACATATCAATACTACACACGTACATATTAAATATTCCCTAAGGGTCATAGTTCAGCACATTTGATATTTCGTATTTTTGTTAGTGCAACTGAGGGAAGTTCTCATAATAATACAAGTTTGAAAAATTTCAATTCCTTCAAATTTCAAGAAAACAAAATTAAATATACAGGGTGTCTGGTAACAATTTTATATTTTTGAATCCGAAACAGTGTAGAGGGAGGAAATACCGTTGGAATTATCCATTGCGCGGATTTGTCAGTCACGATATCGCAGTGGCCGAGTGAGCATCGCGTGTTCGCTGTCGAGATATTTTTTAAGATCAATGATTCTTACATAATTGTTTGCCGACAATGCTGTTAAAAGTTCGGAATTCGGTGAATATGTAATGGAACAAATATAAATTTAATTCGTTCGTCGGTGCAGGAATTCCGCGCAACTGCTTCGGCTAAGAGTATCCCACGGCCAGGACCCAGTCAATCTTCAAGAACTCCCAAAAACATTGAACTGGTTGAAAATAGTTTACCGAAAAATCTGCGACTTTCAGTACGGAAAAGTTTAGCCTCTCTGGGACTTCCAAGAGCGATTATTCATTTAATTTTAAAAGAGGATCTCAAGTTCTGTTCTTTTAAAATTCAAATCGTTCAAGAACTGAAAGAAAGTGACTTTGATTTACGTAAAAATTTTTGTAAGATGATGTTGGAAAATTCTTTTACTGAAGATCCCGTTTTTTAAAGCGACGAGGCTTAGTTTCACTTAAACGGCCACGTCAATGACCAAGACTGCCGTTACTTGTCTCCAAAAACCCGCAACCCTCGATTGAAACATTAAAAACCATTGCATTGCCCTAAGATAACTGTTTGGTGTGCCTTTTCCTCGCATTAAATAATGGAACATTTTTTTCGACAAATGTTAACAGTGACGCATTATTACAGAATTCTTCTTTTTAAACCTGCGAGCTTATCCATTGTACTCCTCACGCAAGAGGTTTTGATAGGATGGGGCGGCTGCACACACAGCCAGAGCTTCAATGAATTTGCTTCGGGATAATCCCCCCAAAAACTGATCAGTCGCTTTGGAGACTCCAATGGATTTTTTAATGGGACTACTTCAAAGAGGGGGCTCATAATGACAACCCCCAATCTCTTGTGGACTTAAAGGAAAATATTCGTCGAAAAATAAGCTGAATTGAGTTTACTGCATTGTGTGACGCAGAACTCAAGGCTCCATTTTGAACAGTTTCTTCAACTCGACGGAAGACATCTGGATGATATACTCTTTAAAATATAAAATCCGAATTTCTGTTCTATCTTTCAATGATCTTAACTAAACTTTGTGTCAATTTTTACTAAGCTTGAGAATATAAATCTGCCATCAGACACTCTGTATAAGTATTCACAGTATAATTATTATGGGATTGCAAATGATTCATTGAAAAACTTATATGTATATATCTTTACCATTAAGTGAAGAATACAAAAATTTGTTCAAGTGAAAATTTATATTTTAAACTTCATATTTTTTCACTTTTACTAATTAAAAAAAAAAACTAATTTTTAAATAAAGTTTTTTGAAACAAAACTTTTTAATGACTGAATTTAAGTTTTTTATTTGTTTAGTTCTTTATTCATAACCAACAAATCTTCTATTTGTATTCACAATCAGCCACAAAGAAAACTTAAACACCAAAACTTAAATTTCTTTTCTCATTTCTATAACTCAGAAAATTTCAAAGGCTTTTGTTTTCTTAATTTTAAAACTTAATAAAATATGTTTAACAAAGTTTTTATTTTCAAATAATTTTTATATAAAAAGGCAATCTCTATTGCATTGTTTGAGGTTGTTGATTATTTAAGATATGACTCTGAAGGCTTTTGCAATAAATTTTAAATTTTTGTTCTCTTTAAATTTAGAGCCTGATGTCATGCAACAATGAAATCTCCAAATTAAGCGAAAATAACCAAAACTAAACAAAGTAGGTATGTGCCACCACCTCCACTATTAAAACAAGTTAATTTATACATTTTCATATGCGTTTTTTATACATCCAAATAAATCTGCTTTACATACATATATGTACACACATGCTTACATATGTAACTAAATGTATGTATGTATATATTCTCTTTGTGCAAATCTTTTGTTGTGTTGGTTTTATGTGGCCGTTACATGTCCTGCAGATAGCAGTTGCATATTAATGTTGGCTTATTTTCATAGTCCTAAACAATGTGTTGTGTCCTAGTCATGGTAACTTCTACCCAAAACTGCAACACATACATATGTGCTGGATAGTTAAGCGGTTTTAACTACATTTAATATATTTTTGTGTTAGAAAGGCTTTTATTTAGTTTTGCCAAACAAAAAGTATTTCGTAACAAATGTTATCCCTTTGTGGGTTTTACTTTTGATTTGGGTTTCCTTTTGAGTCTGTTAAGTTTTTGTTGTATCTTGAAGTGTTGCCACAACTTCGCCACAATACTGTTAAGGGCGAAAAAAAAAACAGATGAACACTGCACAATGGTAAGAGTAGTAACAGGGTGTCTGGCGGAAGATTTATATTTTTAGTTTTAAATAAAAAACTTAATGTGTAATTGATCAAATGGAAATGCGGATCTTATTTTTAAAAGAGCATGTCATCCAGATGTTTTTCGTCGAGTTGAGAACGATCTTTAAAACGGAGCCTTGTGTTGTGCCACACGCTGCATTAAATTTGGTTCAATTGAGCTTATTTCTCGTTGAATAATTTTCTTTAAAGGCTTAAAGGCACAAGGGATTTGGGATTGTCGTTATTAACCCTCTCTTTGATGTAGCTCCATAGCAAAAATCCATTAGAGTTAGATCAGCCGACCTCGGTGCCCATGCGATGTCCTTAAAGTGACTGATCAATTTAAAGCATATTCATCGAAGCTCTGGCTGTATGTAATCGTCCCATCCTGTTAAATAACCTTTTGTAAAGAGTACTATGGATGAACTTGCAGGTTTGGCACTTGGAAGTCCCAGTGTGGTTGCTCTTTTCCGTATTGCAAGTCGCGGACTTTCAGGTAAGCTGCTTTTAACCAGTTCAATGTTTTCGGGGGTTCTTGAAGATCGACTAGGTCCTGGCCGTGGGACATTAATAGCCTAAGCAGTTGCGGGGAATCTTTGCACCCATGAACGAGTTAAATTTACATTTGGTTCATCCCGTATTCGTCGAATACCAAACTTTGAACCAAATTGTTGAAGAGCAATTACGTAGAAATCATAACACTTAAAAAATTGATAATTCCAACGGCGCCAACCTTCCTTCGCACCGTTTATGACTTTTAAAAATAATAGTGTTTAAAAATATAAATTTTTCACCAGACTCCCTGTTGTTTATTTGAAACGATGCGTAACTTTCGTTATGCGATCCTATGAAAGGGTCATTCCCTTTAACATAAACTAAAAATATGTAAAATCAGGATGAATAGGGTTAGCAGAAGAGCGAGGGCAGCCTTTTCGGGTAAATTTGTTTGGACCCTTTTAAATACTTACGAAAGAGAAAGAGAGAAAGAACAAAAAGAAAATTTCGCTGGTTGAGCGTAAAAGGTTATTTATATTATTAGTAAGACTCGCCATGTCCTGGTCAATTTTGTCAAACGAGCCATCTTTCCAAATAAAGTATGATATACTAGATAGGCTATTCTTAGCAATATATAACTGACTGTCTAGTCAGCTGGCCCAAAAGTGCCTAATCAGTGTTACAAATGAAATAGGTGCTGGATCCTCTGCATCTAAAGAGTTTCCACAGAAGTCGTTGAAAATTAGTCCAAATTTTTTAGCATTGGTGTCAAATCAGCAGTGACAATTTTCAGCGGCTGCAGGGTCTCCCGTTCTCTGTTTGTCTAGATCGAGGAAATATCAGAGACGTTTTGGATCTTACCTTGGGCAAGTTATCCAAGCGGTTCCGCTTTCAGGAAGTGCTTAGCCTGAGAAGTGCTCAATCGGCTCGTCATCCAGTTTCGCCCCATCTTTCATTTTAATAACACCGACATACAGCATCTTTATGGATAGGCCCAAAATAAAAAAAGGGTGAAAACTGTTGTCTAGGGCGGCCAAAAATTGGGCATCACAAAGTCGCACACACTTTCTAATATTTAAAGCCTTTTAAGAATTATGTCCTTGACAGTAAGGCGGCAATTAGGCAAATCCAGGAAATTTCAGCACGCAAAAAATAGATGGCAGGATTCGGGAACTCAAAAGTATTAGGAGAGGGAAATGGCCAATTTATTGGCGAAGCAAGAAAAAAGATAAGTAGATGCTTTTGAGTTCAACGATGGAAGTAAAATTTCTACTGTGGGGGTGAGATCCAGATAGGCTTACTATTTGATGTAGTCTCCAAGGTTATGTAGAGGTCTTTAAACCAGTCAGTGAGGTTTCTCCTACCTTTGCAAAAGGAGTTATTGTAGGCTTACAGTGGTTATAGTTATGGTGCGGCTTACCAGTCATGAGTAAAGGTTTATTGTGACTATCCGGCACTCTCACCTTACAGAGCAAACTATTATCTTATGGAAAAACATATCTCAGAATATGTCAAGAGTCTATGAAGCAGCCGCGGGTCAATGAATAATTAGTAATATTTACCCGTGTTACGTTTCTAAGTTAATAAGTCTGGTTGGAATATAAAAATTTTAAATTTTTTGGGAAGCAGAATTTGTTTCCTTCTATGCACTTCCTGATGCCCTCAATTTCAATCCGATGGAGGTATGCTCATAAGAATGTGTGATTTTTTATCACATTCATCATCTTGCTTAGTTTATGCTTCTCAATTTTAAAAAGCTCCTGTCCTGACCTCATTCGGGCCGGACCAGAGAGTTATTGTAATGCTTCCAACTTCACCGTTGTTGACATTTTCCAACCACTCGGCTTTTGTTGCAACTTTGGGCTTCAGGTTCATCAGATCATTTACTTGTTCATACCCATTATCCCCATATAATGCAAGCTTCGCCGCATTGCTATTTTTCACTTGCCATTAATCATCTCTTTGCAATGCAACATTGCCCTAGATCTGGTGTTTCCGGTCATAATTACTCTAGCGGACGCTTGGCTATCTGTGCAGATATTAACATCTGTTCCAACTGCGTGTGCCCTGAGCCAGGACAGATGTTCCACGATTGTATGAAACTCCGCTTATAGGAGAATTTTGTGGGAAGGGAGGCGCAAGTACATCTCTGTTTCAGGGTTTTTATCCTGGAATCCGGGCCCCTTTTTTCCTGCGCCCTTAACCTATGCGTAAAAAACACATACACATTTTACACGTTAATTTGGGTTCTTAATACCTAATTCCAAATCTATAGATTCAAACATTTAAGAACAACCTTTCTACCTCAATTTGGGTCAATATTCCTTGCTTTCATATTTCCTAATCTTAATATCGAGAATGCGAAAAAATATCAAATACTTTTATACCAATTTGGCTAAATTTGCCTAGAAAATTGTTTACAGATACGCTTTCAAAAAACATTTAAAAGAAAAAGTGGCAGAACAAGCAGTCACACTCTAGTTATTATGCTTTTTTAATTAAATTTTAAATAAAGTGACTTCTAAATTCATTACAATAAAGTCATTATTTCACCTTGTAAAATAAATATGTTGCTGCCTTAAACATTACCTTGTCACGTATAAAATAATGATAGTTTTGGCCAGGAGGTGCGGTTTCTTATCTAATTTTTTTTGTAAACTTTTACTTTTTTCTAGTTTATAAATTTTGTAAAAAGTAATTTAGTTGTCAATGTGGCTGCAAGAAATGAAGACAATAAAAAAATAATAAAAAATTCTTTGTTGTTGTTGGCAGCAAAATTATGTTTGTCTAGAGGTAAACTATAAATGACATAACAAAACACAACTTACGTTAATTTGACCAGCTTGTCCTTATGTTTTAAAATTTTTTGTGGTTCTTCTTCTACCTTTTTTTTCTACTTTAGTCATTTAAACTTACGCACTCAGAGGCATACATACATACGTACACCCTCTGTTTATAAAAAATTGTGCAAAAATGAACAAAATTTAATAGTTATGATTTTATTTTTTATTCTTTCTTTCCTTAAAGTCCTTTTTACTACAAAGAAGACCTAAAATAAAATATGTTTTTCATGTACTTTTTCAAAAGAATGTCTTAAAAATACAATTAAATTCTGTGATTTTTATTTAAAAATGTCGCCTGAAAGCATGCTTTAATTTTTTTACTACTTAAAAGGTCTATTTTAATAACAATTTGTTTGGGTCTTTAAATTTTTAAATAAAAGTAAGCATTACAATGTTAACCTTAAATCAACACTGTATTAAGGTTTTTTGATTAATAAAGAGATAAATATAATTAAGTTTAAGGCATAGAAATTTTCCGGCCTTTTCCGAAACACACACGTAAGTAAGTTTTTTTTTTTAGCAGAAATTTAGGTTTTTAGTGCAAAATGCTGTTAAGAGCTTTTATTGAAGTGCTTAGAGACAGATTTTCTTTTTTTAGAAGTTTTTTAATTTGTTTTATATCTTTTAACTTTAAAATTCCTTTTAAGGGTCACTTTGGGGTAGTCAACATCAGTTTTATTAAGGAAAAACAAAATTATCAATGAATTAAATATAAATTCAAGTTTTGTCTTTGTGGTTTTAAAAAAGTTTTTTAGTTGTTTTTTTTTAAAGAAAACAAATTGGTTTAAAAAAACTCTGGTTAAGGTAAAAGTTTTTTTTTGTTAACTGGATTTTTTTTTGCTTGACGTTAACCAAACTTATTCTCTAAAAAACTGTAACGAAATATTCATGGTCAAATAATTTATCAGGTCACATCAGCGAGAATGGATAGCTTTAGCCCCTCTTATTTTTTTCATATATGGAGTTTTGCACTTTCCAGGTCAAAAAAAAAGAAAACTCCAAACGTGTGTCAAACTCCATAAATAAAAATAAAAAAGTAAGATATGTAACCTGATAAATTATTTGACCATAAAATACTAATAAAATAATTTTGAAGTGCTTTATTCTGGGGCCAAATCGTCGTAAACACCGTTGCTGGATTTAACGGTTAATCGTCATTTTGACGTTTGTTTGCTTTTGACGATTGGGCTGCTTTTTTTTTACCTAAATTTGACGATTTTAAAAAATTAAATATTTGCGATGTTTATGTTTTGTCTGTTCTATTCTAATGTCGCTACTTTTTTCACTAAGAGCAATTGAACTCTCAAAAATTTGCTACCAAATAAAAATCGTTTGAGTTAATTTTTTTTTTAAATAAATAACCCCGATTCTATTTTTTGAGCTTGTTTATTCGAATCTTTAGAATTTTACTGGTCAAGTCTACAAGATGATATTGTCCAAATGGGCGCCGTCACAATTAATCGTTATACGGGCTCGTTTAATGGCATTTTTCGTCAATTCGGAAAGAGCTTCGGACGACAGATTCTCGCACTCATGTCGAATGTTGTCTTTGAGGGCTTCCAGGATTTTGGGTTTGCGTGCGTAAGCACGGGACTTCAAAAAAAATTTGGAACGGTTAAATCGAGTGATCTTGCGGGCCAATTTAAATCGCTAAAACGAGTGATGAGGCGCCCGGGGAACGTCGCCTTCAGAATATCGGTTGTGGCTCGCGCAGTGTGTGCTATTGCTTCGTCTTGTTAGAACCACATGTCTTTCAGTCCTAGTTTGTTCAATTGCAGCAGCAAAAGCTCGGTTGGCATGGCCCTTTAGCGCGTACCATCCACTGTTGTCGTTTGACCAGTGGCGTCTTGAAAAAAATGGCCCGATGATTCCTCCAGCATGAACAGTGCACAATCCAGTCCCTTTAAGTCGGTCTTATTGCTCCTTGAGCATCACTCGTGGATTTTTAGTGCCTCAGGTGTGATAGTTTGCTTATGTACGTACCCGCTGAGGTGAAAATGAGCTTAATCGCTCATTATGATTACGGTCAAAAAATCGTCCACTTCGGCCTTGAGATTGAGGATAGCTTGGGCGTAGGGTATATGTTTTTGGTGGTCAACAGGCAACAGCTGATGCATGGACTGAATCTTGTACGAGAACATGCGAAGGTTTTTCATTAAAATTCGCTTTAGGGACGACCGGCTGATAGCCAATTGTGATACACGGGGTCTGGTCGATGTTTCTGGCGACAGTTCGACATCCTCGACAATAGTGGCGATATTCTATGCATAACTATTGCTTTGATGATTTTAATGATTTGGCGTTGTGTGAGTATCTGGTAATTGGTGGATTTGTCAGGTCTTAAGGTGAATCGATATGGCATAATTATCTTGCCCACTTTAGGCCGGTCGTCCTTAACTTTTGGCGTGAACAGCTGTCTAGTAGTTACCTACTACTATCTTTACTGGGAGTCTTTATTTACTTCTCTGCAAAGCATTGTCACCCCAATTTTTTATATTTCCTTATAATCCTAGACACTTTGACAAAATGGTTTAAGCCTGGACTTTGATCCTAGGAGGTTAGTTATACTGCTTTTATAGAATTTAGGTAAGATCCAAAAGTCCATTGCCCTCTTAATGGTCAAATGACCCTTTTTTGTTCAACAATTTGAAATACATTTGATTTTGTTTAATACGCCTGTGCTTCCTAAACCAAGTGAATGTGCACCATTATTGCAGATAGATTTAATCAATAGATTTTTTAGTAGCCTTGGACAGTTAAGGAGAATGTGAAGTTTGGCAAAGAAAGCCTTAATCTCCGCCTAATTTCTAAAAATCATATTTACCCAAACATTTTTACTCTGGGGGGACAATGTGAGTTTAATGGTCATGTTTGCTGCTAAAATAACAACTTGAAAGAAATTGCAGATTTAAGAAGTTTGTGGGGGTTACTAGTTCGTAGTTCTTGAGAAGACCGAAGATGTGTTTTCCTATTTAATACTGGATCAATCCTTAAAGAAGTTGTTGGTCCTTTGACTTGGGTGAAGACCACCGGCGCTTTCTCCATAGAAATACTTGCCCAAAGGAAAGCTGGTTGTTTACCTACAAAACCCAGTTTTGTGACCAAGTTATCACTGGTAGATTTGACATAACTTATTATCCTGTAATTACCAAATGGCACCGAAAACGGTCCCATCGCTCCAAGCTAAAGAGATCAAAAGGTTTTTAGTACAGTCCAGCGCTTAAAAAAGGATGCGTTAAGGACCAGTTGTACACAGTATCACAAGTCTCTGCACTCACTCTAGATGTTTGGGTTTTACTTGATTTCTTAGTGTGGTTTACCACAGTAAACTTTCGATAAGTAAGACAGGCTAGCCACTATGAGTCTAATGCGTTAATTTTTTTCGTAGAATACCTTGTTTTGCTGGTATTTTTCTGAATGCATAAAAGGCGTTGGTCGCCTTTAGGGCAGCTCTTAAATATTATCGTTGTGACGGGTGTGACCATTTTGTTAACATTTTTGCTTATAACTCAAACAGTTCAGAGTTCTAAGTGAAGAAAACTACGATTTTCGGGGTGATATGATTTTAAGCGATCAATAGTAAGTAGACACTGAAAAAATTACAATGGACACTTAAAAACCGCTACGGGTGCAACCTTAAAAATTTAAGTTTCAGGAAATTCTGACTTAAAGATTGATTTCAATAAAATATTTTTGAGATTAGGCTTATTTTTTTTATTTTTCACAGTAGTTTAAAGAGTTATTTTTATTTAATTAATTAAAAATAATTATTTTTGCTTTAAAAAATTTATTAAATAATGTGGCAGCTGTGATATTTTCATCAAAGCGTAAAAAACAAGCGCCGATTACTCAGTATGTGACAATCATAAGCTCTTGAGAAATAAATAAAAATAAAACGTAAGCCCATATATTTATATTTCAATCATTTTAATTTTCAAATGAAATAGTTGAAGCCCTTTAACGTGGAATTGACCATATCTTACGCAAAATACACACTTTATATAAAACATTTTTTGTTTTCAATATAAAAAAAAACCAAACTTTTTATCTTTTGTAATAAAAGAAACTTAAATATTTCTTTATGGCTGTTTAACAATAAATTAAATATTCTTTTTTACTCTTTTATTTACCTTTGCCTGGCAACAGTCATTGAATATAATTTTACAAAGACATTGTCATTCAACACTTTTTTTATGTTTTGCGACATTGTATTTTGCTACGTAGTCATGGATAACTTTGTGCTTTAAATAGCAAGAAAAAATCATTTTTCAATTACATCTTAATTTATTATTTGTATAAATGAAGCCAATCTGCTTTTACAAAAATTATATGAGAAATTTTCTGAAAGTTGGGGTTTGCTTTGAAAATTAAAAAACTTTTTTCTTATATTATTGTCGTAAGCAAACAATTTTTAATGAGATTTCGGACTCTTAATGGTTATGAGGCTTTATACTATCCTCTTCAGAAGTCCTGATAATTTTTACTTATTTTTTTTTTTTTATTTTATTTATTTATTTTTTTTCAGTAGGCAGCTTGTTTGATTGAAGCATTAGAGTATGGTCTAGCAGATAAACAAACATAAAAGAAGGCAATATTGACAAACCAGGAATTATAAAATTTTTTAATAATTTCACTGAAATAGTTGGAAAATTTAAGACCTTCTACCGGTCCTTTAACAGCTTGTTTTCAATAAATAGCAAAATTATTCTTAAGCAAACAAAATTTTACAATGTGGCAGCACTGTATGCTACTTCTTCATTTTCTATCTTATTTTTTCAATTTAATAGAGTTAATTGTATTTTAATTACACTTGTTTTCCGCTTTGATAACTTCATTTAGTTATTATTTATGTAATAATAATGCCTCATCATTTAACAAAAGTTTTCCAACATAATGAAAAGCTTTTAAGAATATTTACGCCCCACGCTGGAAAAAAATAAATCAAACATGTATATACACAGAGTTGGGCAAAATACATGCTTTGCTGTATTTGAAATACAAAATACAAAATACTTCTTCCGCTTGTATTTCAAATACAAAATACCAAATACTTTCAAGTCGGGTATTTGAAATACAAAATACAAAATACAGTATTTTAGTATCTTTTATTTGAAATACAAAATACAAAATACATTTATAACCATTAATCAATCGGTAAAACATGAGTTTTCTTTTATGAACACTAGATTTTTAAAAGTTTAATCAGATAAGCAGCCTCTTGTTGGAAAATACATAAACCCTGCTCAAGAAAAGAATCTTTTCTTTTACAGGTCCTGATGAACACATACTGGTGTTAAATTTTATAAAAACCGTTCTCTGCAAGGCACATTCAACAAGATAAACCCAAGGCGAATTCAAAAAATTCGCCCTCTGAATTTCCTTGTTTTGTTTGAACGATAGAATGTCAGAAAAATTAAAAATTTCATATAAAATTAAATTTTTATAACGTGAAAATGTCAAATTGATTTTAATCCACTGGGCTCTTAATATTACCTGGTTGAATGTTCCTTGATTCTCTGTATGTGAAACACTAATCAAATTAAAAGTAAAGTAAAGTAAAGTAAAGTAAAGTAATATCAAGGCAAATTCAAAAATTCGCCCTCTGCATTTCTTTTGTATACGCTTAACATAGTGATAAGGGTATATATCAGTTTGTCATTCCGTTTGTAATTTCTTTATTATCCGTTTGCGACCTCATAAAGTATATATATTCTGGATCCTTATAGATAGCAAAGTTGATATAGCCATCTCCGTCTGTTGAAATCAAGTTTCCGGAGTCGAATAAAGTGATATGGACCAGTTATTGGTGTCAAACTATTGCAAATACTCTGGAGACAATCGTTTTTTAAAATTAGCATATTCGGTTTACCGAGATATAAACGAAAACTCATAACAATCTATTTTTTAGGACAAAATCCGTGAATATATCCCTATATATCTCAGTAAATATAGTCATTCTTGCCACAAATTTTTTTTTTGGTTGGGGGCAGGAGAAGGTGTAGCTCCACTACAAATTAACAATTTTTATGCAATTTTCGATACGCTGTATCTCGGAAACTATAACAGCATCGACTTCTAGTGTTCTACGAAAAGTAATTAGATGATAAGACCTATATTTTGGGAACAAATTTGGGTAGGGGCAGGGGAAAGGGTAGCTCCCTTACATAGTAACAATTTTTATGAAATTTTCGAAACGCTATATCGCGAAAACTATAAGAGAAATCGACTTCAAATGGTCTGCAAAAAGTAATTGGACAATAAGGCCTACACTTTGGAGAAAAAAAAATTGGGCTGTGACAGGGGTGAGGGTAGCTCCCATGTGAATTAACAATTTTTAAAAAATTTTCGATATGCTATATCTCGGAAACCATAACAGCTACTGACTTCTAGTGTTCTACAAAAAGTATTTCGATGATAAGACCTACATTTTGGAAAAAACAGTTGGAGAGGAGCAGGGGGACTAGAAGATCCCATAAAAATCAACCTTTTAATACGAATTATGTCGAAAACTTTTATAACTCTGGACCTCAAACCTTCTTCATCTATTTCTATTATCTATACTGACGTTAAAATTTTGTAAAGTTTTTCTATGGACTTTTTTAATTTATAGGGTTTGTTGTTGGTTAAGTTTGTCTATATGCATTTCATTGGTTCTTACACCAAATCATCAGTAGACTTCAACCACCCAAATTCTTAAAAAACTCATGAATATTTTCTGTCTTTATATAATAACCTCATTAAACAAAATGAGAATTACTATAAGAAAACCAAAACGTTCAAGTTTTTTTAAGAATCCAACAAACCATTATTCGCTATTCGCTTTTTTGATTTTCTATGGACTTTAAAACTGGCACAAGGTATTTTTATTATATTATTTGCAGTACAAAATAACTCGGCTGGGTATATTAAAAGACCAATATGCGGAGTATATAAGATTTGACACAGACAATTATAGCGATCTAACTTGTTGTGTTTAAAAGTGTGAATGTCAAAAAAATTTTGATTTTTTTTACAAAATTTAATTTTTTGACCTTCACATTACCAAATATCCGCTGAGCTCTTGATATTACCTGAATGAGTGAGCCCTGGAAAAGAACGTGCCTTGCTAAGGCGAAGACATGTATGAATACGAAGACAAAGTTTCCATTCTGTTTTTTTTTTTTTTTTGGAAATTATAAAATTTTTCAATTTTGCTAATGGCAACTTTTTGTAGAACAAAAAAATGTATTTTGAAAAATGTATTTTGACATCATAAGTATTTCAAATACAAAATACAAAATACTTCAGTGTTAGGTATTTCAAATACAAAATACAAAATACATTAGAAGGTGGTATTTCAAATACAAATACAAAATACGTATTTGTATTTCAAATACGTATTTCAAATACAAGTATTTGAAATACTGCCCAACCCTGTATATACATATCGTAAGCTGAAATGCAAGACCCCCTAAACTATCTTTATCCAAAATCTATCTTTTAACATGTTTGATTACACAGGGTGGCTGATGAAAGCTGCTCCCAAAAATTATAAAATTTTGATAAGATGCGTCAGAGCTTCATGAAATTCTTTAATACATATGGGGTAATTCAAAAGGCCGTCACACTCTGTGACACATGTGCGACATCTTATCAAAAAGTAATTTTTTTTGGGGACAGATTTCATTAGCCACCCTATATTTTAATTAAAAGGCACAGTAAATAACAAAAATTTGTTTTAATGTTACAAACAGAACTTGAAACAGAATGCCGGGAAAAGGAAACAATTTACAAGCACTAACTTTGTAACTTAGAAAATATTTTTCTTCTCCTGTAAAATTTTAAAAATTGTAGTTACGTTATTTTGAATTTCAGCTGACGCTACGTAGTTTCAACTAACGAATATTAAGTGGTTATTTAATATGTAAATATTAAGGGTACTTATATAAATGTGCAATATTGTTTTTTTTATTGAAGTGCAAAAACGGATGTACAGTAACACTTTCTTTTCGCCATTCTTGCCATCAAAAAATAAAAAATAAAAAAATAAAAATCATACTCAATCAGTAAAAGCTTAAGAAAGCATTGCACTGCCTCGACACTTGATCACCCTTATTATTCACTCAATTATCTAGAATAGCTACTTTCATGAAAGTATGAAAATATTTGTAATATTCATTACTTTTAATTGCTTTAAATCCTCTTGGAATATTATATAAAATGATTTATCAGAAATTCACTCTCTGTTCAGCTTCTGTGGTTGTATCTACATCATGTGTATGTGTGCGTAGAGAAAAATCATTATATTTTAATTGTATCTGCATGCCATAGATAAGAATATTTATAAAACCTATTGCCGTTAATGCATGTTTAGCTGAAAAAAGGGCAAAAACAAAATACATTCATTTATTTATTCCAAAAATCAAACGTTTGCACTTTTTAAGCCAGTAAATGGAAAAGCGGGATTATTACATAAAATAATAACCAAAAGCCAGTTGATTCAAAAATTAGAAACATATTTATCTTTAATACTCAAGAAAAGGAAGCAAAGCTTTAAGACTAAAGTCTACAACAAAGTTTATACAGAGATCGAGTTACAGCGAACCCTGGTCCCAAATAATTTTTTATTGCAGAAATGAAAAAAAAAATGTCAACGAGTAAAAATATTTCCTAATTGGCAATATTTCAAATAAAAAAGATAAAAAATATATGTCGAAGCTTTTTAGTAAGTTAAGCTTTCTAAGCTGCTCGCCTAAATACGTGTTTATGTTTATAATTTCAGCAGCAACCTTGAAAATTTAGAATTTTTTTTAATTAAAGGAAAAACCTACTTCATAAATTTCTACAATTGTCTGGTTAAACAGCACCATCTGGGCATTTAATGTCCATTCTTTTAACGCGGCCTTTGCCGTAACAAAGGACGTTAGGTTCATCAGCATACCTGACCATATTGCAAGTCATAATAAATCGTCTCCTTGTAACTAAAAAACGCTTTGGCTATATGTACAGGTGGTCACATTTGTTGGATCTGCGTATACCCTGAACCAGGACAGATATTCTTTGATTGCCCGGACCTCCACTTGTTGGAAAGTGTTGTTGTCAGGAAGGTGGAAATAGATCTCGGCTTCCGGGTTCCCAATAAATATGCTCAGTCCCGTTTTTCCCTCCGACCTAGAGCCATCCGTAAAACAACACTTCCCTTCAGGAATCTGTTACATAGTTTGGTCCGTTTTCAGCGCCGCAATTAGCCTTTACTTTTACTAAGATAATATCGGATAACTCCACTCTGTCCGCTTAGACCTACAGTGTATCCAAAATGCATTGGTGGATAGATTTATACCACACGTCAATCTATTCCGCATTCGCAAGAAGGCCTTTCCCCACAAGGGCCGCCTCGTAGCAAACGAGGGTCTCAATATGCTGGATACCTGAAATTTTCTTTAAAGTCATTGTTGGATTAGTACTAATTTCCTTGCTTATCCTGAGGCAACATGTACGGTGGTTGTTTTGTTGGAAAATAATATTTCACTTTCTGTCCATTGATGTCCACCATACCACCGAAGCGTAGTTTAGTATCGATCTCATTGCGCTCCGGTATAGCCAGTGTGTCGTGTTTGGACTGAGGCCCAATTTTGAGACTTAAATCCTACTACAAAGGTTAAACTTTGTGGACCTTTCTTTTCAATTCAGTTTTCGATCTACGATTACTGTTACAAGTATAATGTACTTGACCCTCTTGGATACCATGTTCGGCTTACCCAGGAAATGAGGCTTGTCATAGAACGCGATTTTCGTCTTCCTGGATAAAAGACAGATTTCAGTCTTGTCTAGGTTCGCACTCAGCCACGTAGGCTGAGTTTATTTATGGGCAATATTGAGGACATTCTCCAATGTTAAAAAAAGTTGATTCAGATCCTTTTCCCTATGGAGTATAACCACATCATCCGCTTAGCAAACTGTGTCACGTCAATCAGTCAAAATCGTTAGCAGACAGTATGTTTTAGTAACCCATGCAAGGGCCTAAAGAATGTCCCCTTATTAGGTTCCCCATTCCACACTGTCCTTAGTTGTAATACCATACAAAATCCAGTGTTATCCTTTTGTTCCCTAGCATGCAACTGATCCGTTGTCTTAGAACAGTATCAATGTGAATCTAGTCTGAGTATTGTCAATGTGTACTGCCAAGGTATACAATTTGACAGTGAATAGAATTTTTGAATATAGTGTGTTATCTCCTATAGAGCTGTTTCCACAGAGAATGTTGCCCAAAACTCAGCCTGTCATGTGGTATTTGAAGGGTTGAGACAAGATTTAGATTATAGAGTCCTTTTCGTTACTTGTAAGTGCTGTAATACTGGTATATTGGAGTATAAACCTTCCTAAAAGTAGCGCCAGAATCAATGTCTTACTGGGCCAATCAATTTTTTTTGTTTTCTTTTTATTTTTTCTTCTTCTTCTTATATTTTATTTTAACTTTTTTGTTTTTTGATATTTTATCTTTGTTTTATCTTTTTTTTTGCTGTCTTGCTTTTGATTGCTGAGATGTGTTAGGCTTAGATCAGTAGTGCGATTCAGTAACTTTTAACGATTCGACAATCGTTATATTGATCGACAGAAATTATTGTTTGCTGCTACGGTTAAGTGATTCACTAAGACGTTTTTAACGATAGTGGACAAGTTGATTTTTGTTTGTATTTTATTAGTTGTAAAATAAATTTTAAGAAAGTGAAAATCATAAATATAGTAAAAATAATAAATATACAAAATAACCTTTTGTCGATACAACTAACAACACAAAAATTATTGCCGTTATATTATCAAGTATAACGATTGTAAAAATTGCTAAAAAGATTTGCTGTTTACTTAACAATAACAGCTGACTTTAACGGAAGTGAATATCGTTTAAAACTTTACTGAATCGCACTACAGTTGTCTTAAGTTAAATTTTTAATATGGTGGTAAGTAAATAAAAGTAATATTAATAATTTTTAAAGGAACATTGCTTCGTAGATTGAATGGATAGAGGGTACGTCTTGCAATTTTAAGATCCCAGTTTCGGGTCACTGTAACGGTAATGTAAACCAAACTTAGTTTTATTTGCAAATAAATTAAACATTTATATAAATATATATGTATGTAATTAAATTATATAGTTATAAATTAAAATAATAGAAACAATTAAAAATTTTTGTATAATTCAACCAATACTTTTAATAAAATGAAAAAAAAGTTTATTAATAATTTTGTTGCATTATAATTAATTTTTTTAATTGATACCAACAATTTGTTGGCAGGCTGGGAATTAGTAAAAATTTAATTGGGATTACAGATTTTTTAATTCAAATCAATTTTTTTTGTGTGTGAAAATACTTCAATATTATGAGTAGGAATTCTGTGCTTCATCTGTATTGCAAACTTTTACTATATCTATAACTCAATTTTAAAACCAATTTGGTGCTACGGTATTCAATTATGGGGCACTGCTTCTGCCTTTAACATAGAAAAAATTCAATGCCAAAAACAAAACAAAATTCTAAGAATGATGATTGGCGCTCCTTTGTCTATTAAAAACAGCAACATCCACAAGATCTTAAGGTTCCACTAGTAAAATGCGAAATCTTAAACTATGTGGACAAGTATTTAAATAAGCTAGAAACACATCCAAATCCACTCGCTCAAAGCATCATGCAACATAGTGGCCAAACCCGTCTATTGCGGTTGGCTGAAACCTTTGGAATTAATTAATTTTATTGTGAGAACTTAAATTTTAATCTGGTTCTGACTGGACTAGCATTAATTATTTGGCTTTAAGATTTGAATACTTATTGTAAGTTTGCTTAAGCGAAGATTTAATAACAAAAATATGACAAAAAAAAACAAGTAAGAGCACTATATTCGGCTGTGTCGAATCTTATATACCCTTTACATTGATTTTTCGCAATCCCAAACTTTTTTTTTTTTGTAACCATTTTTTTACTTATGAAATATTTCTAATTTTTAATTTGGGGTCGGTGTTATTTTTTAACGCTCCACGGGTGACGGGGAAGTTGTAGGGGTTTTTATCCTAATTTTTACAAATTTTGTATGGCAACCCACTTAGAGGGTGAAGATACGGGGTAAGTATATTCTAGGAATATGTTTTGAAGGGGAAACTAATGGGGGTCGGTCGTACACTTTATTGCTCTAAGGTCAACTTTCAAGAAGTTGCGGGCATTTTTACATCATTTTTGTAAATTTTTTATGGTAACCCCCTTAGGGCGTAGAGATAGGGGGTAAGTATGCTCCAGGAATACGTTTGGGAGAAAAAACTAATGGGGGTCTGTAATACATTTTTTTCCTTTACGGGCGACTCCGGGGAAGTTGTAGCGGTTTTTACCTTATTTTTTAAAATTTTGTATGGCAACCATGTCAGGGGCTGGAGATAGAGAGTAAGTATGTTCCACAAAAATGTTTGGATGGAAAAAATAATTTGGGTCGGTCTTACATTTTACCTTTGTAGGAGAACCCTGGAAGCCATAGGAGCGATTTTAAAAATGTATGAACACTTACACTGTGTGTAATTTTTTAACTCATGGAAAAATAACCATATACGAACATCACTACGTGAAAGAAGACCAAAAAAGAAAAGACCCGTGTCTCCCAGTTTTGCCCAAAGTCATGCACTTTTTTTGTTATAGGCCCCCAAAGATTTGGGGCCTTGGTACCATTTTTACAAAAAGTGATAATTTTCTCAAGCTCATATCTTGCAAACCGTTCGGAATTTTAATTTACTCTTTGAGGCAAAGTTGTAGCCCTTTTTAAAAAGAACAAAAATTATGAACACAAAAAATTGAAAAAACAATAATTTTAAATCAAAATCGCAAAAAACTTTAAAAAATTCAAATTTTTTTTACCTTTTTCCCCCTGTTCAGGTCCATAGGTAGCAAACCGTTCAAAATTCAAGGAAACAGTCAACTGCAAAAATTTACCTAACATCCCAATAAACAACTTTTTAGAACATATAAACTTCCTAGGAATGCTTCTTAACACCGTTTAGGTAGCGCTTAAGTAGCCGCAAAAGTTAAAAATTTCCCCAAAATGTGTGTATGTACATACATACATGTAGCTGTGAAGCTATCTTTTCCTTACGTTTAATCAAATTGCCTTAATTACATACATTGTATCTGTCTTTTGTGTAATATAGAACTCTAGTGCATATAAATATGTGTATTTGCATGTGAGATAGCCGCGAAAAGTCTTGAAACCTAAACAGGTAGGCAAACACTAAAATTGCTGGAAACCCTAAACAACAAAATACATCATACACAAATCGCAATAATGATCGTTAACGGCCTTTAATTAAATTATGTACATACTTTTTTTATTGCTTTGTTATTACTTTTTAATAATTATTGTTTATACCAACAATAAATTACCTACATATGTACCTACTACCAATTTTTTTTAATAAGTGAGGACAATTCAAAATAAAATAGCAATTGGATAAATTTAAAAAGAAGAAATTATTGCACCCAAACTTATCAAGAAATCAACTACAAAAATTTACCTAAGATTTCAGTAAACAGCTCACGCGATCACGCACCGATCGCACACGCACCGATCGCACACGCATTAAGGAACGGAGATCACAATATAAAAGCGACGCGACTCTCACATCGAGGCATTACACAGCGCGACGTCAACAAGATCTCAGCGGTGAAAGTTATAGAGAAAGTTCTACAGCATAATTCGCACACAACATTGGCAACTGACAATTTCAATATGCAGTGTAAAAATATTTATTTCTTTTGCTACATTTGCGGTCATCAAATCAGAAAAAATAATTCTACAAGATTTCAAAAGGAAAAGAATCTTTTAACTAGTGAATTTAAAAGAGCATATAAGTCATTTTTCGACGAAATAGATTTGATCAGTGAAAATTACACACCTAACGCAGTGTGTCGCCAATGTTATAATAATCTCATAGTATAATTGAATGGAGGCAAACATAGTATGAAATATTGTAAGCCGGTAAACTGGATTAATCGCCCAGGTGATCATGATGCAACCAGTTCTTATGCATGCGTTAATTACCCAAATAGACGTGATGAGAAGAACAAAATTTATAAAGCAACTGTAACAGCCACACTACCAGTGCTTGCACCTGAAAATTTTGTATTCCCAAGGCCGCAAACTCCAGATCGTAGGACAAAATTTACAGAAATGACTACAGTAAGTGGTGTTACTAATCGAGATCGATTTGATACCGACTATGAGCCCCAACAGGGAAGAGATGGACCAAAACTAATAACTAATAAAAAATCCAATGGAAAAACGGTACAAAGGCAAAAAATTCGACGCATTGCTTGCAGAGGTAATATCAATTTTATTATTGCATGGTTTGAATTATTTTTGATTCCTTTTCTAATTCATTTCAGGTATGTTAGTGGAGTCACAAGATAACCTTTTATGATGTTAATAAGGTATGTTAAAAAGAAAAAGCTTATGATGGAAGACATTCTGGAAGCAACGTGCCTGTCGACACCGTAAATTCTGAATCAGAGTCAGATTCGGACGACGATTTAGATCCTCAACTTAAGAGAGCGCGATTTGCAAGTCCAGGGCCATCAACTTTATAAAAATAATACGAATGTTTTTTTATTTTTTTTTTGTAATAGACAGCACAGTATCTCAATGTTGAAGAAAATAAAAAACAAATGAAATACGAAAATTTTCGTAAAATTTTTAACTTTCGCGGCTACCTAAGCGCTACCTAAACGGTGTTAAGAATCATTCCTAGAAAGTTTATATGTTCTAAAAAGTTGTTTATTGGGATGTTAGGTAAATTTTTGTAGTTGACTGTTACCTTGAATTTTGAACGGTTTGCTACCTATGGACCTGAACAAGGGGAAAAAGGTAAAAAAAATTTGAATTTTTTAAAGTTTTTTGCGATTTTGATTTAAAATTATTGTTTTTTCAACTTTTTGTGTTCATAATTTTTGTTCTTTATAAAAAGCGCTACAACTTTGTCTTAAAGAGTAAGTTAAAATTCCGAACGGTTTGCAAGATATGAGCCTGAGAAAATTATCACTTTTTGTAAAAATGGTACCAAGGCCCCAAATCTTTGGGGGCCCATAACAAAAAAAGTGCATGACTTTGGGCAAAACTGGGAGACACGGGTCTTTTCTTTTTTGGTCTTCTTTCACGTAGTGATGTCCGTATATAGTTATTTTTTTTTGTGTTGCACTGTGTTATACTAATAAAATTTTTGTTTTGGGTTTGTTTCAATAATATCAACATGACTGATTCTGTTTTTTGCTTTTTTTGTTGTTTTTTTGTTGTTTTTTTATTATTACATGTCAAAATGTTCTTTGTTGTTGTTGTAGACTCAAAAAAACGAGGTAGTCTTGGTTTTTTGCTTATATCTCGGTCATTTATCGGGCGATTTTGCTGAATTTCAATACCGATTTTCTCGCGGCTATCTGTGACAGTTTGATACCACATTCGGGTCTATGCGATATCGGGGGGCTTCAGAAAGTTGATTTCAACCATAACACGGATAGACGGACAGACGGACATTTGTTTAACTTCTATGTGGGGAAATTTGTGTCAATTGGTCGGCGTACTACTACTGTTACAGGCACAAAATATGAATTGGATAAAAGTTATTGGTCGTGATCGGTTAAAAGGTCACACATCAAGTAACTGGTTAAAAGGTGTTGAAGAGGTTAGGAGGAGAAATATAAATATTGATTCTTATAAAGAATTGGCCTATAATCCATTCGGAGGTAACAGTTTTAAACCAATTGCCCCATCTAATGACAACTAAATGTAAAAGTGACAGGTTCTCTTCATATAAAGTGTAAGACCTAGAACCAGTCTCTACCCTCTCTACTACTCATTTATGGGACTTCTTTTATTTGAAATTTATTTAATTGTACAGTCCTTTTACCTTATTTTAATTGAAATGTTTAGTTTTATTGGAAAAATTTACCTGGCATTTTTAAGTAAGGTATTAGCGACTTACTGGTTTTTTTACTTACACAAATACTTAGACACCGCTAGAAGGTAATCTAGGATATATTTAAATCATTTTAAAAATATCTGTATACTTAAGAACTTTCTGGCTGTATGAAGTTAAAAATCCTTGATCTCATCTTGCATTCCATCCACTTTTGCGGCATTTGCATGTTTTATATTAATGTTATAATAAATATTTATTTCTAATGCTGACACCTTAAATTTTTATTTTATATTTACATTCTTCCTCTGATTATAGTGCAGCTGTTTAAAAAACATTTATAAGCAATTTTACTCTGGTGGGTTGAGAATTAAAAATAACTTTCCACTGCGGCTGCGATTAAATTGGTTGGAACATTCGTTTTAGGCCTCACTTCTATTTTTGCAAAAATTTTAATACAAACATATATATACATACATACATAATAGACTTAAATATTGCTTCAATTAAAAAGGGTTTGAGCAAATACTTGCGGTTGCTTGTGAAAGAGGAATTTACAAAATTAATTATTTCCTATTTGTACGCCTCCATTTCTAAGTGGATTTTTATTTTCAGCGCGCGTGTCACCAATCAACAAGTTAACAATTAAAAGAAAAATTCTAATTTCTCTACAAATGCCGCAATAAGCACAACATTAAAATGTCTGTTTTGTAATTTTATTTAAAGCATATACTTTAACAAATATTTTTGAATTTTTTTAGAACTGTTTTCCTAATGAAAAATACTGCTGCTCTAAGGTTGTAATAAATTTTAATGGAATTGTGTGCTGTAAGATGTTTTTAACAGATTTGAAGTTTTTGCGTTAAGAATCTCGCATTTATTATGATTTTATAGTAAAAAACAAAATATAAAATATTAAAATTTTAAAAAAGAATTAGTAGTTTGAAGGCAGTTTTTGAACCAAAAATTGCTTACAGATGTGCAAGACGAGCTTTGTTGTTTCGAATGAAATTCCACAAAATATTTTATTAAAATTCTAATTCTATTGATACCTTTGTTGTTTACTAACTAACTGAGTAGTAATAATTTGTCTGTGCAAAAAAAATGGCCACAGATACCAAAGAGTAAAAAGAATTATTTGGAAAAAAACTAAGGTTTTTCCCAAGGTGGAGTACTATCACCTGTTCTGTGGACGCTTGCTTTAAACGAGCTTCTTACGGAACTAAAGGGCGAAGCCGGTGCAATTGCCATGTATGCGGATGATGTAGCTGTAATTGTTATCGAAAAGCATTAGGAAACGATCGGCTCTGTGATGGAGGGCACACTAGCTAGGGTAGACCAGTGGGCGAAAAAGGAGGGCTGATTATGAACTCCAAAAACGGGCTTGGTTTTTTTTACTAAGAGGAGTAAGATTGGACAATGGACCACACCCAGATAGGATAACACCAATCTGATACTGAGCCGACACACAAAGTACCTAGGAGTGATACTGAAGCAAGCATTCGTGAAGGCTCATTGTGGGAGGAGGAGTCAAGAAGGCGACCAATGCCACTAATATGGATCTTGGTGGTAAATGGGATTCTGATGTGGTTTGACTGGCAGTCTTCTTACGCAGACGAGATCGTGGTTTCGATAAAAAGAAAATTTTAGCTGCAGGTACTAGACGGGGCTAAGCTAAAACTGGTGGAAATGGCTAGACAGCTGGATGGCAAAATATCTTGGACGAAGAACAAAGAAAAGATGGTCAGAAAGGCTCTCAATGCCTATAATACCTGCAGAAACTCCATTGTTAAAAACTGTGTTGAAACCGGTTACGGTGAACAAAATTTACACATCCGTTGTACCGTATTCTCGTTTGGTGGAGGGCTCTGGAGAGGAACATAAATTAAATTAAACTCTTTTCAAACATCCAGAGATATGCTGTGCTAGAGGATAGGAATAATCCCCCACAGGCAGCGCTGGATGTTTCTTTTTTTTTTCATTTTTTTACCATTTGAAGATTTTGTTTCTGAAAGGGCAGAAAGGAGCTTGTTTAGGCTTAGTGAGTTAGATATGCTTTAATCAAGCTCGGGTGAATACGCCAGCATTTTTGGAAGGGTCGGGATGGACGACTTCCGCGGCTATCAGGTTTGACTGAATATATAGTCGTGGAACTTGACTCTGGGATCTTTCTTCAGGTAGTCTTGCCATATAGAGACGCATTGAAGCGATCCGAGTGGCTGTGTGAGGGGTGTATTCACTGATGGATTGGAAATTGAGGTGAGCTCTTGGGTTAATTTTTTATATAATAGATATAAGAGTTGGGATGTCATAGAGACTTTTGGGCGAGTGCAGCGTTTTCCAGGCTGAAATTACAGCGTTATCGAGGACCCCAGAATTTTTAGGGGAAGACGCGAAATTAAGAGAAGATGTAACAATCTATGCTTATAGTATAGCCGCGCTCAGGGCTCTTGAGGGATAGAATATCTGATCTAGACCTGCGGGCGACTGAAGGCATGCACGTAGGCTTAGGCATTGATTTTTTTGACTCTTCGCTGACGGCATTCTTACTCTCCTTTCTCACTCTTATATCGTTTATTCTACAATTTTCTTTGACTTTATTTTTCTCATTTTAGCTCAGGGATAACAATGGAGTTACAGGCCCCTGGGTGAAAGTAGTGAATTTCGTTCGTCACTACCCTTCCTATCTTTACCTACACTAGAATTGATTAGAAAATATTTTCTACCAATGACTCTGTACAGATTAAAAAGTACTGACGAGGCACTGTAGCACGTTTCGAAAATTGTTTACACCTTGCTTGTGTCGATAAAAACACCTCATCCAGTATTCAACACCTTTTTCGAATTTCAGAAATTCCGATAAAATATTTTCATAATAAAATAAACTAATTAGCCTTATAAATTATAAGAATATTTAATAACTTAAATTGTCTGAAGAAGGACGCTTAAATAAAAATAAAAAATATATTTTCCCCTTTCATTGCCTTTGTTCATATTAAAAGGTCCTTTAATATAATACTAATGTTTGCTACTTGGCAAACAAACTATGAAAAAAAAAAATACAGCAAAAAGGCAACAATTTTCCCAGGAAGTAAAAAGGACATTCCATACAATAAATGGTTAAGTTTTTTCCTTTTGTTAATAAAAATAAAATAAATTAATTTAAGTTTGTTGTATGTGCTCAGATTACAAAAACAAAAATGCTACAAAATAAGTTTTTTCTAATTTATGAACGTCTGTCAACATTAATAATGAGTACATTGTTAACAGGATCTCTACTTTTTGGTTTTGCTTTCAGTGAGGCAAATAATGGTCTTTCTATTGTTTCTACTTACTTTCGCAAAAGATATTTTTGGTTTATTATCGTATTTTTCATCTATGTAATTCTGTGTGTGAATAAAATCAGCAACATCACTGCGATATTTTTGCTTCGTTACTTGATGTCTAAAATTTAGTAGGACCAAAAAATAGTTTTCTACCGACAAAAACGCTGTTTAGTCGCGATAACAACATATTATATTTCAATTATTTAGAAAATCGTGACCTTGTAGTGATTACAATAAATTCGTTATAACCAACTATAATCAATCTTAATTTTCAACGTTTTCTTAATTACAAAGAACTACTTGCTGGCTTATGGTAAAATAATTATCCAGGTGATTGCAGGACGAAGGCAAGGTCACATTAGCCTTTCGAAACCCCGATTTTTTATTATTTTAATTAATTTTTTTGTTTATAAAATATTCTTAATTTTTAAATAGGGGTCGGTGTCAAATTTTAACCCTCTTAGGGTGGCTACGAGGAAGTTGTAGGGGCTTTTGCCCTCATATTTTCGAATTTTGTATGGCAACCCCCTAAGGGGTAGAGATAGGGGTAAGTTTGTTCTAGAAAAATTTTTGCAAGAAAAAATAAGTTGCGCACCCTGAAAGCTCTAGCGGGTATTTATTATAATTTACCAAACTTTGCATTTGAGCTTCCTTAGGCAAATGAGATAGGTGTAAGTATGTTATATGAATATATTTGGAAGGTAATATGATTGGGGGTTCCTTGTAAATTTTATTTCTCTAAGGCCGACTCTGGAGAAGTTATGGGCGTTTTAACATAATTTTTCTGAATTTTGTATGGCAGGCCCAGTAGGTGATGGAGATAGGGGAAAAATATGTTTTGGGAATATTTTTTGAGGGGGAAAACTAATGGGTGTCTTTTATATATTTTATTCCTCTAAGAGCCAATCAAGGAAAGTTGCAGGGGTTTTACCCAATTTTTTTAAAATTTTGTGTGGCAGCCCTGTTAGGGGCTAGAGGGGCAGGTATGTTTCACAAAATTATTCTTGAGGAATTATTATGTGAAGTCAGTTTTATATTGGACCCCTGTAGGGGCAACTCCAGGGCAGTTGTAGAGGTTTTTATGTAAAAATTTTAGAGAAATAAACGAAAGTAGTAGTGGTTGCTGGTTTATAGCTCTATTAGTTATCAGGCAGTTATTCTGGGTTTTAATAGCAACATTTTTGTAATTACACGTGATGTTTTGAAGCTACAAAGAGGCCCCAGAAATATCCAGGGGCTTTGAAAATTTGACTTAATCAGATTAACGGACATACGGACATCGCTAAATCAACTTTCCTATCTATAAGGATAAAGAAAGTATATATTTTGTGGCGTCACAAAAAGATATTAATAAAATAAGAAATGGAATGACAAACGTATATACAGTGAACTCGCGGAAACGTGAATATCCAGAAACGTGAACATCCAGAAACGTGAACACTTTTTATTTAACATTAACTACTCTAAAACGTGAACAAACATTGAAAGCTTTAAAACGTGAACAGATTTTTCTGAGGTTTTTTTTTGTTTACATTAATTTTTTTAGTTTTGGAAGTCCACGAATTATGCAATAAAGGGATCTATAAGCGATATACATAGTTTTATTAGCAAAAGGTTGATTTTTGTGCTCAGATTAATAAGACAATTATGTATTACCCAAAAAACTTAGGTTTTAAAATTTTTAAATTGGCGATTTCGGGTTAAAGCGTTGTTAAGTTTTGACTAAATATGGATGTTTTTGAACTAGTAACAATAAATTGATGGAAAAAATTAAATTCGTTAGAAAATAGTTAAAACATATTCAATCGGAAACGTGAACAAAATCGAAAACGTGAACACCCTTGGTAAAAATTAGTTCACGTTTCCGCGAGTTCACTGTATATTCTTATTACTAATGTAAAGGGTATTAAAGAAAAGAAGTAAGAGAGTAGAAAATGTCTGTATGAATTGCGACCACCTGGTATATGATGTTGAAATATCACACATTTAAACATACATGCTCATTCTGTATGCCCCACCCCCTTTAACGAAAATTTTTTGGTTTTTTTTTTGTTAATTTATGAGTTCCAGTTAAAGTTCCAATTAATTTAATAATAATGGGATATTGCCAAAAACAGAAACATTATGTAAGTTAATTGTCGTAAGTGTTTGATTAATGACAAGTATTTAAGCGAGATATTAACTACTTAAATTCCTTTCCTTATAAATTACTTTTGTTATACCGAAAATAAAAATATCTGAAATATTATTGTAATCAGTTGGCAAATAAGTAAGTTGTCTAGTTAAATTACATTAGGTCCCATTTCCGAGACGGAATCATGCAAAATGACATTCCAAGAGCTAACAAGGCTGAAGCCCCGGTAAGTATTATTTGCGTTATAGTCGCCACCACCTATTAAACGGGGACTTAAAGACTTATAAAAGTGGTGGTCATTTATTTGTATTTTAGGGGCAAAACTCGGTGGAAAACGCCCACCGAGTTTTTTATTTTTTCTTTTTAAAAATTTGTTTAAAGCCAAACAAGTAAAAATTGTATTTTATTAGTTTCTAACCTTTTTGAAATAAATTCTAGTAGTAAAATTTGGAAAAAAGGCTTTTATTTACAATTTCTTTGGGTTAAATACAAATGTAATATACATACAAACATAAGTACACATATTCATATCTATATCTACGAGCACTGCCCCTGTAACTCAAGTGTAAGTTTTTTTTTCATTACAATGACACATTGTGTTGTTTTCTTTATTTTAATTAACTTTTAAAAATATTTATTTTTAATTTCTTTTTTTATTATTTAATATTTTAAAGTTTTAATTTCTTACTTAAAGATTACGTTTCTAAGTTCAATATAAAAAAAAAATCAAATCGTATATTGTTACAAATTTTAGCTTCAGTTTTGCGTAGAAAATGTTCTTGAAGACAATAAAAAGATGATTCCTTATACACACATATGATATCTATCAGTAACTGAAATGAAACAAGGAGAAAAAAAATTTATTTAATTTTGAATACGTATTAATAATTTTTATTTGTGAATTATGAAGTGATTTATGTATGTATCATTGCAAACATTGGCCTTTGAGTTTAGTTAGGAAGGCTCCACAAAAAGCCCTCCAATGAAATAACGCCCAAACGAGAAATGAAATATTCCCCAAATTTTTTTTATAAATTTTTTGGTGCTATTTGAAATAACTCCCGATTTTGTTGGGCCTTTTTTAATTTTTTTTTGGAATTATTTCATTTCTTATTTGGGGTTTCCAAATTATGAAATAATCTCCAATGAAATAACAACCGACAAATTTTTAAAATTTGGGGCTTGTTTCATAGCGTGTATAATTTGGGTGTTATTTCATTTTTAAAGCTGATGGTTTTTGGGGTTATTTCATTTCTGCCAAAACTGTACTATTAATTGAAAAAAGCATACGGAGCATTTGCAGTAGTTCCGCTTGGATGTTTTAAACAATTACTAATGGTCCATATACAATTTTAAGCAAAGGTAAAGTAAATACACTTGTTAATATATTACAATTTATTTTGACTTGCTTGTGAACAGTGGAGGTAGTTGTGTAAAGGCCAAACGTAAAAGGAAAATTGTCTTCTGAACTGCAAAGATAGAGCAGGGCTACAACAATCTGCGGGCGGGTAAAACAACTTCAGCAATATTTTTGAATTGAATGGCATTTCCCAAGAGTAATATAAGTACTGGCATGGAACCGGACGAAGATTTATTCGAAGCCATAGGCTATATTGTACTTAAAGATGATGACATAAATATTTCTAAGCCGCAGCAGGAACCTACTCAAAGAAAGTTGTGCGTTGTTTGTTTGGTAGTGGAGGCTAATACAGTGCTTATGTCCTGTAAGCATTTAAAAATATGTAATGAGTGCGTTCGAAAGCTGCAAGCGGAAGCTATCTTTAGTGGACTCCAAACATATAATTGCCCTATTTGTTGTGCTGAAGTAGACGACGTTATCCAAGTTTTTATGTAAGAAGTAAAAACTAATCCATGTAATATTACATACAACGTATATTTTCTCCATCTTGAATTCATGAGCAACCATTTCGTCTTTTTTTACTATTCCTTACGTATAATGTATTAAGTTTATTATTTATGTATGAACATGAAAATAATTTTTTGGTAGATGGGTGTTAAAAAAAATATATTGGATATATTAAACAATTCTTTGTCCATACTTTATCACATCTCCGTTATAGAAAATTTCTGCCTTCTTTACAACATTGTAACTATAATAACGTCTCCCATGAGTTGGATTTTCAAGCCATTCGTAAAGTTTTAGGATAGACCGTTGGTGGCTGATCTGAAATAGCCTCTGTCGTATAAGGAAAAATAACTGCACTGGGCTTAGTCCATCCACAAAACCAAAAGTAGTCACTATTAAACGAGAATTGTATGTTCCTTCACCAAAAAATTAATGATTAAATTGATTATGAATGCTGACATACTTTCGAAGTTGCATATATCCTTATTATGAAGAAGACGCCTGCAGGCCTTCACACGATTCACTTCAATAGTTTTGCGACTTTGCTGTTGGTCCATATTGACTTCATGAAATCCTTGGTGAAACTAACTCTCTTATGAATTTTGGGCATAATTTCATTTTTGTTGCTGATGGGGCTTATTTAATTTTCATCATTGGGAGTTATTTCATATGAAATAACTCCCAAATATTGTGGTGGGTTGTTTAGTTTTCACTTTGGGGCTTATTTTATTTATTTTTCGATGTTATTTCATTCACTGTTTTTCGATGTTATTTCATATTGTTTGGGATATATTTAATTGGGGGTTGTTTACTGGGCGTTATTTCATTGGGGGGCTTTTCGTGGAGCCGTTAGGAATAGCATATACAACTCAATGCCACTTTTTCCATTATTTTTTAGAAAAAACCCTTTTCTATCTACCTTTGCCATAAGATGCCCTTATTTTAAATAAAAGTATATTTTATATAAAAGAGCCAACAAAGAAGGTTTTATCAATTATTTTAATAAATTATCAAACTAAATAAAAGTTGGATGAATACATAAAAATTTGCATTAAATGCATTCAAATGTGCTCCAGTAAAATCTACTCATTTCGAACGAATATTTTTGTGTACTCAACTGTTTTATAAAAAGTATGCAAAAAGCTACCAAAAAGTGCTGAAAATGTTACAAAAAAAGGCACAAAATTAAATAAAGAGGATGGCATAAAAAATCGTTGAAAATGGCAGAGCAAACGACATAAAGTAAAACAAACCAAAATTCTTTTTGGTACATTTTTATTTTATTAAATTATAATTGTATACTTAGTACAATAATTTAATTTTAAATATTTTCAAAAATAAATGATCTTCTGTTGTCACATAAAAAATTCGGTGTTACATTTTACTTGCCCAAAAGAGATTACAATAATAACAGCCTGGCACATATTGGCTTAGTTTCGGAGTTGCTAAAATTTGTCTTACGATTACCAAACAACTGAAAAGTGAAAGGGACGTGTTCGTAACTTCAGGCGAAATCGGCTCTTAGAGAAACAGGCCCATAATTGAAACGTTAGCTGGCACTAAGGAACTCACATTTAACTTTTTAAATTTTATTCACAAGTAAGTTTTTGTACATTGGCTGCTGTAAATTGTCATACTTTAGTACTTCTTTTCCCAATTTTTCTATAATATTCAAAATTTCATTCATAAACTTACACAAAATTTTTATTTTAATTGCATTTTTAAATGTTTTTTTGATTTTCTTTTGTTCTTAATTTTCTTTCCCAAAAAAAGTGGTTTTTATGTGAAAATATTTTTAAAAGAATTTGTGTTTCAAAATGAGAAAAAAGGAAAAATTAATATATTATAACAGCATTCAGCAGCGTGATTCTAGGACAAATTTTATTGAAAAAAAACCTCATTCCGGAGTTCTTTTCATCATTAAGTAATTGAACTTATTACTTAAGTTAAATAAAAATTCCTTGCAATTTTTACAAAATAATTCAAATATTTAAAAAACAAATTAATGTTTTCATATTCTTTGCAAAACTATTTTTAATTTAAAGAAAGGAGTAATTTTTAGATATAACAATTTGTACACCCTTCACAAATGTGAGTGATAAGGCTATATATGTAGGGTGACCATTCGTACTGATGTCATCAGTACGTCCATGTACTTATTTTTCATTTGGTGTACTGATTGAAAAAGTATGTACTTAAATGTACTGATTTTTTGAAAGGAGCACTGTTTGTACTGATTTTTCAAGAAAATTGGATATTTTCCATTAAAAAAAATTATAACAAAACTGAAGGTTGAGGTATTGTGATATTAAAAAAAAATTGCTAAAAATCAATTAATGTTATACCATTTTTTAATGGGGAAAAAACACAATAATACTCGAAGTAATTTTTTTTGAAAAAAATTTAACTCTTTAAAAATTTTTTGTAAATAAAGATGTGTTTTTGACAAAAGTTTTTTACAAGAATGAATTGACACCCAGACATATGGGTGGTAATGCTTTAATCAACATTAAGTGGGTCTAAGCTTATACAAACTAAAAACAACGGTATTCTTTTCTTGCAACAAAAAAATGGTCAGCCTATATATATGTATGATTCCTATTCCCTTTCAAATTTCTTTAGTATCCATTTGCGACCCAATAAAGTAAATGTATATTTTTTTCATCCTAATAGATAGGAAAGTTGATTTAGCGACGTCCGTCTGTCCGTTTATCTGATGAAATCAAGTTTTTTAAGCTTCTTGATATTTCTGAGATCTGAAATTTTTTTTTAATGAAATTCAACAAAATTGCCTGATAACTGACAGAGCAACCAGCAACCATGGCTGCCTATACATTTTTACTTAAAAACATCTACAACTGCTCCGGATTTGTTCTTCCACGGGTGCAATATAAGACTGTCTTTCAATAATTTTTCCTCGCAAACATTTTTGTGAAACATACTTATACCCTATCTACGCCCCCTAACAGGATCACCAAACAAAGGTTAGTTTTTTTATGAAATCGCACCCACAGCTTTCAGGCTGCTCCTACGAAGGTCCAGTATAGGACCGACCCCAATTAATTTTTCCTTCCCAACATTTTCGTGGAACATACTTACCACCCCCTATATCAAGGTCTTAACAGGGTTGTGAACCAAAATTTGAAAAAAATTAAGTAAAAACCCCTACATCTTCCCCGGTGTTGCCCTTAGAGAAATGAAATATGTCACAGAACTCTATTTGTTTTCCCTTCCAAAGACATTCCTAGAACATACTTACCTTCTATATCCATCACCTAAGGGGGTGCCATACAAAATTCACAATAATGATATAAAAACGCCCATAACTTCCCCAGAGTCGGCCTTAGAGGAATAAAATTTACGGCCGACCCCCATTAGTTTTCCCTTCCAAATATATTTTCAAAGCATATTTTCCCTCTTTCCTTGTCGCTTAAGGGGGCTCCCATACAAAGTTTGGGAAATCGTAATAAACCCCCCCCCCCCCCCTACAGATTCCAGGGTGCCCGTGAATATTCAAAATATAGGGTTAACCTTAGTTTATTTTTCCTTGCAAACATTTTAAAAAATGATTTGGTGTATCTTGAATGTAAATTTTAGTGACAAGTTTTTGGAAAGGACTTCTCTATTTGCAAATCAATAAAAATAATTTGTTTACCCTTATTTGTAAGTGTCCTTTTAACACTTCCTATATCAAGGTTATAAATTTAAAATTTTATTTTCATGTTAAAACCTTGTTTTAAAATAATGCAATCTTTTGATATAAATGGTTATACTTGCAGTTAAAGCACTTGTGTTGCTTTATCGTTTACTTTCATTTTCATCTCATTATCCTCATTCTTATAGTTTATTGCTATGAATTTGTGTTTATAAACTTAATAATAGATTTATTTATTCCAACAAACAGTTTTGAATTTAAATTACATTTAATGTAAACATCTTCCAAGAAATGTATGTTATAAGAGAAAATATTTATGAAATATTAAAAAGGTTATTATGATGATCTATGAATGAAAAGAAGGAAGAAAAACATATTTCAAGAAATTATTGCATAAATCTGATTAAAAATGATGGATGAATAATTTCATTAACTGCACAATATGTTTTAAGAAATAAGATTATGTTAAAATCTGGGACTTAAATAATAATTAATTATGAATTTTTAAGTGCTTTTTAAATTTTTTATTTTTTTTCAAAAGGGTGGCAATAAAAACTCGAAATATGTTTTGTAAGGTTTTTTTTTCAAAATTAATATAAAAAATGTGTTAAAACAGCTCATACAAAAAATATGTGTTAAAAGGAAAATTATGCCAAATATGCTGTTAAATGCAAAAATATGCCCAAAAAAATCGATGTCAAAATTTTGCAAAAGTTTTGAAACGAATAAATAACAACATTATAGGTTAATCCGATGCACAGAAAGAAATATGATTTTGCCCTGGTCATTACTATTTTAAATATTAACATATTTTAAACAACAAACTTTTTAAAGTAGTTTTAATGTTTTCATTATTTACATACAAACGTACATACAATATTTATCTGCAACATATTAAACAATGTTACAAGCACTTAAAGTAAAAATTGAAAAACAGAAAAACAAAGATATAAATTTGAAAGCTTTTCTGAAAAGGATCAATAACGATGTCAATGTAAGTGGAAATAAGGTACTTAAAGGAAAATACTCTGCATATTTTATTGGAAAAAATAATAAAAAACAACAACAAGTAAGAGTTTTTTTATTAACAGACTCAAAACAGAAAAAAAATCTCTTAATAGGATTGCAGTTCAATTGTCTGCATATTATAAGGAATTTTCGATATACTTAAATAAGTAAAATGAAATCAACAAAATGTAGCGAAAAAAAATCCTTTGATTTTATTGAATTTAAAAAAAATTTCTAACAGGTTTTTGTTTTTAGAAAAAGTATTATATTTTGTTTAATTTAAAAATTTTAACATTAATAAATCATTTAGGTATGAATAAGACATGGGTTAATATAGCGTTCACTTTTACGAAGTGTAGCCTTTGAATATACAAACTGTTGTCGCTTCTGAGGAGCACTTCTGTATCACTTAGATAGAAGTATTGAAAGTTATGGTCTTATGCTTACGTCAAATTATACTAACTGAGTTGGATCCAATAATGTGAACTTTCTAATTGAAGTTTTTGCCGCATGTTTTTAAGCACCCAATAACATGGGAAAACTTGGCTTTGGGAAAAATGCTTTTAGAACTATAAATGCCCTTAATATTTTTAGCTTTAAACCCATTTAATTGCTTTTACTCTTATACGAAATATATTCATATATGAAAAAATTACATGAAAATAATTTCCTTTTTAAAAGCAGAGCGTTGGGCTTTTCCCGTAAAAAGGAAATACTTATTGTGATACGTGAAAACACAATCCGCGAAAATTTTTCAGGGGCCATGGTTTGCGAATCTTCATGTCAAATGTGTAAGATCTATATAAGGAAGGTGCAGTGTACGCACTGGAAAATGCACTTGTAAAGCACAAAGCCAATATATCCACCTTAAAGGAAGGGCGATGGAATGGAAAAGATGTCACAATTACATCAAAAGGCGAAACACTGTATAATATAATCCATTAAACAAGAAATGAATTTGGCAGTGAATGAGAAGCTAGCCACAATCTGTACAAAAATAAAATTCTTCAACATCAGTCTTATCTCTTACCATGTCCTGACCGAAGACCAGGGCAAAAAGACTAAAAGTAAATGTTATGAGTGCCTAGAAATAACTTATGGCCGCTGCCGCCATGCCATTTAAATATTCTAGAGTGATCTTAATGCGAAAATAGGGGAAAAATATATTCGGTTCAACGAGCGAAAAACTAAGCACCCACAGTCAATAGTCATATTCTCCTGCTAAGGTGAAGAAGGTCATTTGGTAAGTGATACATATACATAGTTTGCTAAGGATATGGAAAACTAATTTTTTGCTCCAGTTGGTATGCGATAGTTGTAGCGATGAATATACTACAGAACCAATCCTTGAGGACGGTATTGAATGCACACCGCCTGGCCGAGTGAGGTAAAAATTGCAGTTTCATAGCTAAAAAATAACCAGGCAGCAGCAGCCTATGGGTTTCCAGCTGAACTGTTTAAGACCGAAGGCGACACGCTGATAAGGCATATGCACCAGCTTTCTTATAGTCAGATTGTACAGACTACCGGAACGCCCACCCGAGGATCGAAATATAAGTGTTTGGTATCTTTTATGAAAAAAAAAGATACAAAAAAGTATGTGCTTTCCATTGGTTACAAGATACTATCAAGCGTATTGTGTAAAAATTTAAATGTAAAGCCGGCGAGATAATTGACTCATATCAACGCTGCTTAAGACCTGGAAAATGCACAATCGATCAGTTATACAGAATATGTCGAATTCCGGAATAGATCTAAGAAAAACAGAGCAAAAGATGCAATCTGCTTGTTGACTGCAGAACCGCTGTAAACAGCCCCATATGTTGAAAAGTGTCTTAAGCTATGTCTGAGTTTGGTATCCCTTCAAAACTGATACGTTTTTTTAGGATGACTTTAACTGATGCATAATCTTAAGGAAAGTAAGGAAAGCAAATCTTTGGGTTTTTCTGTACCAAACAGGGTTTCAGACAAGAACACAACTCTTGGTGTAATATTTTTTTTATTACCTGGAAAAGATTATACGAGATGCAAACATCAGTAGGCACACTATACCCAAAACAGCACATGTGACCCGCTTACGTCAATGAAATTAACATCAGGGGGCGAACATTGCGAGCTGTAGCTTCCAACTTTGAAAAAGCTTAGAAAGAATCAGCCAAAGTTGGCCTGGAAGTATATGAGGATAGGACCAAGTTAATTATATCAATGCACAAGACGTTCACTAAACTTTGGCAGACAGTGAAAGTTATAATATTAAAATTAGTCAGAGATTTTATCTTCCTCATTAGCGCCAAAAAAACGGTACAAAAAACATTCGTTTTGAGATAAAAAATAAGAACAAAGTTGGCCAATAGATGCTACTTTGAACTAGGCAAGCTGTTTAAAGGTAAAGGCAATGATACTTCATGTGCTAATATGTATATAGCTGAGTGTTTAAAAGTTTGAGTTTAAAAGGAAACCCGTTTGCAAAATCTATGCACTAGCCTGCCCTGACGGAAAAAACGGTGTCGTCTGAACCACGAGTTGTATGAGCCTTTTGCCGTTATTGAGAAAGTTGAGCGTATCGAAATTCAGCGCTTACGATAGCTAAGTCAGGCTGTGAAAATGGGTAAAAGTGATTCAGCTAGGAAATCTTTTCAATGCAAGCCTGGTGATGAAATAATAGAGGTTATAGTTCGGAAGATGTGCCATAAAACCTGTTTCATTTGTTTAGGAGGTACCACATCCGCCTAATAAAAAGGCAAACTGATCCGTAAAACTGATAAAATTAAATTATTCGAACCAGACCAGAAGTTTCTGAGTAATATCCAGACATACAAAAAACCCTATTATTTTTAATATATTTGGTAGTAAATATATTTTTAATGTGGGATACCCATAAAAAGGTAACCATAAAACATTTGAAGTGCTGCAAGCTTACTTATTTAAATCTTAATTGCCATCAATAAAATGTTTTTAATTAAAAAACAAACATAAAAGTTATAAAAATAATAATAAATCAAGTTAACACTTTGTTATTGTAATGAAAACACAAACTATTTCTCCCCGCCCTCCTCCCTTTTAAATCAGTGACCGTGTTTTAATTTGGGTTTTTTAATTTTTATGTGACCATCTGTTCACAGGATGTAAGCATTATGCAAAGAAAATGGCAGGATACGACAGTTAATTGTTTGTTTGAAGCTTGTAACTTTAATTTAATGATTTTAAGGTTTATAATTAAAAAAAAATTTTATATCAAATTTTTTAATTTTTTAATTGGTAAATATTAAAAAAGCGACTGAATGAATTCTTTCTAAATTTAAAAATTTTTTTTTTCAAAACAAATAAAAAAATCAATAAAAAGATGAACACATTTTTTAGAATATTTTCGATAATTTAATTATTTATAGAAAGTTCACTCATATGCTGCAGCACACATATGCGAATAGTGCAAATATTATTAAGGATTATTGGAGTAACAACTGTGTTACAAATGCAACTAACGCCAACAAAATGGAAAAAATACAACAAGAAAACAAGTACTTTTCGAGAAAATAACATTTGAAAAGCTAAACAGTTGCACAACTTCCTTATGATGTTTCACACACACACATCAACAAATGTCCTTGTGTTGTTTTTATCATCGTCTCAGGGAAAACATTCTTGAACATGCATACAAAATGCAAATTCGTGCTATTTATATACATAATAATGTACATAAGCTTATACATATATATTAGCTACTTACTAACGGCATTATAGCCTTCTTCCTGTAAAACACTTAAGGACATGAAAACATGTGGCACTTAAAGAAACAACATGAAAAAGGAAAAAAAACTAAATTGTAATAAATAAATATTTTATTGAATAGTCTTTTATATTTACTATCACTTTGCATACATCTTCCCTTTTTTCCTTTTGATTCTTTTATTTCTTGTTTTATACTTTTATCTTCAACTTTTCTTATTGTTCACAGAACTTTAAGTGGAAAATGTTAAAAGCTTTTAAAAATGAATGTATTTGAAATGCCATCCTTTTTCTTCCACTTACATGCAAATTTATTGGCTGAACTAGAGTTTTTAAATTATTGAAAAATATTTAAATCATTTAAAAAGGGAAAAATTATTATTGATTTTTAAATTGACTTGTAGAGCACAAGCCAGCGGAAAATGTATGACATTTTTGAAAGGGAAACGTGTAAAGATAAAAGAGGTAAATTTTTGATAGCGAGCACTTTGCGGCGGATATTTAAGAAATTTGTCGTTATGACTAAAATAACAATTTCCCATACGCAGGCCTATAAAGAAAATAAAAATGCAAATTTTTCTGATAAATAAATATTTATAAGAATATAAAAATTTTTTAATTTAATACAAAGCAAATAGTCCTGGTCAAGCTTAAACCCTTGAAACCCTTAACCAAAACTTATTCATAATAGCAATTTACCCATTATTTTATACGCTCAGTCTTAAATATTACTTCAACAAAGCAAAAAAGAAGCAAACCTTTTATAAGCACCCAAAAATAACATTTTTTTTTTACAATCTTATTCCAAAATCTTTAATTTTCTATTCTAAAATAAGTAAGAGCGCTATATTGGGCCGTGCCGAATCTTATATACCATTTATACCGTGTAGGGGATTTTACCCTGATTTTTTCAAATTTTGTATAGCAACTGCTTTAAGGTGTGGTGATAGAGGGTAAGTATGTTCTAGGTAAAGTTTACCTATCCACGGGCACCCTGAAAATTGTAGGGGGTTACTTCCATATTTTCAAACTTTAGGCAATGGAGATAGGAGATAAGTATATTTTAAGAATATGTTTGCGGAGTAAAATGAATTGGGGCCAGGAATATGTGCACGAGGAAAAACTCATAGGTATCGGCACTGCACTTTATTTCTCTGAGGCATACTCTGGGAGAGTAATGGGCGTTTTCACATCATTTGTAAATTTTGTATGGCAACCCCCTTAGGTGATGGAGATAGGGTGTAAGTATGTTTTACCAAAATATTTGCGAAAAAAAATATAGTCGGATTCGGTCTTACACTGCACCCGTGTAGCGACAACTCCGGTGTAGTTGTAGAGGTTTTTATGTAAAAATTTTTTAGAAATATACATAGGTAGTTGTGGGTGCTGGCTTATTATATCTCTGTCAGTTGTGATTTTGCTGAATTTTAGTAGCAAAATTTTCGCAAGTATACTTAATATTTTCATACCTCAAACAGTTCTAAAAAATATGAAGGGTCTTTAGAAACAGACTAACGAGCAAACGGTCAGACGGACATCGCTAAGTTGACTTCCCTACCTATAGGGCTCAAGAAAACATTCACTTTACGGGGCTGCAAATGGATAAAAAAAAATATCGTACCGTAGTTTGATTACAAGAATTCATTGACACGCAACCGGATGGACGGGCATGCCTCAATCAACTCAGAGAGTAATTCTGAGTCGATTGGTATACTTCAAGGTGGGTCTCAGACCACTCTTTTTGGGTGTTACAAACATCTGCATAAACAAATATGATAAAGTCAAAGGTCATTAACTTTATATTTCAAGATTTAAAACAACAAAAAACTCAAAAAATACCAAAAAGGTTTTTTAACGACTAAATAGACATTCGACCTCAATCTAGGCAATTAGTCTTTAATTTCATATTTGTGGTATGGTGAAACTTTTAGTTAAATGAAAGATGGTTTTCAGTTTCTTTGGAGCTCCATGTAAGAGCTAAAACATAGTCAAGAATAATTTCTGTTTATTTTCAAAATTTTAATTTTATTTCTAAAAATAACTTAACACCCAAAATTCTCGATTGATTTGTCTTAAAATAAATTTAAATAAAATAAAATGTTTAAAAATAAAAAAAAATAAAGCAAAATAAAATTGAACAAAATAAAAAACGTTCAAACAAAACAAAGTAAAATAAAAGAAAATACAATAGAAAAAAATAAATAATAATTCAAAAATATGAAATAAAATTAGACAAAAAAGAGATTAAAAAAAAAACATTAAATGGATTAAAAAAAATTTAAAGATTAAAGTAAACTAACTAACTGACTATAACTTTCTTCTTGAATTTGTTTATTCAGGTTTTTTTAGTTTAATAATTTTATTTCCTCAGATTTTTCTTAAACAAAAATTTTAAAAATTTTATTTGATTTTTTTGATATTCAAATAAAGAAAGTTCAAGTTTTTTATATATTTATTTAAATTTCTTAAATTTAAGCGCTTTGTCGACAAATGACAAGGAAATTCTTTTCAAGCATAAACAATTATTTTTTTTTTAAATTTATTTTTGTTTGTTTGTGAGATTAGCGCTAAAGTAAACCTTTATTTACCTGAGTTTCACAACTGAGACTTATTTGTATAATGTAATAACATGTATATCTTCATTTGTTAATATTTTTGTCTAACCTCAGTTGAAAATAGAACGTTTTCTATTTTCAAACTATTTAACGTCTGGGCTTAAAATTTAAGTTTTTTAAAGTTACCGAATTAAATGCTTGTTGTTGTATTGCCAACAGCTTTCTACCAAAACAATTTTAATAATTAGTGAACTGAAACAAATTTCTTAGATGTAATGTAATAATAAAAATTAAAAAATTAAATTGTTTTTTGACACTCATAAAAATTTAAACTTATTTTTTTGACACTCAACTCGGATTAGAACTTAGGTAGTGTAAATATAGCTTAACAAAAAGTTTTAAATAAATTTTATTTTAAAATGTATATCTTTCAGTAATCATCTATCTGTCTTGGCTCGTCAACGAAATTAGTTTAATTGTCGAAAATAAACCGGCAACAAAGCGAAAATACTAATTTAATATTTTTTTCGTATCATTTTCGTCGAATATACAACCAAGGACACTTCTAATTACATAAACAAATGAAAAATAGTTTTGTATATAATATCATGTTAAAACTAAAATACAACTAATTAAACAATGGTTTCTATTCTTTAAAGTTAATTAAAAATTTTGTAGATATTTAAATGTATTTTGAATATTTATTTAACCGTGAAAATAAACTAATTTTTTTTAATAAAGCGCTAAAAAGCCCAATAATAAGTGAATTTAATACAAAATTTGTTATTATATTAGGTTGAAAAAAGCACCTTAATATCTGCTTTAATACCGCATTTAGTCATTTGAAATTTATTTTGTGGTTTATCGCAATATTCAGGTTGAAAATTAAGTTAATTGAAATAGATTGAACAGTTTTTAATAACGTTTCTATTTTTTAATTTTAAATTTTAAAGCCTAATCTATTTTATATGTATTTAGTTATTCAAAGTAGTTAGAAACTCAGCAGAGGTTTGGGTTTAAACCAAATCCTTTTTTGGCGTAAATATATAAATAAATTTGCATGTCTCGTTATTTTCAAAATAAGATACTAATATTTTTTGTTGTAATATACATATAATATGCGAAAAACCAATACTAAAAAAAAGAAAAAAAAAAAGAAAAAAACAAAAAATTATTAAGAGGTAAAATTTTTTTTTTATTTATTTAAATCAATTTAACTATTTGATTAAATACAAATTTATTTGCTTACAATTTAATTACGAAAATCTTTTAATATTAATTTTGCAGATTTTATAGCTGCCATTCCTAGCAAAAATTTGCTGGTGTTTATGCCAGCTGCGGATTTCATAATCAGTACTCTTTGAACGACAGGATTGGTTTTGGCTGTAAATATCATCTTATTAACTTACATGTTATTTAGAAACATAAATGATTTTTTTTTTGTTTTGTAAGTTAGGACAAAGTTTTTAATTTATTTACTCCGCAGCAGCACACAAATATCATTGATTAATTGAAATGGTTATTGCTACTTTATTATCATGTTTTTAGTAAAAGAAAATTTTGGTTTTTAAACTTTTTTCTTAGATGTTTTGATAAAAAAACTGTTTTTTGAGTATTAAACACAAAAATTTGTATAGCTTGTCCCATTTCTACTTAGGTTAGGTAAGGTTGAAAGTGGAGGCCGTAAATGCTCCAAGTCCTAAAGGACATACACCTAAGCCAATGATCGGCTTGGTGGGCGCTCCTAGCAAGGCAAAAGGATTTCGGGAGAGAAATTCGGTGATGCCAACGGATCCCCTCATTACCTCCCAAAATACACCTCCCAAGTGAGCCACATTTGGTAAAACATCAGGCATAGTTCTACTTGAATATCAGATAAAAATAATTTGTTATTTGGCCACTTCTAAATAATGCAGGCGACATGTAATAATCATTAAAAAGTTTGTTGTTTTGTAATGACTAATTACTACCAAGATTTTGCTAGGACTAAATTTCATATCACTGAACTTACAATCTATAAAATGCAACAGAAGGACAAAAATGCATTTTTCCTTGTTAAGCGAAATAGTTGTGAAAAAAAAATTTGTTTTAAATTTTAAAAATCTTGAGAGGTTTTTTAAAATTATATTATATTACATATATTTTAAAAGTCTTAGTAAACTACATAGTGAATTGATTTCATATAAAAAAAAAAAATAAAACTTGGCACACGTTCTTTAATTAATATGATAAATTTTGCTTTACGGATTCGGATCCTTCCCATATGACCTTAAAAATTGCAGTAACGAAGGGGAAAAAATTATTGTTTTATTAAATTTTGAGTAGACATTAATTATAGTATGCTTCATGATTTTGCAAAATTTTCTTTAGCTCCAAACAGGATACGCTTAACTGAAAACGTCGTTTTAAAGAGAGTACCACAGAGCATGAATAAAAAAATCCTTTTTCAATTAATCACGAATGCTTCAATAGATAAAGAAGAATCAAACCTGAATTTTGAAAACGTAATTATCAAGGCCTCGTGTGCTTTTCACATATCCTTAAAACAAAAATTACCACAACGAGGAGGAAAAATTCATTGCTTGATGAAATTTTGAATATGCATTAGCTATAAAACGTTTCATTATATCTTTGAATTTCTTTCGATTTCGAGCAAGGATATGCCCACCCCAATAATATTCTTTTTTTAAATTAAGAAAAGAAAAACATAAAAAAATTTATTTTTAGTTTAAACCCACATAGCTTTACTGATATAATATAACAAAATTTAAAATTCATTCACCTAAACTTCAAGGAATCGTATACCCACATATTCTCAAAACGGAAAGCAAAATATTGATAGTTTAAAGAAATTTTTGTGAGGGATTAGTAATAGCATTCCTTATAAACTGTCAAATTTTCTACCCGCCTGTCTACATATCTAACTCAAAAATGTAATTTTCAAACAAAAAAAAAAAAGTATATTAATAATAAAATAATTACTATATCTTATTGGGCGCAAATACTTAATTTGATAAAAAACTGATATCGGTACCTAGTCAAAGAAGAAACTTATTTTAAACAATATACATAATTGTACTAAGATTCGGTTAAAATATGACAAGTAATAGCTCCATATTCGGCTCAGCCGAATCTTATATACCTTTCACAACGTATAGGGGGTTTTATCATAATTTTTTAAATTTGTATGGAAACCCCCTTAGAATATGGAGGTAGGGGATAAGTATGTTCCAAAACAATGTCTGCAAGGAAAAATAAGTTGCAGTCAGTCCTGAATGTGAGATAACCACGGGCACCCTGGAAGAGGAAGGGAGGAAATTAATAAAATTTTCCAAACTTTGTAAGGGAGCCCCTTTAGCCGATGGTGATAGGGGGTGAGTGTGTTCTAGGAATATTTTTGGAAGAGGAAAATAATGGGGGTCTGTAATATATATTTTATTCCTTTTAAGGTAGCACCATGGAAGCTGTAGGGGCAATAACAAAAATGTTTAAAATTTTGTATGGCAACCCTGTTAGCAAGAAAAAGTTATTTGGGGTGGGTCATTTGACCTTTTTAGGAGTACTCTGGAAACTGTGGAAAAGATTTGAAAAAAAATGAAAAAATTAAACTGTATAGGGTAACCCTATTAGGGGGCGGAGATAGGGTGTATGTATGTTTCACAAATATATTTGCAAAAAAAAATTAATATGAGTCGGTGTTACACTGCATCAATGTAGGAGCAACTCCGGAGCAGTTGTAGAGGTCTTTATGTAAAAGTTTTATAGAAATAAACAGAGGTTGTTGTTGTTACTGGCTGATATCTCTAACAGTTACTGGCAGATTTTGCTGAATTTCAATAGCATAATTCCGCAAGTATACCTGATGTGTTCCCAGAAATATCAAGGAGCTTTCGAAACTTAATTCCAACAGATTAATGGACAGGTGTGCAGACTGTCAGATGGGCAGAGGGACATCGCTAAACCAAATTTCCAATCTTTAACAATAAGGAAAAAATATACCTTATGGGGCCGTAAATCGACATTTAAGAAATTACGATTGGAATGATAAACTTATATTTACCCTTATCACCAATGGGAAGGGTATAGTGTTTTAGTACTTCTTTTTAGATTCACCTAAACTTAAAGCTTATGAATAATTACCCCTTCTTACTTTTGTTCACTTTAAGAGTAACAGTAAAGAACATGTGACATATATATATATTAAAAAATAATTTTCCGTATTTATTAGACATTTAGTTACAATATTAAAGAAAAATTAGGTCGATTTATCGAAAACTTCTGTAATTTACCCATCATCTGCTGGTATATTCACTAAAGACTTTGATTTTTGATTAACTATATCTTTCTTAAGAACGGACATGTTTAAAAATTATTTTAGTTATTTTTATATTGTACGATTTATTATTTTGATTTTAGGCCACACTGTGGACCTCGCCGTAAAATTAAGAGAAAAAAACTTTATAAGCAATAAGGACTACCCTAATACAAAATGAAATATGCAACAATTTTGAATCAAACGCTCTAAAAAAAGCTTTTTTTCCCTTAAATTAAAAAAAAAATTTTTTTTATTGTTAAATATTTTTATTTATTTCTTTGCTTATTAAAAATTCTTTTTCAACTTAACTGATAAATACTTTCTATACAAAGAAAGAAAGAAAGTTTTTCTGTTTATGGAAACAATTTTAAACTGCCAAAATATAAAGCAACTGATGACTGAATACAAAAAGCAACCGACGCAAAAGAACAAACTTTTCTGCCGTTTGATTTTTAACTTAATTTATCTTCTTTTGCCAGTTGGAATTTTTTTGCGGTTCAGAGGGTTAAAGATATTCTATTTGAACGGCTATTACATATTCCCAAACAAGCCTTTAACCCAACATTCTTTTAAAGTTTTTTTTTGTAAATAAAACCAAATCATTATGATAAAGATAATAAAAAGGAAACATTTTTCATCTTGTTCTTTATGGTCTTTAGTTCAAGAAATAATTTAATAACAAAGTTTTAATATCAATTACAAAACTGTCCCTTAAAAAATTTTTTGTTTAAAGAAATTTAAAACGTTAATTTTAATATAATTAATGTAAGATTTCCTTGACATTTTGTGGCAAAACATAAATCTTTTAATTCGACAGACACTAGAAAAAATTATAAAAAAATTTACATTTAGTTAAAATTATATTTTAATGACTTTAAAATGCTTTAGACGATCATTGCTGCAAAACTTTTTGTGTTGTAAACATTGTTTTTTTTTGAACATTTCTTATAAAAGTTAAATTATTTTAATCATAAATGCTATAAAAAATGTTAATATTTTGAGGAAAAATATAAAAAAGATTTTGCATAAAAAAAGTTTGCTAATGACTTAATGGTGTTTTATAAATATTTTGGTGGTACTTGGATGAAGGTGTTTTTTTTTAGAGGGTTGATTAATGTCGCAGTATTTACACAGAATTTAAATGAAACAATTTAAGGCAAAATGATAAAAAAAATTTTTGTAAATAAATTGTTTGTTAAGGTTTTGCATAACTAAACTGCAAATTTGCTATATTTTAAAATAATAACTAGTGAAAATTTATTCAAAAAGGACGATTTATTTAAAGTGATACCTTTTTTTTGTAAGAACTTATTGAATATTGGTTAGCCAAGAGAATATTTTCCTTAACCTTTTAGCAAATTATTCTTTTATTATAAAGTAGCTTTTTACCGTCCGCTTCGTTGTACTCGTCTTTTCTGTCTATAAAACAAACGTTTTATATTGGAAAACTTTGCTTTTTAAAAATCATATATGATATTGTTTAAACGTTTTAAGCTAATGACATAATTAAATATTACAAAGTAAGAGCGTTTAATCTGTCTGTGCCGAATTTGTTTATACCCTTCTCATCGGTATTTTGTTTACCCATTCACCTGATAAAGGCAAGTTGTTTTTGAACCCTAAATATTGTAATTTTTTGTGGTGGGCTTAAAGAGCATAGCTGCTATAGTTCTCGAAACAGACAACTCACAGCATTCGAACAATTGTATCGACTTCCCTATCTTTGAGGATCCAGAATATATATACTTTATGGGGTCGTAAATGGATATTGAAATAAAAAAATATTGTTTAAGATATGACAAACTGATATATGTTCTAACCAATATGTAAAGGGGTCATTTAGACTCTAATTGACAGTTTGCGAGCAGCAAACTACCACAAAACCAATGTAAAGGGTATAACAACAATCACACAAGCACTCACACACTATGGCTCTTAAAAAAACAGAAAACAAATTAAGCAAAACCATATACAGATATGATACGATGTACATCTATTGTCTTTGCAAGAGTGTTAACAGCGATATTAAGCTATAACTGTCAAACTCCTTTCATAAAAAGAGTCCTCACTTTTTTGAGTTTGAATTGTCAAACGTGTGCTGAAGTCAAAACCACATGTTCATAAATACCTACGTCCAAGCATCCACACAAAGACTTAATGTGTATTTATTCAAATCCATATGTATGCTTAAGATCGTTGCCAGTTGGTTACATTTGTTACATTTTTTGTATGGATTTTGTTCTAATAAACTGGGAAAGCTGGATTCGTGTTGTATTTTATTATTTTAAATAGCGATATTTCTGATAGTTTGACTTTAGTGACTTTCTGATAGTTCGACTAAAGTGCCTGGTCGGTACCTAAATTGACTCCGGAAACTTGATTCAAACAGAAACGAAGACGAACGGACGGATATGGCTAAATTGACATTCCTACCTTGTGGGGTGGCAAAGAAGATATTAGGCAAATTACAAGTGGAATGACAAACTGACATATACCCTTATCGCTATGTGAAAGGTATAAAAAAGGAAAAGCCCTTCTACATTGTTCTGCTTGTTTCTCTCAGTTACTACTTAAGGTACCTTTACACGGTAATACAAAGTAATTAGATTTTGTAGAATCAAAATATTATGAAATTCTCTCCGTGTTTAAAAAAGAGAATAAAAATCTGTTCTAACTATTTTTCATGTTTACCCGAATGAGGTTGGTAAAATCAAAATCGGTTGTTTCTTGCCACTTTCCTTTTGGGGTAACGCCATATGGTTAAGGTTCAACAATATTAACAAAAACAACATGAAAAAAATCTGCTTTTGTTTTGATTGTTTGTGTATTGTTTCATTAAGTGTAGCCACCTTCATTAGATGCTGTAAGTGCTGTCAATCTTTCACACCTCTAAAGTGATGAGAACACACAAGTTTCTAAAATGGTTTAGAAAATAAACATTTACCCAATACATTATGCTTTTACATGATGAGATTTTGTATTATCCCACAACATTTTTTGATATATCGTAATATATGTATTACCATGTAAAGGTACCTTTAATAAACTTCATTCAAAAAATATAACTTTAGTGAATATAGTTTCTTAAACACGTAAACATCTTTTTTTTATAAACACTTTCCAATTTAAAATTGTAGAGCTTCCATATTAAACGCTGGCATGCCCCCCCCCCCTTCCCCTGGCAGAATTTATTTCGTCCTTTTAAAAAAATTTTCACGCATTTTGTGCATTTTTTTCAACGTCTTTTACCGATAAGCTTCTTTGGTTTCTAAATATAATTTTTGTTAAATAAAATTTAAAATTTTTAAATTTTTAAAAACGTTAATATTTTTTTGCCCCTAAGGATATGCTGGGAATTTTCGCTTGTTTTTAGATTACTGTGCCATATTATGTTAAGATAAACAGTAGATAATAGAAAAAGTTCGACACTTTTTAGGATTCTTTTATTTGAATTTTGCTGTCATATTAAATTGGAAAAAAACAATTTTAACATAAACGAAAATATACAAAAAAAATATTATATTTTGTCAGATAATTATTACTGAAACATTACTAATAAGTAATATTTGGGATTATAACTGAAGTACATTCAGTTAAAAAGCCAGGTTTATGGTTGCTTTGAAAACCGCAATTGACGCAATTGAACAATATCATTATTACATTGGATCATATAATAGCTTTGTAAAAACATATTATGAAAGTGCAATACAATTCAGGGGTCTGTGTGTTCAAATGATGATTCTACTAGTTATTCTCAGTAGTAGGGGATCACAAAGCGGTAACAAGACATTATGCCATGATTGTATAAGATTATACAATGACTATATAGAAACAGTTTGTGAGCCCTTAAAACCTTGACAATAAGGGATCATAATAATAGTGATGAGGATTTATTTTTATTAAACATAATAATGACAACAGCAAATCATTACATTGGTCGGCTACAATCATACAACCCCATCAAGGTATGACAAAAAGTTTCAAAAAAATATCTAAACAAAGTTGGAAAATATTTTGTTATTTTTTACCCCTAATAGCCTTAATAACTAAAATTCACTCCAATTTTAAATCAGAATTTGTGTGAAGTCGTTGTTGTAAAAAACTCTCCAAGCTAGTTAAAAAATTTTAATTTTCTTTAAATTGTAGCTACACCTAGAAAACAGCTTATTGATGGTAAATGTAATTACCTTCTTATCAAATTATTAGTTTATCGAATTTGAAATGTTTTTCGAAATTTTTGTAGCCATGGATTTTTACCCTCCCAAACAAAAATTTTGTAAAAAAGTAAAGTTGTTTTGGAGCACAAACCAAGTTTAACAATTACTTACAGTTTTCTTCGTTTTATTAAAAAGTGTATTTCTGCACAACAAAAGAAAATGTAATAAAAATAGTAAGTCCAGTTTAAACAAAGATTTCTTAATATAAATCGAGAATAAAATACAACAAAGTTTTTTTAAACTATTTTTTAAATCAAGGTTCGTACACAATAAGATTTTTTAATAAAAGATTTAAAAGCCTTTAATTTTAGAAAATTATATCCTTCACAATATTTAAATTCAACTTTTTTGTATAGATATTGTACTGACTACATGATCATGTACCCAATACTCTTGTCCAATATATATCAGGCTTCAGTAATTAAATTTTTAATACAAAATTAATTAAAAAGATTTTTAAACTCCATTAGGATTTATTTAATATTGCGGTTATGATTTTGAGTAAATACGAAATTTTCTTAGCCACCCTAGTGGTTATCACTCTTAATTTCCTTAATACTTAGATATATTCTTGTAATTACCTTTAACCTTAGATAACTATGTTGTAGTTAATTTGTTTTATTATTTACACACCAGTTAGTGAAATAATGTTTGTTGCTTAAAAAACACTCATTTCTTTTGTTCTTTTAAAAAAAATTCTAAATATGTAAAGTTATAGTTTTCAATTTATTCTTAGACTTGAATTTGTCACTGGTACATTGGGAGGAGGGATGAAATTGTTGCTGCTGACATTGATATAGTTCCTGTTGCTGATATAAATGCAGTTGCTGGTAAAGTTGCTTTTGTTGCATCCTTGTCGTGCATTCAACTTGATCAACTTTGTTTTTAGTTTCATAAGAACTATTTTTTTCACACATTTTTTCTGCTTTTAAACTTAAGTTAACATTTTTTTTGGGAAGTTCTTTTCTGATTTGTTCTTATTGTTGAAATTTTATTTGATGTTGTTGTTTTGATTTTAATCTCTTTAGGATTATGTTTCTTTATATTATCCTCATTATGATTATGATTTAAACATTTAAAATAAATAAACATAAACGTTACATCCAGAGTGTGATTTATGCTTTCATTGATTGCTTTTAAAAAATTCTTCAAAGTTAACCACTGCGGCACACTCATGTATAAACACATTTTTGCTTTAACAAAGTTTTTCTTAAAAAAGAAATACCGAATTTTTTTAATAAATAAATCTTTCTTTAATAACATATATTTTTTTTATCAAAGTTAAATTAAAAAAAAAAAAAATATAGAGCTTAAGGGTTTTTTGTTATATCAAAGTTGTTAGACTTTATTATTTTGTTGTTTGCTAATTTGTTTTTATTACTTTTTATTTTATTATTTTCTTTAATCTCACATTGCTTTTTATTAAATTAAACACTCGCAGACATTTGCATGTTTTCGACAGATTTAAAGATATAAAAAACACACACAAACATACACACAAGCACATCAACAGGAATTTTTTGTGTCAAGTTCAAGGTTTTATTATTTCCCTGTTGTTGTTATTTTCATATTTTTGTTGTCTTCTTAATGACAAATCAACAAAAATAAAGAAAATATTGTTATTGTTGTGGTTGTTGTTGATATTTTTTTTCTCTTTTATTGGTTTAGCTTGAACTTAATCCGAAAAAAATTCGTAAAAATATTTCAATTTGCCTCTAAAAGACAACTTCATTTGTTGACGTTTTGTTACAAACTGTTCTCTGTTCTAAACGATATCTTCTTTTTAAATTCGTTATTACTCTGGTTTTACTTTAATAAAGAGATGCACTGGTGCATGCTCTTTTCCTTTTATAATCAACTTAGTTCTTTGAATAAAAGAGAAATAGCCTTTAAAAAAGTTTGACAAAAGACTCTTATTGCTTTTGTACTTGGAAAAAGAAATTATTAAAGCACGTTAAGGATGACTGGTGGCGTATTCTTAATAATATATTAAGTATACGTACAGTATGGTGAAATTCACAGCAAACTGTCAGATGATAAGTGATTTGTCGCATTAAAAATTATTTTCGCGTAAATAATCAAAAGCAATTTTATTTTAAATAGTACAAAAGAGCAAAATTATTTTCTAATTACGTTAAAGTAGTTCTTTTTTCTCATTAAAAAAATACAGTTTAAAAAAATTTTAATGTGGCGGATAAAAAATTTAATTTTGTGCAAGATGCTTAGCCAACTGCAGATATATACTCCGCAAATAAAATAAGTAAGAGCGCTATATTCGGCCAAATCTTAGATACCCTTCACATTTGACTTTCGCAACCCCAAACCTTTATTTTTACCCATTTTTAATCATGAAAGATTTGTAATTTTTTAATAGGGCATCTGTCAAATTTTTTACTATAATTTTCTATAAACCTTGTATAGAATTTAATTCTAAATTATAAAAGTTTTGCTTGGCAACCTCCTTGAGTGATGGTGATAGGGGGTAAGTATGTTCTGGGAATATGTTCCGGATCGAAAATTAATGGTGGTCTGTGAATTATTTTATTTATCTAGAGGCAAATCCGGGGAAGTTGTAAGGGTTCTTAATTTTTTATTAAAATTTGTATGGTAACTCCCTAAGGGCGGGGAGATAAGGGGTAAGTATATTCAAAGAATACGTTTGGAAGGAAAAACTAATGGTGGTCTGTAATACATTTTTTTCCTCTATTGGCGTTTTCGGAGAAGTTAAAGGGGTTTTCACCCTATTTTTTAAAATTTGTGTATGGCAACCCTCTTAAGACGTGGAAATAGGGGTAGTTATGTTCTAGCAATATGTTCGCGAGTAGAAACTAATGGGGGTCGGTCGTATATTGTATTTTCCTAAGGCCGACTCTGTAGAAGTTATGGGCGTTTTTACATCATTTTGGTAAATTTTGTGTGGCAACCCTCTTTAGTGATGGCGGTAGGGGGTAGGTATACTCTAGGAAAACGTTTAGGAGGAAAAAATAATGGGGGTCTGTGATACACTTTATTCCTCTAGGTGCGACCCGGAGAAGTTGTAACGGCTTTTACCCTATTTTTGAAATTTTGTATAGCAACCCTCTTATGACGTGGAGATAGGGGCAATTATGTTCTAGCAATATGTTTGCGAGTAGAAACTAATGGGGGTCGGTCATATATAGTATTTCTCTAAGGCCAACTCTGTAAAAGTTTTGGCGTTTTAACATCATTTTTGTTAATTTTGTGTGGCAACCCTCTTTAGTGATGGCGGTAGTGGGTAGCTATACTCTACGACTACGTTTGCGAGGAAAGACTAATGGGGGTCGGTGGTACATTTTGATCCTCTAGGGGCGACCTTATTTTTTAAAATTTTGTATGGCAACCATATTAGGGGTGGAGATAGAGGGTAAGTATGTTTGACAAAAATGTTTGGAAGGATAAACTAATTGCGGTTGGTCTTACATTTTACCTTTGTAGGAGAACCTTGAAAGCTGCAGGAGCGATTAAAGAAAAAAAAAATTAATTAAGCTTTGTATGGTAACCTTGTTATAGTAATACAACAATATTACCATGACTGATTCTATTTTTTCTGGTTTTGTTGTTTTTTTATTACATACATATGTATGTACTTTCCTTTGTTTTTTTAAATAAATAATAAGTAAAAAAAGACAGTCTTGGTGTTTTGCTTATATCTCAGTCAGCTTTCGGGTGATTTTACTGAATTTTAGAACCGATTTTTTCGCAGATATTTCTGATTGTTTGGTACCCTTTTCGGGTCTATGCGACGCCGAGGGGTTTCAGAAAATTGATTTAACTATAACACGGATAGACGGACATGGCTAAATTGGCTTCCCTATCTATAAGGCTTCCAAATATATATTCCTTGCGGGGTCACAAATGGATAATAATGAAAGTACAAACGTAATTACAAACTTATATATACCCTTATCACTTATGTGAAGGGTAAAAAAATATGTCAGAAATCTGTATGGAATGACACAAAGCAAAAAATACCTGACAAATGCTGTGATAAATTTAGTCTCTGAAGCCTAAACTTGTAATTCGATAAATTTGCTAACAGTTTATTTAAAAGAAAAACACATTAACATATTTGTTTTCTTATTCAGTAAGTGATTTTTTTTTATTACAATTTTGGTAGTGTTATTAGAGGTTATTTTGAAGTAAAATTTTTTTTCGGGTTATATTTTTACATAAAAAAGGCTCATATAGTGCCTACATGAGTTGGGTAGTTTGCTTATGTTTCTGGGAGAAAAATAGGTACCCCGAGTTTTTCAATCTTTTGTTTGCTTCTGCAGCAGCTATTAAATGAAAATGTGCGATTATGCGGCAGCACATCCTTGCAGAAAATAAACTTTTAAACTTAAAAATGAAATGGCATGTGGATTTTATTTAAACCTAAATAAGAATTAATAAAATATGCACTAAGACCATTTAAATCATTATTCTAAAAAAAACTGTACCAAAGCTAAGCTGATTTCACCATTCTTTTAAAAGAATAATTTTTAATCACATCTTAAGTGGTTTTTTGAAATTTTCCTTTTTTAAGCTGACAAAAACTAATATTTAATGAAGATAAGAAATATATAAATGACTTTACACTGATTGTGTTTGTTTTCTGAATTTTTAGTTTTATATAAGTTACATTAATTCGCTTATACGAAATTCAAAAAAGTTTAAAACATACTTTTACATATTTAAACCCACAGGTTTTAATGCGCAGGCGTTTACATCCTCAATTAATAAATAATTTAGGTTTTTGTTGTTTTTGCATCTTTTTATTTTTTGTGTACTACAAAAAGGTATATATATTAAATTTGACAAAAAGTATAATGCCCAAATCTTATTTAATATAAGTTAATTAATGGAAGAACTCAACGTAATTTTATTAGGAAATGTGTTAATAATATTTATTAAGTTTTTATTTTAGTATTCAATACACATATATTGTTTGCCCGTTTCAATAATACTATTTTTTTTTTTCACAATGATTAGTTTTTCCAGAGCATATATAAAAAATATGAAAACCATACAAAACATTAAACAGTAAAGTATTTTACAGTAGACAAATAATAATATATAACACCCCCTCTCAATTAGATAATTTTAACAAATCCCTAATTGCTGTAAAGTTATATTTATCTAGAGATTTTGTAAACACATCAGCAACTTGATCTTTAGTTGAAATATGTTGTACCTTCAGGTTTCCCTTTGATACATGATCCCGAATAAAATGATGTTTAATGTCAATGTGTTTTGACCTTTTACATTCCGAATTTTGGGACATAGCAATGCATCCAGCATTATCTTCATAAATTAAGATTGGTTGTTCAGATGTTGTAACCTTCATGTCGTCTAAAACGCCTTTTAACCATATGCCTTCTGAAGTAGCCAAACTTAGAGCAACATATTCAGCCTCACTTGAAGAAACTGCTACTGTGGTTTGTTTTTTACTGCACCAAGACACAGGGCAACCATATATATAAAATATATATCCACTTGTTGACTTTCGATCATTTGTATTAGAGGCCCAATCAGCATCTACATAACCAACCAGGACGTCTTTACTTTCACTACACTTGTCAAATTTTAACTTCAGTAATTTTGTTCCTTTAAGGTATCTTAGGATTCGTTTAAGAGCTGACCAATGTATCTCACCAAAGTTTTCCTGAAATCTACCCATATATCCAACGGCATAACATATATCTGGTCGAACGCATAGCATCAAATACATCAAACTTCCTAAAAGTTCTCGGAATGGTTTATCACAAGCTTCATCAATACATGATAATTGAAGACCTTTTTCCATTGGAGTATCAATATGATTACATTCAGTCATTTCAAATTTTGATAGTATTTTCTCAATACTAGGAGTTTGGCTGATATACATTTTACCTTCCTTTATATCGTACTCAATTTTCATCCCAAGATAATAGGTTAATTTTCCACAATCAGACATTTCAAAAACTTCAGACAATTTGTTTTTAACACAGTTGATATCTTCTGAGTCATTTCCAGCGATCAAAACGTCATCCACATAAATCAATAAAAATATTGTTTTTCCCTTAACGCACTTTATATACAAGCAATAATCATGCTGTGACCTTACAAAACCGAGTTCTTGAAGAACCGTATTGATTTTCTTATTCCAACATCTTGGACTTTGTTTTAATCCATACAAAGATTTTATTAACTTTAATGCCATTCCTGATTTTGTCTTCATCCCTTCTGGTATTTCCAAATAAATTTCCTCTTGGAGCTCACCATGCAAAAAAAAGCGGTTTTAACGTCCAATTGGTAAAACATGTAGCCTCTTTTGACACCAACAGCTAACACGGTACGTAATGTGCTTAATTTCGCTACAGGAGAATACGTCTCAATATAATCAACTCCGAATTTTTGCAAAAATCCTTTTGCAACCAACCTTGCTTTAAATCGTAAAGGGTTTCCGCTGGAATCAGATTTTATAGCAAATACCCACTTTGATTTAAGAAGTTTTGTATTCTTTGGTTTTTCAACCATTCTCCAAACTTTATTTTTCTCTATGGAATCTAGTTCGCTTTTTATTGCCTCAATCCACTGATCTCGATTTAATGAGTTTTCAATGTCTGAAAACGAATTAGGAACGCCATCATTTGAAACAGCTTCAAATATAGATTCATAAAGCTCAGTTAATCTTGTTGGAGGTTTTCTTTGTCTCGTACTCCTTCTCAGTTCTGTTTCTACCTCAGGCTGTTGTTCTTCTTCTTGTTGTGCCATTGTTTCAACGCTGGGGTTAACCGAAACAACACCACTATCTCCTTCCCCCTCTTGTTGATTTGGTTTGACAGATTGAATTTCTAAGCTATTTGTCAAATCACTATTATCACGTTCTATTGATTGTGTTTTTGATTCTTCATTATTAATATCTTTAAATGGAAAGTTTGATTCGTCAAATTTACAGTCGCGTGCAAGAATTACAGTTCGTTTCTTTTCGTTCCATAGTCTGTAACCATTAGGACAATAACCCACCATAACATATTTACAACTTTTTGCATCCAACTTCGTTCGCTTTTGATTTGGAATCCAACCATAAACAGAACAGCCAAATACCTTAAGTTTCGTTAAATCAGGTTTCTCATTAAACCACATTTGAGCTGGTGTTTTGTTACATGTCAACGATTTAGTTGGGCTTCTATTTATCAAATATGTACTAGTATATAATGCTTCACCCCATAATGATCTTGGTACGCCAGATTCAATCATTATTGCACGAACTTTTTCTACCGCTGTTCGATTAAACCTCTCCGCAACACCGTTTTGTTGAGGAGTGTACGCAATTGTTTGATTCATTTGTATACCTTCCTTCTTACAGTAATCCAGCATTTCATTTGACTTATACTCTCGACCCTGGTCTAACGTTAAAATAGAAATTTTTGTACCAAACTTAGCATTAACTAGAGCATTGTATTCTTTGAATTTTTGAAAAACCTCAGATTTCTTTTTAATAAGGTACACATAGGCAAAATGAGTATAGTCGTCTATGAAAGAAACAAAGTAATTAAAACCATTATACGCCACAGGACTAATAGGTCCACAAACGTCCGAATGAATATGCTCAATAGGACGAGTGGCCTTTATACGACTTCCGTTAAATGGATCACGACATTGTTTACTTTGTGCACAAACTTCACAAAAGTTTATAGGTTCTTGACTTGGTATGCCTATTGCCATATCATATTTTATCAAATCATCATACGCTTGTTTGCTAATGTGGCCCATGCGTCGATGCCATATTAGTCCCAATTCAACTTTAGACAAACTTGATACTGACCTTAAAATCTTGATTTTTAGTTCAAATAGGTTACCAATCCTTTTTGCTGTAGCTATTATGTTTCCATCCTTCTCTAAAACAGCTTCATTCTTTTTAAAATTAACTTTGATACCAGCTTCTACAATACGACTGACACTTAACAGATTTTCTCTAAAATTGGGACTATATAAAACGTTTCTTAAGTTTACATTTACATTATAGTTGCTTAAGCCTTTGATTTCCCCAATTTTATTTACCACAACGAATTCACCATTTTTAGCAACACTTATGTGACGCGATTCATTAAGTTTATTTATTTCCGAAAAAATACTTATATCATTTACAAAATGATCTGTAGCACCTGAATCCAACGCAAAAGATACCAAATTTGTATTAGTGCCATTTTTCCATACTGTATTTGAATCAGCCATAAAACTAACACTTATACCAGCTGCCGTTTGGGCTTCCTTTACACGACAGTCTTTTTTCATGTGACCAAAGCGTCCACATTTATGGCATTTTCCGTTAAATTTCACCTTCTTTTTTCTTGTAGTAAAGGCAGTGATTTTTTCCTCAACTGTTTCCGACTGTCTTTGTTTCTTCTTCGATTCTTCAGCCAGCAATCGTTGCTTTACCGTTGCCATATTCAGCTCTTCAGTTGTTAGGTTTTCCAATGCTGTTACAACAGCATCATATGACTCAGGAAGAGTCAAAAACAATTGGGACACTAAATCTGCCTCTTCCGGTTTTCCTCCAGCAGACTTTAGTTGGCGAATCAAACCATCGAACTTCAATAAATGACCCGTCATATCATCACCGTCACGCAATCTTAATTTTGCAAGTTCTTTCCTTACTAATGTTTGATTCTGGGCGGACTTCTTTTCGAAAGTTGAACACAGCGCCTCCCACATTTCCTTTGCAGTCTTCTTGTCTCTTACATATTCGATGTAGTCATCATGAATAAACGAGACTATGACATCCTGGGCTTTTGAATCCAATTTAAGAAATTCTCTTTCACTTACAGACTCGGTAGGTGCTGACTCAACAACAGCTTTTAAACAACCTACCGCTGAAAGATGTCTTTCTACTCGAAACTTCCAATTACAAAAATTCGAGCCAGCAAACTGGACAATACCTGTTGTTTTTTCCGTGGGACCCATAACCTCTTATTTAATATAAGTTAATTAATGGAAGAACTCAACGTAATTTTATTAGGAAATGTGTTAATAATATTTATTAAGTTTTTATTTTAGTATTCAATACACATATATTGTTTGCCCGTTTCAATAATACTATTTTTTTTTTTCACAATGATTAGTTTTTCCAGAGCATATATAAAAAATATGAAAACCATACAAAACATTAAACAGTAAAGTATTTTACAGTAGACAAATAATAATATATAACACCAAAATTATAAAATTGGACCTTAAACATTTGATACTGCATGAAATAGTTTAAAACCTTTAAATTTTCCAAATGAAAATTTTTTTAAATATTTTAACTAAAGTAATAGCGCAGTGTTCAAAAACAAGTTTTTGGGCAATTACATTACATCAAGGTTTTTGAAACGATTAAATTATACCATAATATTTTTTAGGAATTTAATAACTTAAAAAATGTTTTAAAGAAAAAGAAAAAACGCGTTACAAGATAAGAAAACAATCAAGAGTACTCTTAAATGTTTATGCTTTAATAGACTTAAGGTTTTTTGTGCTTTAAACAGGATAAAATGGTGCCGTTAAACTGTTCGTTTAGTCCTTTTTTGTAACAAACTTTAATAAATTGACTATGGGCATAAAATATTTGATTACTTTGGTTTCCTCTTTTGCATACTAATATGTCAAAAATATAGGCTAAACATTTTATGAGAAAGTAAAAATCTTAAATAAGATACTTATATATTTCATTTAAAAGTTTAAGACTTATAAACGTTAAAAACTGCTATCAAAATTCATGCTAAAGAGCCTATATAAACGAATTGTATAACAGAACTCAATATGAAGTGAGTTTACCCATATATATGTAACGTTTTGAAAAAACCTTAAGAGGTTGTAAAAAAACCTCAAAATTTATTAGGAAATTATTTTAAAAATTAGAAAAAACTGTTTATACTTGAACGTAGGCAGAATGAAAAAACGTAATACGAGGGTTGTATTTTATATTTCGGGATTAGAGAAGAAAAACAAATATTAATCATCGAAAATCTGTTTATTGTTTTTCAAAATATTCCCATGAAGATCTGTACACTTTTGCATGCGTTCAAACCAATAGTAGAAGCACTTTTGCCACTCTGATTGAGGGATCTCCAAAACATGCATTTTGAATACAGCAAACGCTTCTTCAGGTGTTGAAAAACGTTGACCTCTAATTGTTTTTTTACGAACGGGAAAAAAGGAGTCATTCGGTTCCAAGCCAGGACTATACGGCGGTTGACTCATCAAATAGATGTTTTGAGTGCTTAAAAATGCAGTTGTTTGAGCCGATGTATGAGAGCTCGCATTGTCGTGGTGAAGAGTAATCCATTTTTGGGGTTGGTTTTCCTGGTTTCTTGGAAGACAACTGGCAAACAGATGGTTGTGTACCACTCAAAATAGAGTGTTATGCGTTGTTCAACTTATACGGTTGCGACATGTCTAGTTGTTCCGAAAAAACTGGCGATCATTTGCTTAAAAGTGCTTCGGTCCTGAACAACTTTTGTTGGATTTGACTTATCTTAAAACACCCATACAGTCAACTGCTGTTTACTTTCGGGCTCATACGTGTTTTGACGCACCGCGATCGTATTTTCTGAGCGTTTTTTTGACCAATCGACACGAGCCTTTTTTGAGGGACTGACAAATTATGTGGGATCCAACGGGAACAAACTTTTTTGGCAGTCAAATGTTTATGCAATATCAAATGTATGCTGGTCCCTTTAACGTCTAAGGTTATCTGAATCACATGATGATCTTGCAGTGTCAGTTCACGCACAGCATCAATGGTTTTCGGAACAACAACTGATTTTGGACGACCTTCACGAAATTCGTCTTAGAGTGAACTACAACCACGATTGAGTTCACCATACCATCGATAATCACTGGTCCTTGGTGGAGCTTCATTGCCAAAAAAAAAAAATTATGAAGTTCATCCATGCACTGTTACTGAGTTATTCCACTTCGAAAGTTGTAAAAAATTATAGCATGAAAATGTTTACGAATTATTTCCATTTTTGGGCCAAGTTGAGTCTTTTAAGTTACTGTAAACAACACAAATAGCGCTCGTATGTTAAAACGTTCTGAGTACGTATAACCTAGAAAATGTCAGACTTTACGATAGTTGTCCAATTGCAACATTAGGGTTGCGAAATCCTGAAATATAAAATGCAACCGTCGTATTTTGAACTTTTTATTTTGAGTAAACAAATTTAAACTTTTCTAAAATGTTAAAGAATAAAAAACGATTAAGTTACTATCTCATTTAAAAAAACATAACCATATTTAAAGACAATTAAATTTTTATTCATCGATTGTAATAACTACTTGTGGATTTTTACTTATATTTATACTATATTTTGGTTTTTAAAATCACAGAGACATTTAGTTTGGTGATATAAAATAAACAAAACAACGTTTATAAGAAAAACAGGCTTTTAATATTGTTCTAGACTTTTTAAAGATCTCATCATATTATTGCAAAAAGTCTAATAAATTTATATATTTCTTTTATAAATTCTGATGTTAAGATATAAAAGCAAAACGACGGAAATTATTAACTATGAAATAAAGACAAATTGGCAGCATTACTTTACACCACATATCAAAATAAAACGAAATCAGTTAACACTGGTAAAATAAACTATTTTAACATAAACACAAAATTAGTTCAATAGAAAATTGAAAAGATATTTAAATTGGTTTGCTACATTAACAAAAAACTTTTTGGTGTATTAAAGCAATAATATCTTTATTTAAATTTTTTTAACCCGCTTCATTAAAATTTTTACTTAAAGATTATTCTTAGGTTTTCATACTGTGAAAAACAAATGTAAGATTAAATTTATAACAAATTTCATTTACATCTACCACAATGTTTTTATTTGCAAATGTGCGTAAATCAACATATTTTACACTAACAACCCTGAACACATACAAACGTACATTTAAAAATTATATGCCCTGATAAATCAAAGGATTATTATGCTATTTATAAGAATAACAAGGGATTTTATAAATGTCGTACCAAGTATTTGCCTTCATTCATACCTTCATACTTGTACATCCTTTTGTAACTACATTTACTTACTTATGTATGTAATCAAGCTCAGGTGTGTTAAAAAAAAAGAAACATAAGTAGATTTAAAGTCAACAAAAAAAATCATGTTTTTTATTTTCTTAGAAGTTTAACTTCAATTACTGATGTTTTTTTTTTTGCACATGTAAGAGTTTTACTTTTTCCTTAATATTTAAGGCGAACATTAGTAACAGGGATATCGCTGCGTATACGCAACGTTAATCACTCATACGTAAGTTGGAGCAATTGTTTTTTAGGCTTTAATATTTTAGAGACAAATTTTGTTGTTTTCATCTGCCCCAATTTCATTTGTAAAATATCTTTTTCATTAAGAAATTAATTTTTAATAATTTAATACTATTCGTTTTTTAAAAAATATTTTCTATCACGTTAGTCTTCCAGTTCTCGTGAAAATTATTTTTTATTTATATACATATATGGGACTTTTTTAATTTTTTTCTTTAGAATTACTTTCCCAAAAATATATGTTTTTATATAAAGTTAATCACACATTAAAGATATTTTCTGAAAAGTAGTAATTTTGAAAGAATTTGAAAGAAATTGAAAAATATTATAGTTTTTGTACAACTATTTAGTTCTACTCTAGCATCAGTTAAAAATAAGATACATTTCCAATTTATTTCATTTCTAAGCCTTTGTATGCAAACTAAAAAACCACCAACACAAATTTATTTTAAATGGATATTTCTTCATACACTTGCCTCCATTTATTTCAAATATACTACTACGCCAGGTATTTGTACCGGGCAAAATCTTTTTATATACATTCTAAATTAAATTTGTTTCATTGATTCAGTGCCAATATTGGCTCAAACCCTGTAAAATCATTTGAAAAAAATATTTCTATAAAAAAATGCAATAGAAGAGCAAATTCAATTAAAATACCATAATTACGTGACACAAAGGTGGTTTGTTGGCAATGATTGTATAGACAGTGAATTCATATGAAGTGAAAAAAATAAGAACAATAATAGAGAACACAAGCACTAGCCTTTTGAGTTTCTTTTTTTCAGAAAATTAACATTTAAAGATATAAAAAAATATTAAGGTCAATAACATCCCCTTGTATTACTTTTAAACCAAACAGTTAAAACGGGAGACAGTTAAAAAATATAAAAATAACTGCTTGAGTTTTTTCAGATAATTTTTCCTAGGGAAAAAAATTTTCCGATTCATTTAGAAACTCTACTCGAACGATCGAATTGTCAATACTTTTAATATAGGAATTCTAAAGCAATTGTTTAAATTTCGATGCGAATTGAATGCCGTAATTTGCCCCCTGATTAAACCACTGTACGATTTTAATTGCACTTCCAAATGAACAACATCAGTCGCTAAAAAAAATAGTATTTCAGTTTTAGAAATATAGGTTTTGTTCAATCATTCAAGTAAAATAAAAATAAAAATTTTGAAGTGAAACAAACAACATAAGAGTCCTTTAAATAATTGTAAAAAAAAGATATTCTATTGAAAAATTGTAAAGGGAGCTCTTAAATTTTTTTTTAATTTAGATAAATTGCTAAAGTGAATTTTACAAGTAAAATCAAATATTTATAAACAATCTATAAAGTACAAACGAAGGTAAAGCTCATCAACTTTACTTGAAAGGCTATATATAACCATCAACTAGGAAAAAAAAACAAATCAGGACTAAGGAATGGTATAATGTTGAAAACTTCCTGAAGTTTTTAAAATTGATCTACTCGTGTTTTTATACCGGCGTTGCTAAAACTTGGATAAAAAATGGCTTATATTCTGAAAAAAATATTTATAAATTAACTTAAAATGTCTTAATCGTTAAAAAAAGTCCTCAATATTCAAACGGCGAACAGGAAAATCTTACGTTTTCATCTTTTACAATATGCGTTAAGTGACGGAAAAAAAATCGCCATCTGATACAATGTATGTTGAGTTGTAAAATTCTGTTTTAATTTTTTCTTTGGTACTTTACTTATGATGGTATCAGCTTTAGCATTCTGTTTCAGGTATTACATATTAAGTACTTATCTTGCAAGAAATTACAATACAATGTAACAAAAAAATTAAAAAAAACATTAAGAGGATCATCCTCATCATCATCATCAAGCACGATATTGTCCTTTATAAAAAATAAAATAAATAATATTTTTTTGTGAAATATTTATAATTTTTAATAATTAGTTGGTATCATAGTTTGACTGGGGTAGTTGTAGGGGGTTTTACCCACATTGTTTTTAAATTTTATATGGCAACTTCCTTTGGGTGGGTGGATATTTATAAGCATGTTCTAGAAAAATGTTTGCAGGAAAAAACGAGTTGGGGCCAGTCCTACAATTGACCTATCCAACGGATCGCTGAGAGCTGAAGGGGTGTATTTATAACAATTTTACCAAACTTTTTATAGGAGCCCCTTAGGCGATAGTCATAAACGGTAAGTATATTCTACGAGTATGGCCGACTCCAGGAAAATTACAGGCGTTTTTACATAATTTTTGTAAATTTTGTTATCAACCCCCTTAGGTGATGGAGATAGGGGGTAAGTATGTTTTAGGAATATGTTTGAAAGGAGAAACTAATGTGGGCCTAGTATACATGTTATTCCTCTAAAGGCGACTCCGGAAAAGTTGTATGGATTTTTACGCCATTTTTTCTTTAATTTTACATAGCAACCATGTTAGGGCCAGTGATAAGGGGTAAGTGTGTTTTACAAAAATGTGTGTTTAAGAAAAATTTATTGGGGTCTTTCTTACATTTATCTTTCGTAGGAGCACACTGAAAGCTGTAGGAGTGATTAAAAAAAATTAAAAATTTTAACTTGTACGGCAACCCTGTGAGGGGTGGGATATATGGTGAAATATATTCAAAAAACATATTCGTGGGGAAAAATTAAAACGGTTCGGTTTTACTTTGCACATTGTAAGGGGCTACACCGGGACAGTTATAGAGGTGTCTACGTACAAATTTTAGAGAATTAAACAGGGTTAGTCTTTGTTTTTGTATTATATCTCAGTCTGTTATCAGGCGATTTTTCTATTTTTCAATATTTTTTAATACCACTTACGGGTCAACGTGACAGCGGGGTGCTTCAAAAAGTTGATTTTAATCTTAACACTGACAGACAGGCAGATGTCCTTATCGCTTAATCAACTTTTCTATCTATAAAGACCACGAAAATATATAGTTAATGGGGGCACGGATGTTAGTATCCATCTGTTATAAAAAGAATGGCAAACTTACATATATACTTACCACTTATGTAGAGGGTATAATAACAACAAAAATATCAACCAAAATTAATATCAATACCAATTCTTATATTAATAGTGGGATACTCGATACCCACTTTTCAATACTTCACCAGCATTTCTCAGCAATGCAACTTTGTATATAAAAGCCCCTTAGAATTTAGCAAATGACACATTTTATAGAAAACACAATTGTAACGTATTTGGGTATTGCGTTTGTAAGGTTCTTTAGAATTTAAAAAAGCTAAATTTTTGTATTCAGTGCTTAAGCCTACCGCCATACAAATCGTAATTTATAAGGGGTTTATTGAACAGTATTCTTATGCGCAATCTATTTTGCAACTTATTGATAAAATTATTATATTTTTATTAGTTTGTGATAAGAAGACAAAGTGTTATTTAGATTAATAATTCTTATTGGCCGCAATTTGCCGGTTACTGAAAGAAATTGATTTGTATGATGATACAGGGGGTCCGCTGGCAAGGCATACTATTTTTGTGTTTATAATTTTTAAATAAATGAAAGAGAATGGATTTGGTATTGATAAATATCTAACTTAATATCGGCAATTATATATTATATTAAAATACAATATCAGATAAATATCGGCTTCTGTTAGCCTTACAAATGCGAGCCCTTTTAAGCAAATTTTTCATTACCGTCTCACACATTTCACACGATATTTAAATAATTTTTTCAGGAATACTTTGTTAAAGTTCCCCAGCATTTGCGTAAGCCCTGTTTTTCAAACACTTTCACAAAAAGAAGCCCGGAGCAGTCATATCAGGTGACTGTGGAGGCCAATCAATATCACCATTTTTTGAAAAACCTTGTTATGAAAAGAGGTCTCGCAGTAATTCCATTGTAATCCTGGCTGTATGCGTTGTAGCATCGTTTTGTTGATACGATATGTTAACCAAGCCCAAAACTTGCAGATATGGCATTAAAATGTTTTCAATAATATCACGATATTACTGCCCATTGACTGTTGTCGTTACGCTATTTTGTATCAGAAAAGTAAGATCTAATGGCTCCTGCTGACCAAATCGCCCACCATACTTCCACTTTTAATGGATGCAAAGGTGACTGATAAACAACTTGAGGGTTTTCCATTGCCAGAACCAACTCTTCTGCTTATTAGCATATCCATATAATTGAAAATGTTCCTCGTCACTTATTATGATTTTTTCATAAAAGTCGATGATTGATTTTGATAAAATGTTTTAACGAATATTTTAATATAATAAATTTTCCATGTCTCTACTTGACGACTGCCTAGAATCAACTGTTATGACCAATGGCAGCAAAACAAAGTAGTATATCTTGCCGTCGGACACCCTGTACTTTATGGCAATAATTTTACATTTTCCCAAAGATCACATTTTTTTTAACTATTTTTATGTTTTAAAATTTTAAGTTAAAGTTAAGTTGTAAATCAAACTCTTATATTGTTTAAAGCTCTTAAAAAAGATTTGATTAAATTTCATTTAAGGTTTTCAGTGCGCATGATCTTTAAGTAAGAGTTTCGTTTTTTAAATAAAAAAAACTTGCAATAAAGGAGCTTCAAGCAATAATATCAAAAGTACAAAAAGTGTTTGTTTTTCATTTTGAATCTCAGTGCCAATTAAGATATTCTGCCCAAAATAGCATCAACTTTTTTAAATTAAAAAAAAATAAAAATCCATAATCAAACGATTTTACGTGTTTTATGCTTCAAAATTTCTAAATAAATCAAATAGAAGTTTTGTAAATAATTTAAAAAACCGAAAAATTAATTATTATTGAAATCATGTGCTTGTGTATGGGCGTTGCTCAACACTTAATTGACATTATGACATTTTGTGTATGTCAAGTGATTGAAATGTCGATATTTGTATTGATGATGACATGCGGTATTATACTGAATGACGCTACTGCAGCGCAGTCATCTGTCAGTTACATTGGCTGAAGTATGACAAATGGCTGATAATTATAACGATAATGATGCTGACTATTAAAGGTTCAATTTCCCTGCTATTTTGACTGATGACTTGGATAAATGCAAAATTGATGACCAAGTAATTTGCAATAATGTTTTCTATTTAATGCGTTTATTTCATGTTCTCCATGATGATTATTAAGAAATAAAACAGATGTAGTTAACTACTTATTATTACTGTTATTTACTTAGTTATTTATAATATTGTAATTTAGTTATTTAGGGTGGCTTTATATATAGAATCAAAATATTATGAATTTTCTTTTCTTAAAAAAAAAAAATAAAAATAAAAATGAAAAATAAGTTCTAAGCATTTCTTTCTACGGATGGTGTTGGTAAAATCCAATTTACATTGACTAAGGTAGGAGCATCTGATCAGATTGGCTTCTAGTTATCTTGTCGAATTTAAACAGAGAATTTTTTAAAAGTGAGTATAAAGTTTAATTCAAATAAAGTACCAAAAAAACAACTATATATGTCAATTTCGACAAGATTTCTGTATTTTAATGCTTGCTGCATATGTCTTAAAATTACTGCTGTGAAAACGAGGTCACCCTCTTTAGTCACCTTGGTAAAATCAGAAGCTGTTTTTTATTGCTTGTTTTCTTTTGTGGAAACAACCTACGGCTTAATTTCTTATATATGAACAAAAAAAAACATAAAAAACATCTGCATTTATTTTTATTGTTTGTGTTTTGTTTCATGAAATGTAGCCACTTTAATTAAATGTTGCTAGTGCTGCCAATATATCACACATCTGATCTAATATAAATATGTAAATTTCTTGGTTACGAAAATAAAAATTTATTAAACACTTGCCAAATTTTGTATCCGTGTTATTTCCTTCTCAATACCTTATTATTTTACATGATGAGATTTTGTATTTTTCCACAAAATTTTTTAGCATGTCGTAATACATGTATTACCATGTAAAGACACCTTTAAGAACACTTTAAGTAGGTTTTTATAATGATGTGTAGTAAACCAATAAAATAAAATGTTAATGTGTAACAAAATGAGTGTGTTATGTTATTTGATAAAACTAAGCCTCTAAAAAGTGTGCAAAAAAGGAAATGATTTCAGTGGGCCAACGTCTTTTTATAACTTCACTGAATTTAACGAAGAATCAGAATTATTATACATACTTTTCGTGCATATTTATTTTATTGATGAATTTTTCTATATATGTGTGAACTAACGATAAGTACAGGGTGCCCAACGGCAAGGTATACTACATTGTTTGCTTATAATTTTTGACTAAATGAAAGAGAATGAATTTAATATAAATGTTTTATTTAATATAAGCAATTGTGTATGAAAAACAATATCAACACAAAGTTAGTCCTAGAATACTACCCTGAGAAACGCCAGCGCCAACTAGTGAGGGCAACTTAAGTATTCCCATTCTTTTATCATATTTCGATTGGTCTTGTACTTGTTGCTTACGTTCAGCTTTAATTTGGTTAGCAGGGTTTCAAGCCATGCCCTATCGCAAGCTTTAGGGATATCAAGAAAAAGTGAAAAACAATATTCCTTTTTCTCAAAGGCTTTTGTTAAAATCTGTACCAACCTTTGAGTTAATTAGATGGTACTTTGTTGTCGTCTTAAGCCAAATTCGTGATTGTGGGTGCAGTTGATATACACAAGATAGCCATCAGCTCGACGCAAAGCAGCTTCAACATGGTTGGTAAAAAATTATTTAATATTTCACCTTCGAAGAATTGTCTCTAGGCTTAGGAATCACCTTTACGAAGGTGACATTTCGTATTGGTGGAAATTACTCAAGGTGTAAAAAGGTGTGACAAATTAAAAGAAAGGCTGCCAAAAGGGAGCTCTTAAAGCATTTGTTATTAATGGAGTCTTTTTTAACCTTTTAATTCTAACAGTCTCTGCAACCCTGGAGTCTTTTTTAACATTTTAATTCTAACAGTCTCTGCAACATCTTATAATTTAAATTGTAATTCCAAAGGATGTTCAACAAAAGCAGCGGTAATTCATTTGCGACAGTAGATAAATAGAGAGTGAACACGTTCAAAAATAACCTACGAAAGGATTTGTACAATTTATTGTCCAAAATCAACCTAAATACCTGATTATGGAATAACAGGACTTATAAGACCTACACCTAAGTGCCACAAAAAATAATTTGTCTACGGAGTCGAATCTAACAAAGCCTTTTAAGTTTTCGTAGAGAGATTTTCATTGTTTGATGAGCTTTCAGGAAATCTCTGAGATGGCTTGTGAATTTCTTAAACTAAGCTTTAAGTTTAAATGACTTTTATTTGAATCAATCTCTACAGGCTCTTATTTTCTTAGAATAAAACCATTTTGCATTTGTAGAAAAAACTCGGTTGTACTTAATTTTACAGTATCTGAAAGGACCAGGTTTAACGACTTTCTCCATGTGTTTATTAAGGCTACTAAGCCCATCATGCATATCTTTACGAGTTTTGAGCAACATGTTTTGCGAGTAGTATGTTTTGATATATTTTTGTGTAACTAAGCAAATTTCGATTTTTTAGTTAAAAGTAAATAAATAGTTATAATGAAAATGGTATTTTTTGTTAAAAATTTTTCAACAGGAAGATCCACCGAGGGTTAAACTTCAAAAGGTTCCGGCAATATGCTTCCGTACCCCAAACTAAATAATGTAAGAAATTTTATTTTAGATCTTTGGTCAATAAGTTGGTTGTCCAGTTGAAAAAAACATTCAATGTCATTTCCGACACGTAGTCAAAGCTTAGCGCAACCTCTAGGCCTTGTTAACCAGGAGCCCCAGTACGTATGATTAACGTTGTAGTTGTAAACAATTATAAAGCGAGGATGTAAGGATTTATAAAACGGTTGTACTGATCGTTTGTTATTGGAAAGCTAGGCGGACAACAGACGGACAAAATCATGACGTTCTAGGAAATTTGTTTAATACGGACATAAACTGTTTGAATATAAGGTGCAGAGAAGCTTCTAATCCAATTGTGTCTATTTGGTTATGAAGGCCTACAATATTGGGATGCCAGAGACTAAAATCTTTCAAGCATGCAAAAATCTTGAAAACATTGCGCTAAACTCCGGAGAAACCTTCTGTCAACGTTGAGCCTCGTACAGACTTTGGTAAAGAAATCGAATTTCTTGCTCACTTTAGGAATAAGGTTATGCATAGAATGGTCTTTGATGTCGGATCCTGCTTATAATTGTAGGATCTTGAAATAAGTTCCTTTTACGGTCCACCTGAAAAATGCAGTCCAAATATTTGCTATATACTACCCACCTTAACTGGTATATGACAGGAATGTTCGCGGAGTAGCAGCAAAAGGCGTTATTCGAAACCCTCAGCTTTGCTGTCAGGAAAAATTTTAAATTTCGTGATGCAAAGCAAACTGCGTTTAGGAATACATCCTATCTGTCAACAGTTGGGGGCACTTTACTGCTATTACTGGACGGTAAAGGAAAGAAAGTTTTGTTTATGCTTTGTCGTCTTTATAATATTAATTTAGTTGGAATCAACGCACAAATGGTTCACTTTGGCTATGAACGGGCAGACGAGCTGGCTCAACTAAAAAGGGGAAGGAGCGAGATCTTTAAATATAAATGCGAATAGCGTGGTCTTAACATTTGTAGGGTGAACGGATGAGACTAAGTACAGAGGATTTAGTTGCTGTATGTCTTAACAGCACACTGGGTGATAGGCCAACACGCAAGTGGACTAGGACTAAAATGTTTATATTATCCCTGAGGCGAGAAAAATAAATTTTAAATTTCCTTCTAACAAAATGTATCACCTACCTAAACTCTTTAGATAACTTCATATCCCTTACGAAAGCTTGATAGTTTGGCAATCAAAGCAATTTGGGAATAGCAAAAATTTTATAGTTTAAAACCAGAAAAGGTAGGACTATCCTGAAAGGACGATCTGTTAGGGCGCTCTCGGTTGTATTGATTCGGCTCTGTGTTAGCGTAGCAGGCTCTCAACCTTTAATCAAAGGACCAACAGATTTATTACTTGAAATTAACTAACACACCAGACAATTAATTAAAAATATCAAAAAAAAAACTTAAGGATTGGATGTTCATCTTTCACCTTATCTTCCCTTTCTGGTCACCCTGGAGACAGTATATTATTGATCATATTTACCCTAAACCGAAAACTCCATGCAGCTGAAGTATAACAACTCAAACCAATTTTTATATACAGAAAAACTTTGCAACAGATGTCGCGTAAATTGAAAAAATTGTTTGGCGTGTATATAGATATAGAGTATATAGATATTGACACCAATGACTCACTGCTACCTTTAAATAATTTAAGTCTTCAGTACAGCTGGTTAGCTATACCTCCAGCAATGCCTTTTCGCTTAAGACATTTAGCATAAGTCTGTGATTGAAAGTAATTACAAATTTTGTATGTAAATCATATTAATAGCACAACTGAAGAAAAACAATTATACGTCCGAAGCCATAATTTCTGTTGACAGATAATTTTTTCTTATTAAAGCTAATAAGTTGCTTAAAATGTTGCCAGAAAAGCACCAAAATAATCTGCAAAAGTGGTAACATGAAAACACTTGTCCCCACGTTTCCTTCAGGGTATATGCAAAGCAAACTCAAACCAATACATTCTTATTCTGATGAAAGTCTTTGAAATATTTCTGAATTCTTTTGCTCGTTCATTTATTCATTCATTTTACAGTGACCGTAATGTTGCTTTATTACAAATTAAATTCATAAAACTCATTTATTTATTTATTTTATTTTTTTGCAGACATCCATTTTCAATTTAATTTTTCTTTTATTCATAAATTCCAAAAATCTGCATTTTTTTGTTGTTTTTTTCTCATTTTGCTTAATGTTTCATTTTGTTGTGCGACTGTTTGTATAGAGGGGGAAAAAATTTGCATTCAAATAGCTATTTATGTATGTTTTTTCCGTTTTTAGTTCAACATTTTTTTATTTATTTTTGTTGTATTTTTTTCCTCTTTCAAATGGAATACAAAACATTAAAATTTAAGGAAAACTAAAACAAAACAAAAAGTTTTGTTTTTAACTAAATAGCGTCTTACATTTTTTTTGATTGAAATAGGATACACAGAAAAAAATTGCGCTTTTAATTATGATATAAAATTCTAAATCTTAGAAGTTAGAAGTAAATTCGTTGTTCTTAAAAAAACAAATGAAATTACATTTAAAGAAAAAAGGAAAAGCGAATTTTTTTTAAAATATACAGTGCTGAAGCTAAATAATAAAAAACAAGAAGTCCAACCACAGAAATCGGCGGTTTTCAAAAAAAAACGATTAAGTTAATAAAAGATATGGAATTAAAAAATCAAGCTTAACAGATGTTTAAATTTGCTATTGTAATATTCTTGTTTAAGCAAAATGCTTTAACTTTTTTTTCGGTGTTTTTAAATGATCTAAAACGTGTTTTATTTTCCTTTTCTTTTGTTTGCAAATTTAAGTGTAAAGGAAAACTAGCCAAAAAATTTCAAAACATTAAAGCATAATATTTTTATGATTTTATTAGTAGCAAAAATAAAATAAAAAATCTTGTAACGTGTAAAATATATTACCAGGGGCACCAAAAACATATACTTTGAAAAGGGGGCTACGCGCATAAAATATGCCGTAAAAAATTTAAGTATGCTTAAAAATTAGAAGAAATATGCTTAAAAAAAAAACAATGGAAAATCATTTTTGAACTCAACGTTTAATAAAAAAAAATATATTTAAAGCTGAAACTAAGTAACGCGGTGGCATCAAACTTTTTGTTGAAGCAGAAGAATTAATGTATCGTTGCCATTAAATTATTCATATATTTCTTATTTGTGGCTTAATAGGCAAAACTTGGTGGTCGCAAACATTGTTTTAAAAAAATCCTGATCAAATTATATAATAAGTTAAGGTAAAGTCAACAAACTATAGGTACGTCTACTCAGCCTGCCTTAACAAACTCAGCACTACATATGGTTATAATTGTTACACGAATTTGAAATTTTTTGGGTGATGGTCTGCTGCGGGTCTAAAAAAACTCGTATTAATCGATTTAAAAATTGACTATTTAATTATCTCTTAGTTTTTTATGTCCCGGTCAGGATGTTGGCGGCGCTTATACAACTCTTGCCTCGAAACATCCACAGCAATCACCAAATCCAAACCCTACTTCAAAGTTAATATTGCCAATAAAATGCCAGTACAAAAACGAAAGGTAAATCAAATATCATATTAAATAATAGTTGAATATAAGTTTGGAAACAAGTCGGGTAGCAAATTTTTGCCAAATCAAAACAAGCCAGAGTAGGATTTGTTTCAAAATAAAAAAAAACTATAAAAAGGTGACAATGAATACTTAAGGTTTTTGGTTTCTTTAAGCGATTTGGTGATAAGCTTTTTTTAAATTTCCAAATAAAAAATAATGAAAAATATATGTATGTAGAAACGCTTACCTTTTCAAATAAAGTTTTATTCAACATTAACGGAAAATAATAATTTCTTATAATAAAAAGAAATCAAAATATGAACCTTAGACAGACTATTAAGCAAAAATTTGTCTTAAAGAAATTAGTTTAGCAAAAAATTATATAAGCAGTTAAAGTAATGTTTGAAAACTGGTCTTACAAAAAAATATGCCCTTATAGAAAAACTATGTAAAATAAAGCAAAAAATGCAAAAATATGCCCAAAAAAATTGATGACAAAATTTTGCAAAAGTTCTAGAATGGATGAATTACAACATTATAGTTAAATAAGATGTTTTTGGTTGCCCTGAGTTATACATTAATAGTGTTAAAAAAGGTATTACATATACAACAGCCGGTAAAAAGGCAACGACCTTAAAAGTATGTACTTATAGATTTGATTTGCTTAAGCTGGAATCTTGCCCAAGAAAAAATATTAAAACAATTTTAAATTTAAAGAACTGAACTACAATTAAGGGCAAAGAAAAAAAACATTTTTATTCATATAAACAAAGTCTGCAGTTGTTAGCCATGGGTGATAGAAGAAGTAAGCTCAGAATTTTAAATGCGAATTGAAAAATATTAAAACTAAGCTTTTACTTCTACAAATTTTATGACAATTATTGTTCCTGTTAACAAATAAGTCAAAAGAATAGTAGATATTATATTTACTATAAATAACTTGTAGCAGGCTGGCAGCCGATAGCGGTTCCCGATATTGTAGAAATGCACGCGTCCATTGCTTCTAAGTTAATAACTTTTTTATACCCGCAGATGTTTGTAACAAGCAAAAATAATGGTCTGAGAGTCACCTCCAAGTACACTTATCGACTCAGAATAATTTCTAGAGTCGCTTTAAGCATATCCGCCCGATTGAGTGTACATGTGTTTTTGTAGTCAAGCTACAGGTCGCAGTTTTAAAGATATATTTATGAAATTTGGCACAAATAAGTTTATTGGCACTGGTACAAAGCCTATTGATCGGCACATTTTTTGACATAACCGCCATAAAAATGTCTCCTGGAATAAATATTTTTGGTTTTAAATGTATAAATGTCCTTCTTTATGCCACCACATAGGATACTGAACAAACGTTTGATTGGCCCATTTTTATACCCTTCACATAGTGATAAGGGTATATATCAGTATGTCATTGCATTTGTAATTTCTCTATTATCTGTTAGTGACTCCATAAAGCGTATATATTCTGGATGATTGTAGATAGGAAAGTCGATTTAGCCATGTCTGTCTGTTGAAATCAAGTTTCCGAAATCAATTAAGGTACGAACTAGTCGTTGGTGTTAAACTATCAGAAATATCCCCAAAATTGTTACTATTTAAAATGAGCAAGATTAGTTCACCACCGACCTAGGTGTAGGCAAAATACTGACTTTGCCGCAGTTTTCACAGTTTTTTTAGAGCAAAATCTATATAAAAAATGTAACAAATGTAACCAACTGGCTGGCAACGCTGTTTAGTATATATATGGATGTAAATAAATACGCACTAAGTTTGAAAACTCAAACGCAAAAAGAGTGAGGACTGTTTTAATAAAAGGATTTTGACAGTTACAGCTTATTATCGCTATTAACACAATTGCAAAGACCATAGATTTACATCAAATCATACGTGCATATTGTTTTTGCTTAATTTGTTTTTTGTCTTTTTAAGAGCCATAATGTTTTGAGTTTTCTGTTTCGAAAACTATAATAGCTATGCACTTTAAGTTCACCACAAATAATTATAATATTTACGTTTAGAAAACTAGTTGCCTACATCAGGTGACTCGGTAAACAAAAATACCAAAATAAAGTGCTCATCACCTTTTAAAATTTTTCATACGTATTTATCTTTATACATCAACTATTATACTGAATATAAATATATATAGCCCCAATAAAAGTGTGGTGTCGGGTTTAATGTGACCGACTGTAATATTATTGTTTGTTTAAAACTTAGATACTTTAGCTCGATAGCTTTATATACTTTCGAAATATAGCTCATATACAATTTCACTTCCACTTCCTTTTACCTTTAGGTTAGGTAAATTTGAACTGGCTGGTCTCCAAAACCCCACATGCACCTTTTGGGTCCTAAGTGTTAACTTCACTAATTCGATGTAATAATATCTTTGAATTTCCTCACTATCTTGTCTAAGCAAAAAAGACTTTGAACAGTTTGCGCTGAACAGTGACACAGAGTATACTCAAGAGTCTCTTTACTCCTCGTTAAACCACAGAATCTACAATTATCGCTGGTCAGCTGTCCTGCAATTTTAGCGTGACCATTATCCAACAACTACCTGTTTTCATCACCACTAGGAGTATAGAAACGCTTCCTTCCAAAGGAAAAATAAGCTTCGATACATCTGGCTTATAAGACGCCCAAAAAAAATCCTGGAGACTCTACACGAAGTCTAGACCTCCGTGGCTTTGGCCCTCACTGCATGAACGTTTAATGTTTTTTGCATAGGAAAATTGAATTTTTGCTTTGCCAGCTCGTCTGCCATCTCGTTCGCAATCTCGTTCCCCCCAATACCTCTCTGGCCACTAACCCACTCGATTTACACCTGTTTCACGGTACAGAATCTACTAAGTGATTTTTTTGATGCCTGAATAATGGAAAGCAAGTGAGTTTTACGGAGATTGCCTCTATTGCCGCCTGACTGTCAACAAATACGTTTATTTCAGTTTTCGGTTTTAAAAGTCAAGGAAAAACTGGCGACTAACTTGTCTGCTAAAATGTTGTCCTAAAAACACTGAAATTATGAGAAAGTTTTCAGGAAATCATGTCCCCGGCAGAAAATGGCATCCCAAAATAATGATTATTATGGCTGAGGGGTCTAAGCAAAGAAATAGGTTTTAAAATTCAGAGTATACCTTGTTTGACGACCACATCAATAATGTCTAGGATTATACCCTAATCAGTCGGCCAATGAGAAGATTGTCTGATTTAACCGTTTTTAGTCCTGTTGTCGAAACGGTTTCAAAAAGTGCACTTCATCCATTCAAAAATATGGAACAATTGTTTATAAGAAATTTATTTACCTTATTGACAACATACAACTAATTTAGAATAATTGTAACTAAGCGCTGTTTTTTACAAGTGTCTTTTGTTTTTCCGACATTTTTGTCTTTAGTCTTTTAGATCATTTAAAATCCAAAATTTTTCATGTTGTTTTTAATTGTAATGTTTGCTGTTTTACTCGTGCTTCATCTCTATTTTCGTCTGCTTGCTTAGCCTGTATGTATGTCTGGCAATGCTAAGTATAATTTTTTTTCTCATTTTCTATTACTGTAAAAGAATGCGTCTGTGTGTTTTTGTTCCTGTGCATGTTAGTACATGTCTGTATGAGCAGTTTCAGTTTCATTTTAACCTAGTTATTTATTTGTCTGCTTAAATTATTTAAGACGATTTCCCGTTTATGTGCATTTTTATTTTCATTTTTCCGTTTTATGTTGCTGATTTTGACTTTGTTTAACGGCACAGCACGAATATAAACATTAATGTTCTCGCGTATCCACAATTTTAACTGCGTACAAGTTAAGTAACCATATCAGACATACAGTCTCTACAGTATTCACATTTCTGTAATTTTTTTTTGAAATACTTTATATAAAGCAAAGGCAAAAATGAAAAACTCTGATTTTCCACAGAATTTTACTCACGTCTCTAAGTGTAATTTTATAGCATAAAAAAAGAACATTCCTTTACTTCTAGCCTAAAGCGTAAAGTAGTTATTTACAACATTTAATTTAATGTTTTACAACATGTTTTACAACAACTTTAAATTTAAGACCTTAAATAAGATATTTAAAAAAACAAAATATATATGAGAGATTTGTTATGCTTAGATATGTATGTGTTTGTATATCCTTATATTATAAACTTCCTTTTTTTAAACAACTGTTTAGCCAGATTCCTAAATTATGTTGAAGAAAGTAGTCAAAACTAAAAAAAACATAAAAAAATAATAAAGAAAACTATCAAAATTTAACACTTAATTTTTTAAATATTCTCCATGGTTGCGTATGAGCAACATCTACAATAAACTAGAAACAACACTTAATAATATTACCGTTTTGGTATTAACTTTTAGGGGCATATAAATAAAAAATTTTAAAATTTAAAACAGTTTTTCTAAATGAGATTTAAATACAAAAACAGTAGTTTAAATTTATTTCAAATTTAAAACTTTTTTTATGCATATGCCCCTAAGAGTAGACAATTAAATTAACATTAATTAATATCTTTTGTTTTTAGTTTGTTGTAAATATCGCTCATACACAGTCATGTACACAATTTCATAGAAGCTCTTATCAATGACCGGGAAGAGATTTTTATTTTGTTTGAAAGAAAAATATTTATCATTGAAGTTAACGAAATTTTTTAAATGTGCAAACGAAAAAAAAATAAAAAATAAAAAATATTAAAATGTTTTTTCCTAAAGTTTTGTTTTTATATACATAATTTGCTTGAACTTTAAAATTAAATATCTTTTCCATTTTAAGTTTTTACATTTTAAATAAACAGAAAAAGCTTTTTGTATAAAAATGTATTTTAACATAAACTTGCATTTTGGTTTGCAGTTTACGGTCTCTGGTTCTACTATATTAAAAAAAAACTGAAATCGAGTCAATTTTTTATTAGTTTAAAAGTGTCTTTATTATTAATAAATATATTCGGTATCAAATATTTAGCAAATATTTGCAGAGCAATTCCATTGTGACGAATAATAGCATTTTTCCTTTAAATCATAACAATAATAAAACTAGAACTTAAAGATGGTGATGCGTGTGACTTGACAAATTCCTATTAAAAAGAATTTTTGTCTTTAAAATTGTAAAGTGTGAAATATTCTTGGGGCAGGGCATAAGCTAATGCGCTTAGGGTTTTTAACTTGAATGTTGCTTTAAAGTGCTCTTAATCGCTTTTAATACTAAACCAGTATCAATATTAATACTTAACCAGGTTTTTTTCTTATGCATTGGACGCTCGTTAATTTCGTATGAATTGTTATCATAACAAATCTAAAAAGTTTTTTTGTTGACAACTTTTCAAAAACACAAACCTAATAGCTAAGATGTTAATATCGCTGCAGAAAAGCAGTTGCAGATCGGACAACGCTTTATACAAAAAAAATTAGTTGCTCCATCGTTTAGTAATTTTGTGCTAAGAGACATAGTTTAGCACATAAAATTTATAAAATTCCTTTGATATACTCGTGTTACGTATACATAGTTGGGAAAGCAAAAATATTTTCCAGATTAATGAGCTATATGTCGTAATTGAATGGAACCTGGTTTTAATAAGATATTGAAATTTGTGGCCAAGCAATGTTATGATACAAAAATATGGTTCAATAACTAGACGCAAATCTCGGACGTTTTTCAGCCAATGATAGCTTCAAAGAAATCAGTTGCTTTTAGTGCAGGTCCTTTGTTAAAATTTCAGCAGCCTATAATATAGAGGACCTTTTTGTCCAAAAAATACAGAAAAATACTTTATCGCCATGGCGTCTCTCTAGCTAAAAAATTGTCCAGGCTTCACCTGAAATCTTTTACGCCTTCAATTTTTGTTATTGATTTACTTTTTTGAAAATAAGATTTCGGTGCCTTAATGCCAGTTTTTTATTGCTTAAAGCAAAATTTTGGCCATTAAAAACATTTTTGAAAGTCTGTCCGCTTCTCTTTAAATAAATGTATAGTATGAATTAATGGGTAAATATGGTTCGTTTGTAATCACAATACCAAAACTTACATTACAACTTAAGTAGAGTTGAGTTGCAAACCATAATAATGGGTTTTTTAGAGCTTTTTTTTTTTAAGGAAGAACAAAATGTGTTGCCTCTTCAATGAAAATTGCAACAAAATATTTTGAACTGCAAGATTTTATAATTTCTTTTATTTTTCTTCTCCTGCAAAGGGAGAAAAAGTTGAGTTACTCCTATTTTTGATTAAGCCATTGAATAAATCTATCTGAAGAATTTTATTGGTTCTTGAAAAGTTCATTTTAACAGTCAGACATACTGACAAGGCTTTTTCGATATTTCAATCAATAATAATCCAAAATATATCATTTAAATACTTTGTAGAGTGTTTAATGGCTGCCCTGAATTTTACCTGAAAATATATTTAAAAGCAATTGTATAATATATTTGAAACCACTTAACACCCGTCTTTTTTATCATTTGTAATAAAAGGCAATAAGAGGTAAAATAAATAGTAAAATTATATAGTAAATAGTAAAAATTAGAAGGTTTTAAATTTAAATAAATGCATATTGTTTGAGTTATTCTTTAATCATATTCCCTAATCAATTTTTTAACTGAAAACTGCTCGATTAATAGAGCGTCTATTGTTTGAGTGGATGCTATGCTCAATTTTTTCGCCACAACTGTTGTGGTGTAATTGGTTGATATGTAAACAGGTTTGAGCGGTTTTAATGCATGTGTATTTATCAGAGAATGACATTGAGTACTCTAAAATAAGATAACTCGAATATTTACTTATTTTTTTCGGTTATTAAGTATAACTATACATACACCGCACACAATATCCACTTATACATGCATAAGCTGGTACGGTTACATGTATACGCAATACTTTTTTTTAACATACCTTAAACACATACCTTACAATCGAATATACATGTGCTAACACGCAATATCTATAAGTATTGAAAAGTAGCTACTGTATAAACTGTATACAGTAGCTAGTTTTAAAAAGACATTAAGTATAATGTAATGTAATGGTATACAGAAAAATATCAAAAACATGTAAAGTGATTTACTCTGCTCTTTCATGTTTTGTAGAAAAACTAGCACTAATCAGGAATGGGAATATTTTCTTTTTCGTTTTTATATTAATATTTTTTTATTCTGTAAGCAAGCATATGTAATAAATACGTATAAATTTAAATAAAAATAGTTGGAATTTGAATGGCTTATCAAATATAAAAACTAACGTACTCTTTATAGAGCACGAAAGGCGAGACGTCTTGGACATTTTGTATATATTTGTATGTTATTGTAAAAAAAATTAATACAAAACGTTCAAGATGTTCGACTTTCGTGTTCAATAAATAGCACATATGTTGAGTACAAGAACATTAGGACAAAAAACTTTTAGCTTAGTTGGGAAAAGCAATAGAAATATATTATTATATAGTATGTTATATAGTATGTAAAGCTGGGATCCCATGATCGGTGCAAATGACCTGATATACATAAACGATTTTTATTTTGCGGCATTGGCATACATTTCAAAAATTGGAGCATTTTTTGGAGAGGTCACATTATTAGCGCATGTTGTGACAAAATTTTCAGCGCACATCGATCGGTAGCAGGTAAATTCGTAAATAATAATTTTTTGTAAAAAATGTTTGATGGATTTTGATGCTTGGGGTTTCCAGCAATTAAAATGTCTACCTGCTTGCTATCTGTTTAGGTTCTGTGTACACATACATATGTACGTACTTATTCATAAATTACTGCATGAGTTTTCGGTGTTATTTCATATGCATATTTTTATATTTATTATTGTTCTTTATTACAAAAAGTAATTATGAGACATATTGACAACTTTATATATGCATGTTTCAAAAAGAAAACGGAAGAAAATAAATAAATACAAAGGGACAGCTATACGCTTAATACAATATTTATAAAAGTAAGACACGAAACAATCTATGCAAAATAAAGAAACCCCTTGAAGTTTGTATGCCTTTAACTATCAAATAATTTAAAATAATTATGTGCGCTTTACACAACGCTCTTAAAGCCAAAATTAAATTAAACTTGAATTTGTAAGACCATACCCACCACAGTCTATATTAACCTATCCAGCCCTGCCTTTTATTAATAAAAATCTACTTCTCATCTTGAAGTGAGAGAATTGTAAATACATGTAGATGATCATGATACAAAGAACCAGATAGCTCCGTCGGCCTAGCTGATTAGTGCCGAAATGTCAAAATTAATGCTCTCCCTGTAAAAATAAAACAACAAAAATTATTACTAATCGTTTTTTTTCTATGAGCTTTTGTTTGTCAACTTGGTACTAATTTGTAGTTGTTGCAGGGACGAGATTACCTGATTAGTTGTATCATGTAGATGATATACAGGAACAGCGTTGTCAACCTTAGGTTTCAAAAATCGCCAAAATTGAGAAAATTACGTAGTTTTTAAATTTTGTCATTAAAATTATAACCTTTTATTAAATTTTATAAAAAATTACTTATTTGAGCATTTGTTTTGCTTCCTTTTTCGATAATTAAATTAAATTATCAATTAAGCAAAAAAAAAAATATTATTAAAAATTTTTTCAATAACCATTATATAAAAAATTATATTTTTTCAAATATACTAGTAAATTTTACTTCACAGTTGCCAATGTAATCCCAACTTTCTAAAAATGCACATCTTTAAATGTCCAGTTGATCTTTAGAATATTCTATTGTATTTTAAAGCTGACAGCGAAACTCATGTTCGGTTGGTAAATATGTCAAATCACACAACAGCACCAGTAAAAATTATAAATTTATCTCATTTACCATAAATACCAATCTTACTAGGCACTTTATCAGCAAGAATGAAAACCGCTTATAACTGTTGAATTTTATATTATGATGCTATTAATATGAACATTTGTATCTATGAATACGTTTTCTTTATCAGGAGCCAATTGTAAACCGAAAAGGTTTTGTATATGAAAAATTACGTTAAATACTTTAGTGTATTTTTTACTAATTTTAAAGCGCCTGATCAATTTGGAGCCTTGTTTACCTTTCAAAATCCCGTAACATTACAATTTTATAATAATTAGAAGTACTATAACATATAAAATCCAATAATAACTGTTTTTTAACGGTTGTTGGAACTCATAAGTTTTCTATATGTATGTATTAACTTATATACATTTTTTAGTTTAAAAATAAAAACAATTTTTTATTAGTACAACCTGTAAACTTTATTTAAGTAGCGGGAATCCCGGGAAATTAATTTTTGATTTCCCGTTTCCCGAAAGGCAAAAAAGTCCGGGGAAAAAACCCTAGAAATAAGTAAATACTTTTCAACGGTTTGAACTAAAACCTTTTATATTTACGTTATTTTTTTTTACAAAAGTTAAAATACAGATAATTTAACAAAATTTTTTACAAAAATCAAATAAAGGATTTAAAACAACAAATATTTCGGTCAAAACAAGTTAAGTTTTGCTTTTAACAAATATAGTTTTTATATAAAAATTTTTAAAAGTTTTGTACAGAATTTATAAAATTAAAAGAAATTTTTTCTGGTACTAATTAATACAAAGAAGTTTATTTTTTTATTTTCTGTTAATTTTTTTCCAAAATGCCTGAACTGTAAAGAACGGATTTACTGTTTAATTTTTAATAAAAAAATGTTATACTTTCTGTGTGAAATTCAGCCAATAGACATTTTAAATAAAAACAAGTAAGAGCGCTGTATTCGGCTGTGCCGAATCTTATATACCCTTCACATTGGTCTTTAAATATACCCAGCCGAGTAATTTCGTACTGCAAATAATATAATAAAAAACCTTGTGCGAGTTTTAAAGTCCATAGAAAACTATACAAAATTTTAACGTTCGTATGAATAATAGAAATAGATGAAGAAGGTTTGAGGTCGAGAGTTTTAAGAGTTTTCGACATTATTCATATTTAAAGGTTAATAAAACTTGTTAAATGTTCTAGTCCCCCTGCTCTTCTCCAACTTTTTCTCCAAAATGAATGAATTATTTGATTATTACTTTTTGTAGAATATCCGAAGTCGATAGCTGTAATAGTTTTCCAGAAGTAGCGTATCGAAAATTTTATAAAAATTGTTAATTTTTGAAGCGTAGGCCTTGTTGTCCAATTGCTTTTTGTAGAACATTTGATTCCGATACCTGCTATAGTTTCCGAGATATAGCGTATCGAAAATTTCATACAAATCGTTAATTTGTATGGGAGCTACCCCTCTTTCTGCCCCCACTCAAAAAATTTTTTCTTAAAAGCGTAGCCCTTGTTGTCCAATTACTTGCTGTTGAACATTTGATTCCGATACCTGCTATAGTTTCCGAGATATAGCGTATCGAAAATTTCATACAAATCGTTAACTTACTTGGGAGCTACCCCCTTTTTTGCCCCCAATGAAAAATTGTTTTCTTTGGAGCGTAGCCTTTGATATCCAATTACTTTCTGTTGAACATTTGATTTTGATATCTGTTACAGTTTCCGAGATATAGCGTATCGAATATTGCATAAAAATCGTTAATTTGTATGGGAGCTACCCCTTTTTTCGCCCCCACCCAAAAATTTTTTTCTTTAAGACGTAGCTCTTATTGCCCAATTATTTTATGTAGAACATTTCATTTCGATATCTGTTTTAGTTTCCGAAATATAGCGTATCGAAAATTTCATACAAATCATTAATTTGTATGGGAGCTACCCCTTTTTTTTCCCCCACCCAAAAAAATTTTTCTTTGCAGAGTAGCCCTTGTTGCCCAATTACTTTTCGTTAAACATTTGATTTCGATATCTCTTATAGTTTCCGAGATATAGCGTATCGAATATTTCATAAAAATCGTTAATTTGTATGGGAGCTACCCCTTTTTTTGCCCCCACTCAAAAAAATTTTTCTTTAAAGTGTAGCACTTAGCGTACAATTACTTTTTGTAGAACATGTTAAGTCGATAGCTGTTATAGTTTCCGAGATATAGCGCATAAAATATTTCACCAAATTTGTGCAGTTGTAGGAAAACTGCCACTTCCCCTGATTCTATCTGAAAAAAATTTTTCCATTATTTAGGTGCCTACTTTAAGAGTATCCGTTCCAAGTTCTGTGGCAATAGTGACTATACTTACTGAGACAGACAGACACACAGACAGACAGACAGACAGACAGACAGACAGACAGACAGACAGACAGACAGACAGACAGACAGACAGACAGACAGACGGACAGACGGACAGACGGACATGGCTATATCAACTTCCCTATCTATAAGGATCCAGAATATATATACTTTATGGGGTCGCAAATGGATAATAAAGAAATTACAAACGGAATGACAAACTGATATATACCCTTATCACTATGTGAAGGGTATAAAAAGTAAATTCTAAATTTTCTGCGGTTTTATATGTCGCGTTTTTTTCTACATTTTGGTGTGTTTTGAAATTTCAAAGTTGACAACGCTGGAAATATTATAAGAATATTTTCTCTCTGCACAATTATGTGGTAACCAGGGATGCCACTATCATCAATTTAAAACAAGTTTTGTAAATTTTTTACATCTTTAAGACTATTGCTTTTAAAGCCTGGGACTTGCTTTCTTAAACCTAAGTACCGGCCTTAAACTTGAAACACGAAATTGTAATTTATAAATTTTGATGCGAATCAATAATATTTATATGACATAGTAAATAATAAAATAAATTAATAAATTAGCAGCATAATGGCATACGCTTCGACTAAGTGACACGTTTCTTTAAGTACTTATGCCATCAAAAAATGTATTTAAGAAACATATAAAAACTATTAAAAATTCAATACAAATTAATACATAAAAACATTTAGTTAAATTAATAAATTACAAAACTTTATTAAAATATTAGAAAAATTGTTGTAAAAAGTGGTTTTGTAAATTTTTGTCCGTTTTTGAGACAATTTGCCAGAAATATCATTTTTGTTGTGGCATCCCTGCTGGTAAATATAATTTTGCCTGCTGATGACTCAACCAAACATATATACATACACAAATAAATACATGCGGCCTAAACACAAGAAATAAATATGTATCTTACAAACAATTTGTATGTGTATGTATGTTTCTTTATACATTGGATGTTTTTGTAACACAAGCATTATAATTGAGTTAAAATTGTGCATTGCTAATATATCAAAACAAATGAAAAATTGAAGCTCTCGATTGAATTATAAAACGGCTACTTTTTTTTATCTGTTTTTTAAGGGGTGTACATGATTATACATACGTACTTAATTCCAATTAGATATACACTGTACAGTATTGGGTATTTTCACGAAAATACTTTGATTTCGGTTACTTGTGTATACTTAAGCTGAAAGTGAAACGAATGTATTATGGAGAGTGTATTTTTTTAGCTGACCCCGTACGCACTTATGCATGTTTTTTCAATAATACTCTATGAGCATCCGAAGTAACATCCGTTGTCAGTCTCTGGTATTTATGACCATCAGCTTTTTGCAGATATTTATTTAAGTAAAATGTAGATAATTGTAAACTAAATCATTATTATTTCAACTTTGTGTAGTTAATAGCTCATAATAATTTTGTATTATTTGGAAGCCATAATCTGTTTACACAAAGGGCCAGATAATTTTAACTCTTAGTGCCAGCGCAGAAAAGGAAAATACTGTTCAAAATAAAGAACACTTGCAGATATTAGACGTTTGTTAAAAAAATGAAAGAAGTAAAAAATTTGGCTCATAGGTGCAGAAAAATAGGCGTTCCTAATTCGATTCGATGCGTAATTTTACTCGATCGATCAAATTGTCAGTGCTTTTAATATAGAAAATCTAATAAGAATTTTTGTAGATTCGTTTCAAATCGAATGCGGCGATTCGTTTCCCGATTTATCTAACTCTAAGGACACTCTTTTTCCCCTATTTTGAATATTTTAAACATTTAACTTTAAACTGCTTTCTAAGTGCAATTGCCTTTAGTACTTAGTTACACTTATACGATTCTATAATACAAGTGATTAATATGAGTGCATGTTTGAAAAGTTTGGGGCTGACCTGCACATTATTTAATGAAGTTCGTATCACTTAAATCTATGTAAAACCGACTTTTCATATATTTGTGTAAGCATATGTGTATTTGCTTATTTTAATTACTTTGTCGTTGGTATTTACATTTTGTGGTTATTTCAGATTTCAGTAAACCCACAATTAAAACAAAAAATATCCTTGATGCTCACTTTGAAATTTAAATTATATCAATCATTTTATTTACTAAAAACAATTGAATGAAAAAAGCATAAAACTGTTTCAATATTTAATTATAATTATATGTTACTTCGCGCTATTAATATGTGTGTATGTATGTTCATATGTATGCATTTATGTATGTAATTAAATAAAAAAATATGTAAAATAAAAAGAGAAAAGTTAAACTTGTCACCCCAAATATGAAAAAGCTTTCCAAAAGTTAAATTTTTTAACTACCATTTTTCCAGACAAAATGTACGTTATGCAGCAGTCATGAACTTGGATTGAATATGTACCTGTACCTGAGTTCGCATAATAGAGGCAGCTTATGTCCATGTTTCGGCCATTGACGTCTAAACAAAAGTATGGCTGAGCAACTTTGCTATTATTATACGCTTCAAATAGTGATAAGGGCATATTCTAATTTGCCATTTAACTTTCAATTTCTTAAATATCCATTTGCATTTTCTTTCAGAGTTTAAAGTCGTTTATGCCATTTCCGTCTGTCCGCCTTTCCATCTGTCCGTCTATTGAAATCAAGTTTTCGGTGCGAAATAAAGTCGGAAGGAAAACGTTGTGATTTCCAACTATCAGAAATACTTTTATTTTAAATTAACATAATTGGTTAACTATGGACCGAGATATAAGCAGAAACTAAAATAACCCATTTTATAGAAAAAAATCCAGACATATGGATATATCTTAGAAACTGTAGTCACTGCTGTCACAAAACATTGCAAAAATACTTTTAAGATGGCGGCTTAAATTAGAGAAATGTTTTTTTTTGATAGCAGCGGAAAAAAAATTGTATCTGCTTAATCTGAGAAACTGTAACAGTTTTCAATTTCAAACATGCAAGGAAATACTTCCAGTACTATTTGTTTATTTTGGGAGATAATATTGGTTGGAAAGAAGGGAAGAGACCATTTTTCCCCAAAACAAACAACCAGTTTTTATTAAAATTTTTAAAACGAAAACAGCATTCCTTAACTTCGATTTGTTTTTGGTCACCACATAGCAGCATCGAACAAACCCACAGATTTGTTTAGTCCATAGGAAAATTCTATAAAGGAAAGCACAACTGCTCTGGTCTTTTCATTGATGTTTCTCAAGGTTTCGAAAAATAATGACAAAAACGCCTGTTAACCCCACAAAAGCCTAATTCTCCAATAATTTATTGTAACCTTCTTTATATTAAAAGTACATGAAAAGATTTTAGTTTTTGATCAAAGATGGAGTATAATTAAGTTGCCATCGAATAATATGGACTGGCGTACCTCATGAAAGTATTCCAGGATCAATTTTGTATTTGCTTTATACAGCCGATATGCCAGCAAACATTCAATACATATGTAAATGCTGAAGAAACTACTTTTCTCAATACTGATGATCTTAAAAAGACCTCGAACAAACCAAGTCATCATTTTTCCCAAAAGAGAAATTAAAAATGCGCCCACTTTCCGATTGTAAATTTCTGCTCCTTAACATGATTTTGAATGCAATTAAGTGCTACGGGATAGAATTATGGGGCACAGCCTCTAACTCCAGTATATTAGAAATTCAACGTTGTCAAAACGTAATCCTTTAAATGATAACTGCTGCTTCTTGGTATATTAAACACAGCATTAATTCCATAAAGGTCTTAAAAATACTCTAGTGCAAAATCCCAAACAATGTGGACATTTCGCAACACGGCGAGCGCACTTGCTTAAACAGGAGGGGCAGAGCTGCATTCAGATGAAACCATTTGAATTTAAGGATTTAAATGTTCGTCTGGCCCTGGCTGAAGTAAAAATATCCTACGGGGAAGTGTACTGGTCCAAGACTATTGACGTGAACTGTTCCTTAGGGTTCTAGTTCTTGCACTTAATATGAAAAGGATCTGTCACTTTTACATTGCATTGTCTTTGGAGGGGCCATTAGGTTCAAAACTAACACCTCAGGGCGGGTTGCAGACCCCTAATCTCTTTAACACCTTTAAACCAGTTACTTGATGGGTGCCTTTTAGCCGATCACGACTAATAACTTTTGTCCATATCATGTTATGTACTTGTAACAGGACGCCGACTAATTGACACATAGTATTTCCCGCAGGGTAGTTATTTAAGTTTAAGTTTAAGACAGGCAGCAGGAGGTAAAATAATTAGTAAAAATAAGGAGATTTTAAAATAAGATTAAAAGTATTCGAGTAGAAGATTAATCGATGCACATAATTCGAGTTACTCTTTTATCAAACTTTGCAGTTTTTCTAACTCGAGCGATTAATTGCTTGAAAATTTCACCATTAATTCAGGAATTATTGTTTAAGTGGGTACCTTCTTAAGTGCTCTCAGCTTTTGGGTCGACAGCTTTAAAATTTACTTTGAAAATTTTATTTATTATTTTACCCCTTGTCGAACTTTTTGCCCCATTGTATAGTTATTGAAATTTGCATTAAAATGAAAATACAATTTTACAAACACCAAGGATAAACGCCACGCCACAACTGTGGTGTAATTGGTTGATATGTAAACATATTTGAGTTACTTTAATGCATCTGTATATATCACCAACCGATATTTGCTTAGGTTAAATGTAGATAAATGTAAAATAAATCATTATTATTTCAACTTTATGTGGGTAATAGCTGAAAAAGCAAATTTAATTAATTTCGTATTATTTAAATGCCATTATTTGTTCACACAAAATTGTAATGATTTTAGCTCAAAAAATCTTAGGTTAGCTAATAGAATATAGTTATTGAAAAACTGTTGAAATCCACAAATGCCTGTTCAAATCCATAAATGCCTAATTGGACTTTTACTAGAAAATATTCCAAAGGTACAAACAAACCTGTTTTAACTTATTTTTAACTTCTGGTTATTCGAGGGTTGCATTTTGTATTTTGGGATTAGAGAATAAATAAATATTAATCACCGAAAATCACTTTATTGTTTTCAAAAATATTTCCCATGAAGATTTATACACTTTTGCATGCGTTTGACCCAATTGTCAAAGCACTTTTGCCACTCTGATGGAGGTATCTCCAAAACTGGCATTCTGAATACAGCAACCGCTTCTTTAGATGTCGAAAAACGTTGACCTCTAAGTTTGTTTTATACGAACCGGAATAAAAAGAAGTCAGTCGTTGGCAAGTCAGAACTATACGTCAGATGACTCATCAAATCAATGTTTTGGGTGCTTAAAAATTCAGTTATTTGAGCAGATGTGTTCGTTGGTTTTCCTGAATCCTTGGAACACAACTGGCAAACAAATGGTTGTGTATCACTCATAATTGACTATTCTGCGTTATTTATTGATACGGTTGCGACATTACCAGTTTTTCTGAAAAAACTGGCGATCATTTGCTTAGAAGTTCTTCGTGCGCGAACAGCTTTTGTTGGATTTGACTCATCTTAAAATACCCATAAAGTCGACTGCTGTTTACTTTCAGGCTCATACGCGTAAATCCAGGATTTGTCACCTGTCACGATATCACAGACGTGCTTCAAACTACCGCGGTCGTATTTTCTGAGCATTTCTTTCGACCAATCGACTTGAGCCTTTTTTTTAACGATTGACAAATTGTGTGGGATCCAACGCGAAAAATTTGTTTTGACAGTCAAATGTTCATGCAATATTGAATGCACGCTGGTCCTACTAATGAGATAAGTCACGTGACGATCTTCCAATATCAGTTCATGCACAGCATCAATGGTTTTCGGAACAGCAACTGATTTTGCACGACCTTCCTGAAATTCGTCATGGAGTGAACTACCACCACGATTGAATTCACCATACCATCGATTAACACTGCTCCTTGATTGAGCTTTATCGCCAAAAACAGAATTTAGTTCATCCATGCGCTGTTGCTGAGTTAATCCTTGTCGAAAGTTGTAAAAAATAATCGCACGAAAATGTTTACGAATTATTTCCATTTTTGGGTCGCGTTGAATCTTTTGAGTTACTGTAAATAACACAAATAGCGCTCGTATGTCAAACATTCTGAGTACGTATTACATAGAAAATGTCAAGCTTTACGATAGAGCTGTCAGTTGTCAGATTGCAACACGAGTATTGCCAAATCCCGAAACATAAAAGGCAACCCTCGTACTGCAGTGAAAAATGTTTTCCTATTAGAGCTGAATTCGTCTTCCAAAATTGAATAGCTATATAAATTTTACTAAAAGTCTCCCCCTAAGCCAACCGTCTTTAATAGTTAGTAACACTGATATTATTTTTTTAACACAAGTGATCATTTGGAGTGGGCATTTGAAATTTCTTACATTCATACACAATGTGCACATTAAAAATAAAACTTGTATGTTTTGGACTGAACTGCACATGATCTAACGAAGCTCGCATCGCTCTAGCATAGTTATTTTAGTTTAAATTCCAAATGTTTTGAACAGTACTGTATATATATTTCGACCATGTAATGCGTTGTTAAAAAAATTTTAATAAAGTTCTTTTTTCTAAGAGCCCTTGCTTATATTTTCTTTTGCATTTGACCTTACCGGTCAAAAATTATACTTATAGTGAGACAAATCAACAGCCGTATTATCCTCTTTTTGCTTTTCACACTCTCTCCAAAGCAGGAGGCCTGTTCTTGTACTATTTCCAAAACTTCGCATATAATCTTCATCCGTTTGTCTTTTTGCTAACTTCTGTTCATTGCTACCATCATCTCTACTTGGCCTAATGCGATACATAATATCCTTTAATGTTGTTATATTCTTGGCAAACTCATCACCATCCCAAAGTTTTATGTTGGTGCTTTCGCTATCTAAACGATTACTAAAGCTCTGTTGTTTCCATTTAAAATATTCATTATGTGCCTGCTTGTCAGAGACTTGAACAGGTTGTTGAAAGTCGTATTTATAAAGTGTTAAGTCGTGAGTACATCCACTTTCTCCATATGTACCAGGCGTTATGGCCTTGTGATCAACTTCATTAGAAAAACGCTCTTCGAACCAATTGCCAACGAGAACTGCGTGACTGTAAGGATTTTCATGCTTTTCAGGTTGAAGGTCTTGTTTTGAACGCAGCTCAAGTTTTTTAATTAAAGAAAGTGATCTTTTACGCGACATTTTTAAAAAATTTTTAAACAAAATTCAAACAAATAAAATAAAGACAAACAATTTATGAGCAGGTAAAATAAAAATTAATTGTCATTGTTAGCAAAATGAAAAGTAAAATAATAATTAAAAATTATGAAATATATGAAGATATCGAAAGCTAAATATCACAAGGTTGTACGTACAAACTAAAAAACTGGTTGCTGCACTCTTTTTGATAAAACTATGGAACACTGCTGCTTAAGGGACTTACAACGTCCTACGTTTTTAACCAAGATTTAAAGTTGTACATTGTCACAAATAACTCGAAAACATTATTAACTTCAAATGGGGAAAATATGCCACATACGGCTCTGTAATACGAGTATGTAGTTTACGCTTCACCTCCTTTATTGTGTATCTTTTTGTACGTCTTGACAAGACAAATTCATGCCAAGACAAACGTCAAACTCAGTATATAAAAAACCCAGTATAGAAAACCCGATTTTTTTTATTTGGATTTTGACTTTTGTCTAGGCGTGAATTTGTGTCGTCAAGACGAACAATTAATGTTCGGCAGTCGATGGAAACACATGGGGGAGAAATGAACGTAAGTGGTATATATTAGCCAAAACTATGTCCATGATCATGTTCAAACGAGTTCGCGGCAAATAAAAACCATATATAAATAGGTTTATATTTAAAATAAAAAAAAATTTATTTTAAGGAAGCCCTAAACAATGTTCAAGGAAAAACTCTAATCCAATCTTGGACTAGTTCCAAGTTTGCCCAGTATTGAGAGACTACGACAAGGATATATTTTTAAGGACAGGCAGATGGCTGATTGGTACAATTACTTTGAAGCTAACAAACTATTAAGTGGGGTCTCGAATGGTCCCTTTTTTAAATGATCCCATGACTTGCCAGATGTATGGCTTCTTAGAACCCGTACTCCGATTAAGGTTAAGAGTATTAGGTACAACCTGTGGCCAAGAGGTATCTCAACAGTTCTGTTAATGAGAGCAGGGTGCGTGCAGAGAACCTGAAATCCCATAACTTCTAACAATTACGAAAGGGGTGGTTATAAAGGAGTCCAAATCTACCAAACCGAGTACGGTTTATGTAAAGCGGAACGAAGGAGGATAACATGTGAATTGTAGGATGGTACAATTGAGGACAGTGAACAAGATGGAACCGCACTAGGGACCCTTATTTAAACCAGCTTAAAAAGGCAGAAAATTAATTTTCACTCTTAATATAGGTTACAAGATTTACGTTGCAGAAGAAACAAAAATGAGCTCAGCTGAAACACTAAAATTTTCTTTTTATACAGGCAAAACGGAATCGTGCATTATGACGAGCCCCTTTTTCAGAATCGCAAATTCAAATTAAAACAACACTCTAAGGAAAGAACTAGTGAAGACTCAGCCCTGTTGGGCGCTTTGTAGGAGAGCTATAAATCCAAAATGAGGTCAAAGACTTCACAGAGATATAATTAGAATATAAAATATAACTAAAATTACACCATCCCACGACTCAGTGGTATGGTGAATAAAAAATTATCAAGTAATGCAACACTAAAATATAGCAAAAGGTCCTGCTGTCTCAATATATACCAGGAATATGCACATTAGTTAAACAACTTCAACATTTGACTAGCGTACTTACTTATAAGTCACCAGAGCCTTAGGGCTTAGTATGGCACTGATACCAGATCGAATATATATTTACCCCGTTTTCACTCCCTAAGGGGATTGTCACACAAAAGTTGAAAAAATAGGGTAAAAACCTCTATACGTTTTGAAGGGTATAAAAGATTCGGCACAGACGAATATAGCGCTCTTACTTGTTTAATATTATTCAATTAAGTTGTTTTTCCATTGATGTTAAAAAGAATATATTATAAAAAATGTAATAAAGTAAAAATATAAACATTGAAATTAATATAAAATATTATATTAAAGATTATAACTCAACATTTGTTTAAATTTTTAAACAGAAACCAACAAGCTTTCGTTAAATAAAAAATAGTTTTTTGCATACTTTTGAAACCTTTTCATCCCTTTTACGTAGATAATCATTTAAATTTTTCACTTATTTTTTTAAACCTTAAAGAACAAGAACTTAAACAAACTATTTCACCCATTGATGCTTTATAAACATTTTAAAGGTACTTTTTATCCTTTTACGATCAATGTCTTTTATTGAAGTAAAAGGATAAATCATGTGTTACTTAAAAGAGATAATAAAACATGTTTTAATTAAATTACTTTGTTTCTAAGAAAAAAAAAATAAAAAAGTAACTTCCTATAGACAACCTGGCATGATTTTATGGAAAACCTCCATGTTTTTGCCTTCCCTCCTTTCACATTTTTAAAATACGTTGAGAAGGACATGTGAGGATTGCTGCTTGATTTTATTATACAAAAGTTTTGAAGTTATTTGTTGTTAACTTTATGTCAGAATGAATGCATATGTATGTATGTATGTAGGTGTGAATATTTTAATGTGTGTATGTATTTATTTGTTACACTTTTTGAATTTGTTTTTTTACGGTAGAATTAATTAAATTCACTTAAAATAAATTTTCTATTCAGTACAGTCTTGCCCGAAGTAAGGAAAAATCCTTTAGTGTAGGTTTTTTCAAAAGTTAAATTGGTGTTTAGGGAAAATCAGAACGATCTTTTGAATTTGCCAAATGTGTGTTTCATTATATTGCAATATATATGAAATAAATTAAAAAATTAAAAAATATTTTAAATACATTTTGGTCAAAACGTTAAAAAAATTTTGTATGTGAAAACTATAAGGAAACAGGTTGTAAGTAAAATGCCCAGAGAAATTTTTTTTAAACAATTTAAACAAAAAAACAAAACAAGTTCGTACTACTAGGAGTTCAATTTGTATTAAAATATCATTTTTGCAAAACATTCCAAAGACTAGATTAATTTCGAATGCACAAATAGTGAATTTAAAAAAAATAAATAATTTTTTTTTCTGAATTATATTATATTTGTTTATAATGTTAGTTCTAACTTTGCATTTCTTGTACTTTTTAAAAGTTTAAATAAAAATTCCTGTACTTTAATTATAAGACTTGTCTCGTTTACAGGAAGCCTTATTGGAATAAATAAATTGAAAAAAAAAATAAATTTAAATTTTAAAAAGATTATTATTTTAAAATTAATTTCAGAAAAAATATGTATATTCAGGGACCGCAACAGATTTGCAAAAAAAAAATATTATTATTTTTTTGGGGGTAAAAATTACTATTTCTAAATTTACATTAAAATCAATTATTATAACAAAAAATTTTTTTTTTTTTTTTTTTTTTTTTTTTTTCATATATTTTATTATTGAATCTTCGCTTAAGCGAACTAACAATAAGTATTCAAATCTTAAAACTAAGTTGTTAATACTAGTCCAGTCAGTACCAGACTAAAATTTAAGTTCTCACAATAAAATTAACTAATTTCAAAGGTTTCATCTAAGAGCAATTGTATCCCTTCTTTTTAGGCGGGTGTGCCCACTATGTTGCAGTATGCTTCGAGCGAGCGGATTTGGATGTGATTCCAAAAATATGTATAATTGTAAATTTTAAATAAATATATAACAATTTTTTTTTGCCAAGACAAAAAAATAAATATCAAAAAATAATTATTACATCTTGTCAAATAAAAAATATAAATCAAAAATATTACATAAAAAAAATCTTAAAATATAGCACAATACCATCAAGATGGTGTTTTAATTTTGACTCTTCAATGTTTGCTTGTGGCTGTTTTTTTTTTATTTTAAAATTTCTTAAATAATTATTATAGGTATTTGCAGCGCCTTTATATTAACATTTTAGTTTTTAATTTTCATATTTTTAGAAAAGGTTGATAAATTTTAGTGCAAAATAATATTAAATCGTCAAAAATTAAGATAATCAAACCCGTTCTCAAAAATATTTCACACAATATAATGTGGAAGTAAAAGTTTTTTAAAATTCATATGTGTATGTAAGGGCACGCCCGTCACAATCCTCTAGCAGCCATTATGGTCAGAAATCATATTTTTTTCTCATTTAATATTAGGCGTTCAAGTATATACCACTCTGGGAACTCAAAGTTTTTTTTAAAAAATTTGAAAAGTTTTATTTATATTTAAAAATGTTAGTTATATTATCACGACTTCAAGATTACGACTTCACGTCGGATTTATGCAAATTAAATTTTTTTTTTATAACTTTTATTATTTCTTCCATTTTAATAGTAAAAGTGCGAACAGATTTTTGTAGGGGAAAATACATTTAAAGTGTAGGACCAAAACGGGTTTTTTCGTTATGCGTAGATATTTTTCAAAAAAATATACTGGCAACATTGATTCAGTGTAATTGTACTTTATATTAATCGTTTACTTCAATAGTGTTCATACCTAAAATAATTGCATGATAAAACCTTATTTTCTCAATCTATTGGTTACACAAAATACCAAAAACTAAGATTTTCGTTTTGTTTTAGCATCATGAATTTAAGTAAATTGCGAATTAAAAACAAACTTACAATGGAACGATAAGAAAGAATGCTGATAATGTAAGCTGCAGTGCGCTAAAAAAATATATCTAGTTTTCGAAAATTTTTATTTAAAAAAAACTATTACAATTTTTAAATGAAAACAAAAAAAATTAAGCAAAACAATACACACGTATTGCTACGTACAAACTTTGCAACGTGTTTATGCAACACGTTAATCATTAATGTTTTATGCCAACCATTAACAACGAATCACACTATGCACATCAATATCTTACCATTAAAAATCGAAAAATTTTGATACTTTTGAAACTTCAAATGCAATATTAAATGAAACCGTATATATAACAACCTTAAATATCACAACAAACTATGCAACCAACAATAAAACATGCCAGGTTGCATAAACATGCTGCAAAGTTTGTATAAACCATATGAAACGATGAATATCTATTGTTTTTGTAAGTGTAAACAGCGATAGTAAACTATAACCGTCTAACTCGTTTTAAAAAAATAGTCTTCACTTTCTTTTGCGCTTGAATTTTCAAACGGACGACAACATCAACAACACATGTTCATTTAGACCTACGTCCAAACATAAATACATACATAAATAAAATGCGTCTTTATTCACATCCATATGTGTGCTCAACAGCGTTGCCAGTTGGTTACATTTGTTTCATTTTTTGTATGGACTTTGTTCTAAAAAAACTGGGAACACTGGGAAATCGTAGTCTTTTGCCTTTATCTAGATCCGTAATGAACCAATCTAGCTCATTTTAAATGTCGAATATTTCAAGGATAGTGCAGATACTATGATTGCAATACCGGCTCCGTATTACCTAAATTGACTCCAGAAACTTGTTTTCAACAGACACCCAGAAGGGCAAATTTTCATCGCTAGATCGACTTCCCTATCTGTAAGGATCCAGAATGTGTATACTTTATGGGGTTGCAAATGGATATTAAAAAAATTACAAACGGAATGACAAACTGATAAATCCCCTAATCACTATATAAAGGCTTTAACAAAGAAAAAATTTCTCAAAAACTAGGAAAACCTTTTAAATAAACCCCAAAAACGAATCCAAATATTATTTGGTTCTGAAAAAAAATTATTTATGCCTCTTACGTAATGCCACCAACCAATATATGGAATACAAGTATTATTGGTCCACTTTTTTAAAAAGTTTCCATGCAAATCTCCTTCCGTAAAAGGCATTTTTGGCTTTAACTGACTTGAACGACACTTTATTTTGACAAAATAATGCCGCCAACTATTAACTGAATACAAATATCAACGATTTTTTTTAAAAGTCCCGATGCAAATGTGGTGAAGAGTATAATATAGTCGAGCTTGACAGATTATAACTTTGTTACTTTTCTGTGTACCTGCCGTAGCTGGAATTTAAACCTGGGGCACTTTGAACTGCAACACCAGCGCGCTACCATCTAGGTCACCGAGACACTTTGTTTTTTAAGTGTTAAAATATATTCAAAAACAACAAGTTAATCCTGCTTTATTTGGAGTAGTCACGATTAGACTTGAACTAAGAAAACTTAAATGTGGATCGAACTTAAAAATTTCAAGTACGATTTTGAATAAACTAAAGAAAAAAGTTTTTGATTTATCACTTATTTTTTTCTTTCTGAGTACCGTTGGTAGTTTTTTCAATTATTTTACTAAGAGTTATTAAATATTGACTTAAAATATACTAAAACGTCAGTCCCCTTAGCATTTTTAAAAGTTTGAATTGTTTTAATAATTTAGCGGAAAAATACAAGATTCTGTTGAAACATTAATATTTAAAGTTACACAAATTTACAGAAATAAATTACAACAAAATAATTGATATTAATTACAAGTTTTAAAGTACTTAAAATTTTTTTTAAAATTTGTAATTTATATTTTTTATTTTAAGTTATAAATACAAAAAAAAATTTTTTGTTACAAAGCTTTGCAAACTGATTTTTGGAAAAATGTTAAAACTTATTTCAATCTTTTCAAATATGTTTATAGAAAAAAAAAACAAACTTTAAAACTTCTTTGAAAGCTTGTAACTAAAAACAAAGGATTAATTTTTTTGTTTTAGCTCTTGTTACTGCCAGCATCATACTGATTATGCACCTTTTGTTGTCCATGTAATACAGAACAACTTTTAATACAAAAATTCCTGATTAAACAGTTTCCTAAACAGAGTTTGTTTTCAACAAAGTTCCCAGGTGTCCTTTTGATTTGCGTATAATTTACAATAACATTCAAGGATAATTGGAAACTTTGTCTACAATTTACAATTGTTGTTGGTCTCTTTGTTATTTGCATTCTGGAAAACTTTCTTGGAATTATTATTAAAGAAACGAGGGTAAAGAAGAAGAAGAAGAAGAAGAAGAGGAAGAAGAAGAAGAAAAAACCAACAGGTGAATGAAAACTTTTATAAATAATGTAGATCTTAGAGACAATATAAACTTATTTTCTCTGTGTAGTTTTGATTGTAACATTTTTAATTATTTATTGCAAACAAACTTAAACAGAGCAATTGTTTTAATTTATATATTTTTGAAAACAAATTGCAGTTTAGATTTATAATATTGTTACTCAGTTCTTTGTAGTTGTTGAAAAACAAGTTTAGTTTTCTTTTTTTTTTAAATACAGTATTGTGTATCAAATGAATTTCCCTAGGGAGGCCATACCCTATGATACCTTATACCACAATTTAGTTCATATAAACCATCAATATTTTCCAAAAATATATAAAGATTAAATCAACTGTCGGGGCAGAGACATTAATGGGATCCATAGCAAATTATGATCCTATTGTTTGAAAATTTTGAAAAATTTAATTGAAAATTTTTTTTTAAAAAAGTTGATTTCTACGCCGATATTTATGAGGTAAACTGATTTCCGAATGAAAACATTGTGTAACAGCAGTATCAGAAATGTGTTACGGTCATTTTTGAAAAAAACTTATGCATTACGGTGGCCCATTTTTCAAGTTAAATTTCAAAATTACTTTGGGCATCTGGGCCCCCTAATTTGTTTACTAGTAACGCAGCAAATATGTACGCAAAGCCTTAAAAAAAATTCCAACACTGATAATATTAATAACAAAATTGAGAAAATGAGATTATTTTAAAAAGGTTCAGTTGGCTTACTATTAGAAAATCATTTAATTTACAGCAGAAATGAATAACTAACAAATGGAACAATTTCAAAGTGGTAAGTTATGTTGAAAGACAGCGTGAAACACTGCCTTCCGCCCCACGTTATACTTGATTATTGTTGTACTTCAGTGAAAAAACCAAAGGGTGCCCAGGCTTGTAATGTAAATTTGAAGTTTTCGGACAACCCTTTTATGCATGTGTTTTAACAAATCATAACTAATATCCTTTCGTTGTTTATATTTTTCACTTTTATATATGGGTGTAGGACTAAATTATAGGTAGTAGTTGACACAAAGTTTAATCAAGAGCATTAAATGATAGAAATAAGAGTCATCTTTCTGTCCAGTTGAACACACTGTTCAAAATGGTGCCTTGTATTCAGAGCCAAACGCTGCAGTAAACTTGTCATTAAAAACCCTGTCATATAGGTTGGTTTTCGTGGTAGTTCCCTGCATGCAAACTGTCAAGTAGAGTATAAATGACCCCGTTTTGAGGAAAACCCATCTCGGTGGTCATGAGATGTCCCCAAAGCGACTGATCAGTTTTTGCGGGAAGTTTTCCGAAAGCAAATTCGTCGAAGCTCTGGCTTGGTATGCAGTCACCCTATCTTGTTAAAACCTTGTATGTGAAAAGTGCAATAGATAAGCTCACAGTTTTAGCAAAAGAATTTCGTAATCATGCGTCGATAATTTTCAACGTTAATATTCATCGCATGTCCTCGAGAATTTTCGAAAAAAAAATGATCAATTTATCTTATGCTCGAATAAGGCACACCAAACAGTTACCCTGGGGCAATGCAGTTATTTTCAATGTTTAAATCGAGGGTTGCGGGTTTTTGGAGACCAGTAACGGCATTCTTGCTCGTTGACGTAGCCGTTTAGGTGAAAATGAGCCTCGTCGCACCAGAAAAGCAGAATACAGTACGAAAAATCTTCAACATAGTTTCACAAAAATTGTTGCGTAAATCGAAGTCACTTTTTTCCAGTTCTTGAATGATTTGAATTTTAAAAGGACCAAACTTTAGGTCCTTTTATAAAATTTCATGAATAATCGCTCTTGAAATTTCCAGTGAAGCTGTTTTTTTTTTGTAATGAAAGTCGAGGTTTTCATATAAGCTGCCTTTAACCCGTTGAATGTTGTCGGGAGTCCTTAAAGATCAACCAGTCCCTGGCCGTGGCACATTCATAGTCGAAGCAGTTGCGAGGAATCTCTGTACCAAAGAACGAGTTAAATCTACACTCAGTGCATCACGTTTTTGCTGAATACCGAGCTTTTAATAGAATTGTGGAAAAGAAATTATGTAAGAATCATTACTCTTAAATGTCTCCACAGCGATCGCGCGATGCTCGCCCGACCACTCAGACTTCTTAAATGACAAGTCCGCACAATCGAAAATTAAAATGACGGCACTCTTCCTTCGCACCGCTTATTACTTTTTGAAATAATCGTATTTAAAAGTATAAATTTGCCCCCAGACTGCCTGTATATATATTTTTGGGAACTTCAAGAAACTATGACATCATCCTCGTTCGATTCAGTTGGTATCATAAAGTTCTAAGGATATGTAAGTTCCAAGGATATGTAATTTTTCTTGGATATCAAATCTAATTCATCGAAGGATGTGTTTTTTTTTAAATGCAATGAATTATGTTTGTATCAGAAAGATAGGAAATGCATTTTTGGGTATTTGATCTAAATTTCTCAATATTAATAGTGACAGAAAAGGCATCTCTCAAGAATTTATTCCATATACGAGATGTTCAACTAAAGAATGAATTTTTATTAAATACGTGGTGCAATTAATTGGCCAGTCGATTTCAAACTTATGTCACGCTTCAAGTGGCCGATACAAGAAGCAATTTCCAAGCGAATTCCTTTATATGATCATAAGAATAATAAAAAATCTCAATGTCACCGATTCGTACCCAAGTCCATTTCTTTTATCGTTCTAGTTACTTTAAAATATATTATTTGTTGGACCGTACAAGAACCCAGTCCAAACAGGGGGTTGAGAAATAAAAAAGCTTCGGCTAAATTCAACAAAATTTATTTTTTGGCTTCTTGCCCTTTTCAAATCTTTCTTATAACTAACTAAACTGTATACATGAAAAACAAAACCCGTACTTCTTTGGAATTTTGTTTCGTTAAGAAACTACAAAAACAATAAGAACAAATATATATAAAAAAAACTATAACGGACTTCTTGTCCTCTATATACTATGTATGTATGTAGATAAATACAAAAATTGGTTAAATACATGGTTCCAGAGATGGAAAACCATTTGGCATAAAAATGATAAAAAACTTAAGAAATTGTTGAACACGGTTCAACATATTCCGGCCACGAAAGAAGTGGAGATACCGCTTCCTGTTGACTGGATGTGGTTGTAGGGCGGTTTTCTGGCATAGATGGGCTGGACTTTTGGTTTGAGGCTCGGCTTGCTTAAGACTTTCTGAAACTTCACCGGATGACAGAGGGTCACGCATCTCATTGCCACAAGCGTTTGTATCTACAGTTGCGCCAGCGTTCGTATATTGAGCTTGTGAGTACTCGAGACAATTCAGGTAGCAAACAGCAATTTTTCTGTATATTAGCAACTATGTATGTCGTGTTCTTTTCACCTGTAAGAAAGAACCAAAAAAGAAAACAAACAAAAATATACAGTGATAAAGAATATGTTGTGCGATTACTATTAAGAAGTGTTATGGTAAGTTTTGAAATTGTAGACTTAAGCGAGCCTCGGAGGATTTAGTGGGTTGTGTGATGGGACACTAGTACATCAGTTTACTGAGGCGGCGGATGGTTACCCGTCGTCGGGAGGACACACAACTTGACGATGGATCTTCGGATGATTCCATTTTTGGTGGCGATATCTGCAACGCGAACTTGGTTATCTTTGCCACAGATTATATTAGTGACACGACCTAGGCGCCATTCCGTAGGCGGCAGTAAGTCGTCTTTGATGATGACAACATCGTCGGGCTTAAGGTTGTTCCTTTCTTTCTTCCACTTGTAGCGTCGCTGCAACTCGGTGATGTATTCACTTTTCCAGCGTTTGGCGAAAAGAAACTGTAGAGCTTTCAATCGTTCCCAATGTTTTAGGAGACAGACTTTCTCTACTGGGGGGTCCACTGGAGCTTCCGGTGGGGCGATGATAGGAGCGCCGCGAAGAAAATGACCTGGAGTCAAAGGTAAAACCTCATCTGGGTTTTCGGTGACCGCGGAGAGCGGTCTGGAGTTTAATATAGCTTCGATCTTGACAAGAACAGTCGCGAACTCTTCAAACGTAAACGACAAATTGCCTGCAATTTTCTTTAAGTGGGATTTCATGCTTCTTACGGCAGCCTCCCAGAGGCCACCCATGTGGGGCGCATAAGGCGGGATAAACGACCATGTAAATCCTAGGGAGCTATATTTTTCGACCAATGCTTTCTCGGCTGTTTTAAGAAAGAGATTGTGATTCTTTAGAAGAGCCTGGCTCGCACCGAGGAAATTTCTGCCATTGTCGGAGAACATCGTTTTGGGGAGACCTCGACGTCCATGAAACCTAGCAAAGCAAGCGAGAAAGGCGTCGGTAGAGAGATCCGAACACACTTCCAGATGAACAGCTCGAGTTGTAAAACACACAAATACGGCCGCATATCCTTTTACTAGTTTGGCGTTTCGTAAATTGGAGGATTTTATGCTAAACGGACCAGCAAAGTCCACTCCCGTATATGTGAAGGGCAGGGCAAAATTAACTCTTTCTGGGGGAAGTGCAGCCATAATCTGGGTTTCAACCCGCTTTTTATAAATGGTGCACTGCTTGCAATTCCGAATACAGTTTCGCACGACCTTTTTTAGACGAGGGAGATAAAATCCATTCCTTATAGCTCGAACCATGATGTGATGCTCGGCGTGAAGCAACATGCGATGTGTAAACTCCACTAGAAGCCTGGCGAAACCGGACGTCTCTGGTAGAATTATGGGGTGCTGCTCTTCGTAGCTAAGACCGGAGTTCGTAAGTCGTCCACCCACACGCATAAGTTCGTTTTGATCAAGAAATGGGTTTAATGTCAGAACTCTGCTTCTTCTAGATAAAGATTTTTTCTCTGTTAGACGTTGATAGTCATTCGAAAAGTACGTCCTCTGGGCCATCGATATGAGTCGAACCTTGATGCTATTGATTTCGTCTGTCGTTATGAAGATTTCGTGTAAGGTTTTCTTCTTTCTGAGGCGCGTTATAAATCTCATACAATAGCTTAGGACGCGTAGCGCTCGATCCAGAGAGGAGAATCTTTCTAGAATGTCGTCTTCACCATTCTTTAATTTAACGTGAAAATTCGCTATGGCGACGCGAGCACTTTCTTTCATTTCTAGATCATGAGGATCGAATGTTCTGGGGTTTGGCCATAGAGACATGGGTTGCTTTAGCCATGGGGGCCCATTCCACCACAGTGTATTCTGCGCAAGTTCAGGAGGACCGCAGCCACGACTCCCAAGATCTGCTGGATTCTCTTCGGTTTTTACATGCTTCCAATTACTGGTACTTACAACGCTTAGAATTTGTGCCACTCTGTTTCCGACAAAAGTTTTTAAAGTTCTGGGATCATGCTGTAGCCACCCAAGCACGATCGATGAATCTGTCCATAAATACACTTCATGGGGACTTTTGAGGTCTTTGATGATGTTCTGCAACAACTTCGTCAGCAAAAGAGCTCCACATAGTTCTAACTTCGGCACAGTAATTCTCTTTAAAGGGGCGACTTTGGTTTTCGCCACTAACAAACTGCTATTAATTACACCTTCGGCACTTTCCGTTCTCATAAACAATACTCCACAGTAGGCCTTCTCGGAGGCGTCACAAAACCCATGGATCTGAATTTTGCGATCTGGTGCGAAATGTGTCCATCGGGGGATTTTGATCTGGGAGATATATGGCAAAGTGGAAGTGAAGGTTTTCCATTTTTCAAGGATGTGAGGAGGAACGTCTTCGTCCCAATCCAATTTATCTGCCCATAATTCTTGTATTATAATTTTGGCAGTTATTACTACTGGGCTGACCCAACCTAGTGGGTCAAATAATTTTGCGATGGCTGACAGTATTTTCCTTTTCGTGGTAGTGGTGGGAACTTCTAGCGCATCCTGCGTATAGTAGAAATAATCTTCTTTGGCATTCCAGCGAATTCCTAACGTTTTGGTAGTGCTGGAGTCATCGAGCCGTAAAAAATCTTCATCTAGAAGATCTTCCGGGGCTAAGGTTTGAAGTAACGCTCTATTGTTTGCAGTAATCTTTTTCATGGGGAATCCTGCCGAAATTAAGGCCTCACTCAGCTGCGTTTGCTTTTGTGCCGCTTCATGAAGTGTGTGACCGCCAGACAATATATCGTCGACGTAAATTTCCTTCTGCAGTATTGTAGACGCCCGCGGATATAGATTTTCGCAATCTTTGCTAAGCTGCTTCAAGGTGCGTATGGCTAAAAAGGGGGCACAATTTACTCCAAACGTTACGGTTTTTAGCTGAAACGTTTTAACTGGAACCTGCTCGTTTTGTCGAAAGAGAATTTGTTGATACTGGCGATCGTCTTCGTGCACCCAGATTTGCCGGTACATTTTCTGTATGTCACCAGTGAATACATACTCGTAGTGTCGCCAAGCGAGCACGATTTGCATCAAGTCTGTTTGTAGTGTCGGGCCCTGATGTAGCACATCGTTCAGGGAGAACCCGCTACTGGTTTTCTTTGATGCGTTAAAAACCACTCTTACCTTGGTAGTTTTACTTTCTGGTCGTATAACCGCGTGGTGTGGGAGATAAAACGAGTCTTTTTTCTCGGTTTGGGACCCCCGGTGTTCTACTTGAACCATATGTTTTAAATCTACGTATTCTTGGAGAACCTTTGAATATTCCGCTTTGAGTTCAGGGGATTTTTCTAGAGTTTTCTCCATTCGATAGTACTGCGCGAGTGCCATATTTCGCGAGTTCCCTAAGAAGATTTCACCTGGAAATTTTTCTTTAAATGGAAGGCGGACCACATATCTGCCATCTGGTTGCCTAAGGGTAGTTTTCTGGTACAGTTGCTCGCACCAGTTGTCGCTTTCGGACTCTATTATGGTTTTTTCAGCTTCCTCAAGTTCCCAGAACTTTTTAAGCTGATTTTGTAAGTCGGTGTTGTCGCAAGAAGAAACGATAGTGGAAAAGGTATGGATTTCTTGAGTTTGGGCCGGACCTGACAAATACCATCCAAAATGAGATTCTCTAGCCTCAATACCATCTGCGATATTGGACTTAACTCTTGATAAATTTATACCAGGTAGGTAATCACTGCCAATTATCATGTCAATAGTTGCTGGCTTAAAAAAGTAGGGATCTGCAAGGGCCAATGCTTTGACCTCTTGCAAATTTTTCGTTTTTATGGGCCGAGAAGGCAAAAAGTGAGATAATTTTGGCACTACGATGGCCTGAACTTTGAGTTTGAAGTCTGAGACTCTTGACTTTAATGTTACACAGCATCGCCATTTAGAATTTCCTACCGAGGTCCCGCCGAGACCAGATATCTTTGTACTGTGACTTTCTAACGGGAGAGAAAGCCTTTGAGCTACTCGGGTGGAGATAAAAGTTTTTTCAGAACCTGCATCTAGAAGGGCTCTAACTCCGAATGTTTCTCCTAAATGTTCTATATTAACTAAGGCTGTGGGTAAAATTGTGGCTCCTTCATTACGAGAAAAATGGTTGAGCACACTGTTTGCTTCACTGCCTACAGCGCTCCTGGTTTGAGCTGCCTGGGAAGAGGTAGGAGGATTGGAACGTTGAGTTCCAGACGTCGATGGCATCTCATCATTTCTTGAGTGTGGATGTGGTTTTCGTGAAGGGTCTTTTTTTACGTGGGGTTTCTCGTTTTGTTCGTTATGTAGCATAGTGTGATGCTTTTGGTTACACTTCAGACACCGAACAGTGCTCTGGCACTTGGACTTGTAATGATTTGGCGATAAACAGTTGACGCAATATTTGTTAGAATACGCAAACTTGGTTCGCTCGCTAACTGTTAACGCTTTAAAATCTTTGCAAAACCGCAGGGGATGGGCTTGATTGCACAGTTTGCAAGTCGAAGTTGCCTTTTCTTGCTCAGATTTAGCATGAAACGACTGATTTTTAGAAGTATGGCTTTCTTTGACGGGTCTTCTCATATCGGACACTGTTTCTAACATTTCGACTCTTTTCGAAAGAAAGTTGCACATTTCTTGCCAAGTGGGCCAATTTTTGTGATCGTTTAATGAATTTTCCCAAGATCGCATAGTTTCTTCAGGAAGTTTTGAAGCACACAAATGAATTAAAATTGCATCCCACGTTTTCGTAAGATCAAGTGAGTTGAAAATTGCTAAGCTCTCATTTAGTACATTTTGAATTTGCCTGATAGATTTTGCGTTTTCATTTTGAACCGTTTGAATACCGAACATAAGTTTCATTTGTTGATGAGCCAGTATACGCGGATTTTCAAACCTAGTTTTCAATGCTTGCCAGGCCAAATTAAAATTTTCATCAACCAAATCGAACCTCTTAACAATTTGGTTGGCCTCCCCCCTCGTTTTGCTACGTAGGTGGTATAGCTTTTGCGCTGGGGCTAAATGCGGATGATTACCGATTACTGCCTGAAACATGTCCCTAAACGCTGGCCACTTTAAGTAACCACCCTCAAAATCTTCTATTTCACATGGGGGCAACTTTAGTGTCATTGGGGACTGTTGAACTGTTGTAGCTCTTCTCTGAGTTTCATCCTGCTGTGTTATGGATGAAATGAGACTTAAAATCTTCGCTTGCAGTTTTTGAGCATTGCTACAGGCCCTTTCATATCTTAAAGAAGTGTCGTCTTTGGACTCGGTTTCTTGCTCCCTATCATCATTAACAATAAAATTTTCAAAACTTTCTATTAATTTTGACCACCTTCGCTCTAATTCCCGCTGCAATACTCCAAGATACGAAATATTTAGTTCTTCGGGGGGAATTGTAAAAAAATTGTTGTAAAAACTTTCTAGCTGTTGTAAGTCAAATCTACATTTTCTTCTATTCGCCATGTTTTATTCTTAAAATTGTTAACTTGATCAAAATGCAGAATTTATTTTTCTCACGCCTTTTAAAAAATGAAAATTTCTCTTAAAAATCCAAGGGGGAAGATAATTTTGTGCACCACTGTACAGCCAAATTTCTTTAAATTTCTTACGAATTAATTTAAAATGTCCTCAGGCACAAAATTTCTTTCATAAAAAAAATTTTATTTGAATTTATTTGTCCACCACTGTTATGTTAAATTGTTGCCCTCCTGGCCTTGCCAATGTGGACTAGGCACTATTTCGTTTAATATTAAAAAAAATTCAATTAAAATTTAAATTCCCACTCACCGTTTTTTTTTTCCCGGGTTTTTTTCCGTATTGGGAACCCTTACTTTTGCTTGTGTTTCAATTTTGTTTTACAACACAAAATTGTGCCGTTTGCTTGCTTGTTTGTATGTATGTACGTGTATACAGCATAGAAATATGTACCTCAGATTTTTCTTCTTGTTGTTGCTATTTATTTTATTTTGTTCAAAAAAAACTTTCGTTTTAGCTATTTTTTTGTTTCAAATTTTCTTACTTTTTTTTGAATTCTAGTTTTTTGTTCACTGTTTCACTTTATTTTTCTATATTTCCTTATTCCTATCCCACTTTACTGTTTTTTCTTTTATGTAGTTCTTTTTTTGTTTTTTGGTCTTTTTTTTTTACATTTACCTTTTATCCCTTTTTTACTCTTTCCTTTTAAATATTATTTGCGATTTTACTTTACTTTTTATTCGCTCAGTTTATTGTTCACTTTACTTTTTTAATTATTTTTCACTTTTAACACCGCCGGCTGAAAGTTTTAATGTTTATTAAAAGTTTTTTATCAGTGATGGCACTTTTTTTCAGTGATGGTACTTTTTTTCAGTGATGGTACCGTGTACCCACAATTGTCACTTTATTTAGCATGTGAATTTGTAATATTTTTTTTGTTTACGGTTGAACCTTTTGTTATTTTTAATTTAAATTTTCGCAACTTTTAACACTTGCATTTCTTTTTTAGTAATTTAATTTTTCACCGCACAAAATATAGTTTAACACTGTACATACCAGATTTCGTTTCCTTTCCTGATTCTTCTTCCCAAGATATACCTTTTGTTTTCGTCTTCAAGACTTCCTTCTCTTCTTGATTGGTGAGTCTTCCTTCTACAATCGTCACTGCTCGCTGACTATGGCTGATAGTCTTGTAGAGTTGCTGACAATTTTATTCATAAGCGCGGGAGGCTCTATGATTTTTTCTTCTTACCGTTACCAGTATGGCTGAACTGGCTTTTTTGTTGTGTTGCTTTTGGGTAACAGCAACTTCTTCTAGCTTACTGATGACCGGTATCCACCAGATGCGTTGTTTCATAAGCACGGGAGGCTGTATGACTTACTTTAATTTCTGATGACAGGTATCCACCAGATGAGTTGTTTCATAAGCACGGGAGGCTGTATGACTTACTTTAATTTCTGATGACAGGTATCCACCAGATAAGTTGTTTCATAAGCACGAGAGGCTGTATGACTTACTTTAATTTCTGATGACAGGTATCCACCAGATGAGTTGTCTCATAAGCACGGGAGGCTGTATGACTTACTTTTACCAGTATGAAAAAACTGGTTTGAGGTTATGTTTCTTCTGATTTACTGATGATAGATATCCACCAGTTCAATCGCTTCCTAGCCTTTCTAGGAACGTTCGAAGGACCATATGTTGGACCGTACAAGAACCCAGTCCAAACAGGGGGTCGAGAAATAAGAAAATCTTCGGTTACTTCCTTGTTAATATAACAAAATTTATTGGTGGCTTCTTGCCCTTTTGAATGCTTTCTTATAACTAACTTAACTTTATACATGAAAAAACAAAACCCGTAATTATAAAGAATTTTGTTTCGTTAAAAAAACTACAAAAACAATAATAAAGATAAAAAACTCTAACGGACTTCTTGTCCTCTATATACTATGTATATATGTATATAATTACAAAAATTGTTAAATATATGGTTCCAGGGATGGAAAACCATATGGTATTAAAAAATGACAAAAAAAACTTATTAAATTGTTGAACACGGTTCAACATTATTGAACAACTACTCATACATGAAAATGGCAAATGCTGCTGAAGTCATCAAGTTAATCGGTAGGATTTAAAGTCTGAAATAGATAAGAACCCTTTGAAACCCTTGATTTAATTTTAAACTCAATAGAAAAGACTTCAGCTTAACCAACACGAGTAGTTCGATTGCTGAAGAAATAATAATACCTAGAAATATATAAAGCCACTACTTCACTTTCGCTAAAATAATGACGATTTGTTTGTTTCACTTAAAAATACTAGTATGTTTTCCATAGAACGTCCTCTACGAAACCCATACTAGTGGTTGCTTAATAAGCTTTAAAAAATCCGTAGTTATTCTCTACTTGGGAAACGCTTAAGGATAACAACAAATGACCACTTTCAATTAGGTTTGTCCCAACCTTAATTATATTGCGTGTTGTTGCTCTTCGCTGTTAAAATAGAAATTTATTTCGGCTTTCGTTATTAAATGTTTTTTATTTGTCACACAGTCCTCCTTTAACCAAAAGAAAAATATTAAAGTTTGCTTTAAGCCTTAAATTATATTTTATCCTTTCATCCAACTAAATTTAATTTTCTTAACATTTCGCCATAGAATGAGTTATGCACATTCATTCAGTTTAATAAATACATTTTTGCTTTAACACAAAATTATTCTCTTATCCAGAAGTTAAATTGAATTGCAATCCAATTGTTCTCAACAATATATCATCATTTGAAAAACACATGCAATTATGTGCACTTGTTTAGAATAAAATTGAATTTACGAGACGAAATTCTAGCAAAATACTTGTTGTAAAATAAATAAAAAGATGAAAACAAACTTGTTACAAAGTGCACAATGAAGTAGTGAGAGCTCTTGATATTTGTATGCAAACGCGTTGAACTAAAAATATTGTAAATTTATTTAAATAAACAAAAACAATATTCAAGTACAGGCACCTACTTTTAAGGACCGTAAACTTGGTTTTATTTTCATTTACTGCCAGACCTACTTTGGACCGTTCTTCACTGAGCGAAGTAGCTCGCAATATCCGCCCACTATTTTTAATCCTCGGCTTAAGTGAGTACCATGTGCTGTTTTACGAATTGTGTGCCAGTTCTTCTAACATATGCGTCTTGTGTAAACTTTTCCAAGAGAATGTTAAAAAATCACACGAAAGGTTGTCTCCTTGTCTGAAACCTCGCTTGGTACTGAAGGGCTCTGCAATACTCCAGCCTATCTTAACTGAGAATTGTGTATCAGTTAAGGTTATCTGCAGAGTCGTGCTTGTTTCGAAGCGACACTAAACTGAGACATAGCTTGAAAACCTTTAAACATATGAGGCTATCGAATGCGGCCTTTTAGTCAACAAACGGGTGGTATGTGCCAATTTGGATTTCTTGGGTCTTTTCCAGGACTTAGCGTAGTGTGTATATCTGGCTGTTGGTGGATTTGCCAGGTCTAAAGCCACATTTATTTGGCCCAACTATCTCGTCGACTTTTAATTTCAATCTTTCATCCAATGCGCTGTATAGGATTTCATAACCAAGGGGAAGGATACTTATTTCTCTATAGTTGAAACATTCTGTCTTGTCTCCTTTTTTTTGCAAAGGGCATAAAAAACTGACGTTCTAGTCTTCGGGTACGCATTCCTCTAGCCATATTGTACAAACAAGTTGATGAAAACGCCTTATCAGCGTGACATACTTTAGCTGGTAGCCCATCGGCTTATGCTGCCTTGTTGTTCTTGCTAATTTGACCTCATTCTCACTAGTCGATATGCACTCAATACCGTCTTCTAGGATTGGTTCTGTAATATCTTCATCGCTGCTGTTATCAGACACCAGCTGGTGTTAAAATTTGTTGTTTTATATCCTCAGTACACTATTTGTATCAGCCACTAGTCATTTTATATAGTTTTATTTTAGTCCAAAATATATTTCGAATAAAATTTTATTACCATAGTCTGATAAATAGCTTCAAATCATGTTTTAAGGGCATACAGAATTTGTCAGATATGGCTACTAGTTTCACGGCCGCCTATCGTAAGAATATTGGGTTGTAATGCTTGAAAAGTTTCTGGTTTATACTCAATCAACAAAACCCCATAAAAAGCCGTCCAGAAGCGTTATATCGCATAAACGAGAGATCCAAAAATGTGAAAGATTACGTGCTAGTTCACTGATTTTTTAATGTTTGATATTTATTTGATATTATTTGGAAACAAAAATTGGAAAAAATTTGTTAAGCATGACTCGATGGCGTTTACAGCTCAGCGTTATTGCAGCTTTTTACTCGTTTTAAGGGAAGATTATTTATCCGAGCCCTACGTGAGATGGGGGCTGACAATCCTTTGTTGCTTTCTGGATAAGCTGATGTAACGAAATCAGTCAATTGAGGAACCCCGCAGGAAGAATTTCTATCGCCTTTATTGTAAAACATGACTCTCAACATGTTGCTAAAGAATATGGGCTCAATGGGATTAATAGTTTTCACATATACAGATGGCAAAGCATTTGCGATATCTGAGGTCCATCTTGATACCATCTTTGACAGGATGGAAAAATTGAAGCAATCATTACCACAAGCAAAAGGCTTTGTTTTAGTATCAAAGAATGTAAAAGTGACAATCTTTATTAACGTATCTTTAAAACTACGACCTATACTTTGATTACAATAATACAAGGAAATCCAGCCGGATGGACCGACATTTTTAAATCGACCGAGGAAGTATTTCCAAGTTGGTATCAGATCCTTATTTTTGGACACAAAAAAAATTTGAACAAGCGCATAATGCCCCTACCACGTATTTGCTGTGGGTATATAAATGTTTTCGGTTCTTTAACAGAACTTTTTGCTTCCATGTCTGAATTTTGTTTAATGTTTGATAGGTTTTTTTTGATTTTAGGTGACAATATAAGATTTTTATGATTTTCAATAACAAATAATCAACAGCTAATGATATAAAAATTTTCTATAAGGAAAAAAATGGAATAAATCAAATAAATTTATTTGTACATATATGCAGGAGGATTTTGATTTAATACTGTCAGCCTCTATTAAAAGTTAAAATTAGCACACAGTTTGATAAAAATAAGGCTTAGGGCTATGTAAGAAGTGTATTTTTTTTTTGAAACCTAAAGTATTTTTTCGGTCCCTGGTCATACAATTTTTTTTGCCAGTCATGTAATGTGAAATAAGGAAACCAGTACGTATGAGCAATATTTCCATTCAATATAAAAATCGCGTATTATTACTCATACGTACCGTTTGTGTTTAGTTATTATAAGGTGCTTGCATTTAATATTAGAAATAGCTGATGTCTACAACAGAGAACGGTTTGAATGCCATATTGTAGGCTAATAAATGCATTCACAAAAAAATGATTGCGTTTTTGTCAATTTACATAATTTAAAAAAAGCAAGACACGGAACAATCACAAAATTTAAAAGCAACGAAAACGATGCAGTGCTTTTGCTTGCCTTCTGCTTATACGTCAAAAGGCAATGAATATCCAGCTAAAGCATACAAAGCAAAAGCAATGAATATGTGAATGGTTTTGATTAAGTAAAACTAAACATTTAAAATATGTACATCAAATTATTTTTTGTTATTTAATAATAATGAGAAAGTAAAGTCATATGTACATTTTTTTAAAAAAATAAATAAAAAATTTTTATTTATTGTTTAACTAATTGTTTTAATACAAATTTTTGCTTTTTAGTTTGGCTTAAGTTCATATAATTTCTTTTTATTAGAAGACATTCTTATTCGGAAAGGTATTCTGCTCGGCCAATATTAGTAAAATCTTGCTTTTTTAATAAAAATTTCCTTCTTAAACTAACAATGATAGAATTATAAATATTAATGCCTGTATACAAAATACTTGCAGTAGATCTATTATAGGCATGTTTGGTGGATGTTTGTAGCATTAAGATCAAATAAGCCCTTATTAAACTCCTTTAATTTTGATGTTTGGGAGCGGAATGTTTTAATTTACAAAAACTAGGAATTTAGTAGTAATTGGATTTGAGCCTAAAGTTTTTATAACAGAATTTTTTCTAAACAAATATGTAAGTTTAGCTTAAAAAATCTCATAACCAATTTTTTTGTGTTATTATAATAAGGTCATACCGATATTGATGTTTTTTCTAAAAAAAATTATTTCAGCAAATTTATATACATATATTTTTTTGGGTATAGGTTCAAAATTTTAATAATAATCATACTTGGATTTCTGTTGAAAATTTTTTTCTTGTTTTATTTTTTGTAATAACTAAGTTCGTTTACACGAAACACTTCATTTATAAATCTTTAATAGTAAAATTTCTGTAGCCAATTATATTTTTAGTTTCTCCAAACAAATCAAGCGTCTAAAAAGCTCTTGTGTTCGAGGTACCCCCGTTAGCGATTACGTATTGCCGCCCTTGGGCCAAGGGTATTATTCTTCCTCAAACAAGAACTTAGATACTCCTCTGCTATACCTATGTAAGATTTTAGGGCCAAGTTATTTCTAAAATGTTGATTCTGGCTTATTATGCTCTCTTTCCATGGCAAGGGGTTTTTTAAGTAAAAATTTGATCACTTTTGTAAAAGGCTCCAACACTAAAAGTAAGCCCTCCTTCTTGCATCATCTATTAATATCATTATATTCAATACATTTGCAGATCTTACTGGTTATTTAATGGATAAAATTCTACAAAAAATACTTCCATGAGGGGGATATTTAATTGCACATATTTGATGTTTTTCGTTTGTACACTGTTTTGCGTCTGTTAGTAATTATTTTTCATCAAGAGCTTAATTGCATTTTAATTAAATCCTTTGCTGCAATTGAAAGCTAATTTGTTTTTTTTTTTTTGCTATAAAAAATAAAATAAAATATTTTTCTTAACCAAAAAGATGCAAAATTCCAACTCGGGTTGCATATATATGATGTTATGTTATCATATCGTACAAATATTTCATATGATAAATATGTATTTGTTTAAAAAAAGAAGAAGCAGATAACTTTTCAATGGACTTGTGAAATATGAAAACTATGCTTTGAAGTAATATGCAAAAATAAAATACTGGTTTTTTGTATGTACCCAGCAAAAACTTGAAAGTGTTTAGTCATTGCAAAACAACTTACTATTTAATGAATATAATGGGTCTCATGCATAAAAAGTGAGCTTGAGCTCGGACTCGATTTTTTGAGTAAAAGGTGCTTGTCGTATGCATAATAAAATTTGATGTATTTGCTTTTACTCACTGCTCACGTTTGATCTCGTCTTGCTGAGTTTGAAGTAAGTTAGATAAGCTTGTGCTCATTTTCATATGCATAAAAACAAGCTTTTGCTTTATTTTGTGAGCTCTTGCTCAAATTTTGTTGAGCATGCCTTTTGGTTGACTCGCGTACACTAAAAAGGAATCTTGGCTGAATATTTTGTGCCACAAAGAAATAAAAAATACTACCAACAGCGTAAAACAAATTTAGCAAGTGAGGATAAAAAATTATACAGGTTGGCATTTTTAATTATTAATTTTTTTTTATATAATTAATAATTAAATGATAAATACATAGGTTTGTTGATAGCAGCATCTGCTGGTTGGCTAATTACTTTTTTGAGGAGTCAGAAGAAACACGTAGTGGTGCCCTCGGCAACATTGATAAAACTCGACTGTATTAAAGATTTTATGCAGATCCTGGATTCCAAAATGGTATAGCGACAGATGTTGGTGTCCATCAATCAACTGTGTCGTGAACTATTGCGGAGGTTGCGAAACTTATATATCTGCCAAAGCAAGCGAGTGGATAAAATTCCCGAAAGATGCAGATGAAATAAAAGATGCTCAAATGGAATTTTTATGCGAGCTATTTTTTTATTATATTTTTATCCGTTAATTCAGTGGCAAATTTTTCCTTAATTTCTGTTACACATGTTTCTATTTTTTGTTTTTTTTTTTTATTTTTAATGCTTGGTAATTGACCCTTTTCTAGTAAATATTTGTTTTGTTTTAGCTTTTCTACTAAAAATTTAGAAATGCCAGTTTTTTTTTTATTATTATTATATGATTCTACTTCACTTTTACTTGACGACATGCTTGCACTTTAATAACAGTTATACGTTTGATCTCCATTTGCTCAAGTAATTGCAATTGGTTTGAACTCATTTTTATGCATACGAAATTTAGCAAAAGCTGTTGCTGTGGGATTGAACTCGACTTACGAGCAATTGCTCACATGCCTCAACTCAGCGCTTTTACTCGTTTTTATGCATGAGACCCAATGTATCGTCTAAACTACTTAACAGTTATTAAATAAATAGCTATTTCTTATCTAAGCAGATAGTTTAAGTTTTAGAGTTTTTTATATTTTATTAGCTTTAAGTTAAAAAAAAAGCAACAATGAGTTATTGGAGCCTAAATAGTAAAAATTTGCTGGGTATGAATGTATGTACTTAGGTATGGAGATACTTGCATGAATATAAATTATAAAAATGCGTTATATTTAAATCATACAAAATATTTTTAAAACATGTATATTAATAATAAATTAACACTTTATGTTTTATATTTTAAATTTTTTAATAAAATTCTTTTAATTAAGTGCCATATTACGGCTTGAGCATTCCCCGCCAATATGGAAGAATATCTTATTCCTTAGTCTGGAAAAAATCCTTTGCAGTTGGAATGTTACAGGCCCATTAGTTTGTTACTAACTATGTCTAAATTTGTTTAAGAACTGCTTAAAACAATCACATCCCTATTTTGAATGACAACAACTCCATACCAAATCACCAATTTATTTTTAGGAGTCAACATAGTACCATTTAACAAACCAACCGGTTGGTACAAGTTAAAAGAAAATCGTTTTAGGGAAAGATGTATTGCTCAGAGTTTTTAACTGATATCTCTGAAGCTTTTAACAAAGTATGCCATTAAGGCCTGTTTAGCCAACTTAAGCTTAATTGGCCTCTTAATCTCTATAACCTTTTGGAAAACTACATAACTGGTCGTTAAATGATGATCAAATAGGAGAACCACTTAAGTTGCTCTCAACTAATAGCTGCTCGTGTACTTAAAGGAACTACACTAGGTCCGATTCTGTATATGCTTTACACAGCAGATATTCACGCCAACAATTTTACACACATGTTGAGTTTCTCAGTCCTCATAAAGACCCTACAGAGGCCGAAACAATATCATGTCACCCCAGTAGAGAAATGGGCAAAGTTATGAGGAACTAAAATTAAAGCACAAAAATTTACCCGCGTAACTTTTACTTTACACAAAGAAACATGCTCTCCAATCCTTATTAACAACCATATGTTGCTTTAACAGTTTGAAACGAAACACCTTGGCATTCACCTAGATAGTCGCCTTTCATGGAAGCCACATACAGATGCAAAATTGACACTAATAAAACTTAGAACCGCACAAATTCATTGACTAATTGGCAGATACTCTTTGCTTCATCCTAACTGTTAACTTCTTTCCTACAAGTCAATTTTTAAACCAATTTGGTCCTACAGTATACAATTACGGGGCACTGCTTCCGCATTCAACATAGAGAAAATTCAACGCGGTCCAAATGAAAACTGGTGCTCCGCAAGGACCTACAAATTCCGCTAGTTAGATATGAGATGCTAAACTATGTAGACAAGTATATAAATAATCTCTAAACAGATCCAAATCCGCTTGCTCGAAACCTCTTGATATATAAAAGACACACTCATCTAAAAAGAAGGGTGCTTAGATGAAGCCATTGAAATGAATTAATTTTATTATGAGAACTTAAATTTTAGTCTTTCACTAGCTGTTCTAATATAACTTTATTTGGTTTGTAAGCTTGAATATTTATTATCAGTTTGTCCGCCTTTGTTATCCTCACAAATGCGAACCCTTTTGAGCACAGTTTTCATTGCATTCTCACAACCTTCACGCAGTATCTCATTAATTTTATAACGAATATTTTGTTTGAGCTGCTCCCGTTTCTGGTTTGTTTGCATAAATCTTGATTTTCAGATATCCCCCCAAAAAGAAGTCCAGAGCAGCCAAATTAGTCGGCCGTAGAGGCCAACCAACATCACCATTTCTTGAAATAACTTATTTTGGAAAGAGGTCTCTCAGTAAATTCATTGTAATTCTGGCTGTATGCAATGTGCCAAGGTCTTGTTGATACCACATGTTAACTAAGCGCAAAGCATGCAGTTGTGGCATTAAAAACTTTTTAATCATATCACAATATCGCTCCCCATAGACAGTTTTCGTAACGCCGTTTTCAGTTTCAAAACAGCAAGGTACAATGATCCCTCCTGACCAAATCGAACACCCGGCTGTCACTTTTAATGGATACAAAGGTGACTGATGAATAGGGTGATGAAGGGTTTTCCATTGCCCAGAACCGAATATTCTGCTTACTCACATATACATTCAAACGAAAATGTGCTTAAACACTAATTATGATTTTTGCATGAAAACTGATTATTTATTTTGATAAAATGTTTTAACGATTAAGGCACGTTGGTCTACTGAATATTTTTGCATAATTAATATTGCCACGCTTCTACTTTACGACTGCCAAATATGAACTGTCAAGACTAATGTTTAATTATATGACGGCCGAACAAAGTAGTATACTTTGTCGGCGGACACCCTGTATATTCACATGCAAGTTAGATTTTGCAAGGATTGGTCCTTTATCGAAATTACCTTGCGAAAATCAAGTTTATCCTATTCACGAAATATATTTTATATAAAACAAATTGCGGTGTAGGGTATAACTTTTTTTTGTATTTTCTTTTAATTTTTCTTTTTTTTCTTCTTTAGCTAAGCTGTTGCTTTAAAGACAGTTCCTATAAATACTCTTTAATTTCGATTAACTTTTAAACATAATATCAACACAAATTATAATTTTTTAAATTTTTTTATTTTCTTAATTTTTTACTTGTTTTTTTGTTACAGTTACTTGTTTACAAATATTTTAAAAATTTTTATAGAATTTTCTTCTGTACAAAATTGTTTGCACAAATTTTATTTAAATATTTGTTTCATTGTCTGAGTTTATTCATTTTTTGTTGTTTTATTTTGGTTTTTGTAAAGTCCTTTGATTTATTTTTTTGTTAAGTTTTGTTTTTTTATGGTAATTTTTATTTTGTCATTCATCAAAAATCTGTCAAATTGTGGATTTTTTTTATTAACTGACATAACTAATCATTCGTCTGCCATATCATGATATTTTGTTGGTTTTTTATGTCTATTTTAAATAACATGTATAAATATGAATTTATTTATTTTCTTCAATAGACAGCCAAAGTATTTTCTCTACTTCATATTTTTAAAAAACTGCTGTGTCTTTAAATTTGTATTTTCCGCTTTTTTTTTAAAAAAAGACTGGTTTTATGTGTGATCTCCACCAAAGCTTTGTTCATTATAACGTATTGGATATGTTAGTGAATTGCCCCTGTCCCACGAATACAATTCCTGAAAAAAGATTAGAAAAAAATATTTTTAATTTAGATAACAAGTTAATTTTTGCAATAATTTTATTTGCCTGTGTATGCAATTGAATATTTTAAGCGAGATACGAGAAAATTTACAAGTAAGCAAATTGTTTTCTTTTAAGTCAACTATTTGGCTTTATTTACTCATTTTTTATAGAATTTTTTAAAAAACAAGTAAAAGTGCTTTAATCGGCTGTGCCGAATCATATATACCCTTCACATTGGCCTTTCGAAATCCCAAAGTTTTTTTTTTTTTAATCCGTTTTTTTACTTATGAAATATTTCTAATTTTTAAATAGGGGTCGGTGTAATTTTTTAACGCTCCACGGATGACAACGGGGGAGTTGTAGGGGTTTTTATCCAAATTTTTTAAAATCTTGTATGGCAACCCCCTTTGGGCGTGGAGATAGGGAGTAATTATCGTTTAGAAATATGTTTGGGAGGGTAAACTAATGGGGGTCGGTCGTACACTTTATTGCTCGTCAACCATTTTGTTCAGAGTTCGGTATTTGGCGATTATGTGATTGACCGAGTGTAAATTCAGTTTGTTTGTGGGTTCAGAGATACCGCGCAACTGTTTCGGCTATGAATGTCCCACGGCCAGAGCTCAGTCGATATTCAAGGGCTCCCTAAAGACATTAAAAGTGATTGAAAGCAGCTTACGTGAAAATCCGCGATTTTCAATATGTAAAAGGGTAGCCTCAATAAAACTCCCGAGAGTCCCAAAAATCTGAAGTTCCATACATTTCAAATTCAAATCGTTTTAAGAACTGAAAAAAATGACTTTGATTTTTGCATTGTAAATCCAATTGTTCGGAGCGACGAAGCTAATTTTAACTTGAACATTCACGTCAACAAACAAAACTGGTGTTACCCGCAGCCCTCTTTTAAAGCACCAAAAGCCATTGCATTGCCCCAGGGTAACTGTTTGGTGTGCCTTGTCCATGAATGAGATAAGTGAGCCATTTTTTTAAACTATTTTCGAGGCCAGGCAGCGATTAACATTTGCTGAATATTATCCACGCTTGATAACGGAATTCTTTTGACCAAACCTGTGAGCTCATTAAGCGTGCTCTTCTCGTACGTGGTTTTAACAGGATGGGGCGACTGCACACTCAGCCAAAGCTTCGGTAAATTTGCTCCGAAAAAATTTCCCCCAAAAACTGGTCAGATGCTTTGGGGACATTCCATGGCCACCGAGCTCGGCAGATCTAACTCCTATGTATTTTTATAGGGCTACGTTAAAGAAAGGGCTCATAATGACAATCTTCAATCTCTTGAGGCTTAAAAGAAAATTTAGCTCTAATGAACCAAGTTTACTGCAGCATGTGGCGCAAAATACAAGGTTCTGTTTAACAGAGTGGTTTACTAGACAAATAGCACCTGAATGATAAACTCTTAAAAAAAATAAAATTCGCATTTTAATTCTATTGACTTTGTGTCAACTATTAGGTCTGAAAATAAAAATCTGTCACCAGACCACAAGGTGTCATATAAACGATGAAATGAAGTAAACAATACAAAACACTTCAATATTTAACTAAAAATAACAATAAAAGACTTCCTTGTTATGACTTTTGAAGAACTAAATGATTTTAGGCAAATTATGAAATAAAATTTTGTAAAAAATAAATATTTAGCAATAAAATAACATCTTTACTTAACATTAATTTACAAATAAAATATTTAAAGCCATTAAACTTAATTCGTTTATTTATTTATGAATAGCAAAACAGCATTTAAAAGACCTCCTTACAAATTCTGAGATGTTTTAAGATTTTTATTACACAAAGATTTTCATTTATTTAAACTAAACATTTAACAAGTCTTAAAACTTTATTTGCTTAATAATTTAACACAAGCATTTACATAATCCATACACAAACATATGTATGAATGAATGTAATCCATATGCATAGATGAATAAATATGCACATAAATTTATCCTTTTGTAAGAAAGGATATGCGAATACACATCTAGAAGTTACAGCAGCAATTTGCTTGATGTGTTTTCTTCTTCTTCTTCTTTTTAAAGATTCTACTTACCACTGTAAATGGATTGTAGCCAACTGTAGTTGTTCTGCTAAAGGGATTCGTAAACGGTAAATTAACATTTAATAATTTACCCTGATACAAGTCAACAGCATAACGTATTTGAGAGTTTTTATCCGTACACGAATCAATGGCATACAAATGACCGCAAACAATAAACATCTCACCAAATTTATGATGATCCAATGTTATATTAAAATTGTATTGTATTTTAAGATTTTCCGCATCCAACTGGAAATGATAAAAAAAAAGAAAAGAAAGAAGGACAAAGAAACTTTTTGAGACACAATATTGTACACACAAATGAAATGAAAGTAACAAGTCAAAAGAAGATTTTTTTTTAGAAAATTATATACATTGTTCAAAGGCCAGAGATGGAGAGTGGAAAATATTATATAAATCTTAATTTTTAAACTAGCAATGGATTTATCATCTTAATATTTTGTACGAGTAATAGCACAAGTTGCAATTTACAAATAATTTTTGGTTATTGGCTCTAATTATTTAGAAACATATTTTTATAGTAGATCCTTAAAAAATTCAGTTTAGCATTTTTACATAAGCGGTTGGTTTAAACAAATTTTTCAAAATCTCCTAATGTACTAGGGACCACATTTTTGTACAAATCTTTTGGGAATATTTAAAAAAAAGTTGCTTCTAAAAAGCAGATCCAAAACTTACTTTACAGCATTAGTCTGTTTATGAGAGTTTTGTTACATAAAACGCTGGAGCAAATCAAACAAAATATGGGTGATGAAACTAATGAAATACTCATTAAAATGTGTGAGGATATATTTAAAAAATCGCTAAAAAGGCTCGCATTGGTGATGCTAACAGAGGCGGACATTTATCTGATATTTTTTTATATATAATTGCCAACATTAAGTTAAACACTTATCAATATGAGATTCATTCTCTTTCATTTAATTAAAAATTATAAACAATCAAAGTAGTACTCCTTGCTGGCGGACACTCTGCACATACACACGCCACATACGTGATAGGGGTTTTATGCCTTTGTGCAGCATTATAGCGTAATACCCACCTACAGTTAAACCGTTCGACTTGGAATAACCGTGTGTTCTAGTATTCTTGTCAACAAAGCTATTTTTAACATATTTATGTGATATTCGGTTTATAGCCACGAAAATTCCATATTTTGACATAATCTCCATACAAATGTCCTCTCTGTGTAAGAAGTTCTAGCTATAACTGGCTCGATCAATACTCTTACTTTAAATATATTGCACACGTTTTTAGATTTATGAAATTTTGCATTTGAAACAAAAATGGAAAATTTATAAAGACCTCCTAGAAAATATAATAGATGTTTTAGCAAGGTGTGAACCATATATTTACCTAAAATTGCGAAAAATATTCATCATATTTGTTTCAATGCCGGTCAGTAATGCTACGGCTAAAAAGTAATTTTTCACCCTCCTCCATATAAAAACATGCCTGACATCAACCATGACTGAGGACAGGCTGAACGGCTTATCAATGTTGCATATAAATTACAAAATTGACGCAAAAGTTATGCTTGCTTCAATAGGAAATCATAAATGATTAATTAAATAAATATGTTTTTGTGCCTTTTATGCAACAGTAATTATTTTAAATGAATTTAACTTTTCTGTTAAGTTTTTTTTAAACTACTAAAAACTAGTTTTTAAATTGTGTGCTTCATTTAAAATAGCTGACAAAATTAACTTCAACTAAAAATCTGTATTTTTGTGCAGTTGAAGCTTTAAATAACCCTTCAAACCAGTTAAGAAAATTTTTTTTATTAAAATTCAACTGTGCTTTTCATTTAAAAACAACTTAACAGTTCAAATAAAAATATTAGTGTAACTTCTATGAACGGAATAAATTCTGCCTTCTATGCGCTTCTCAAAATTTCAAAGGCCCTTCGTTTTGCTATTGCAGACATGTAATTTTTCAATGATCACATTCCCCGGCTAAAAAAAAAATATTTCTTCACAACACATACATAATTTTATTATGAGAACTTGAATTTTAGTCTGGCACTGGATGGTCTAATAAAAATTAAATAGTTTTAAGATTTGAATATTTATTGTTATTTCGCCAAAGGCGAAGATTCAATAATAAAAAAATAGAACAAAAAAAAAAAAAAAAAAAACACATACAAAGCAGTTTCAGATTTTTTAATTCCCCCTACGAAAAATTTCACTGCCTTATAATCGACATAGTTTTGTTACATTAAAAATAATAAATTGATTAATTAAGATAAGATGCAATTATAGCAAAAAAAACTTTAAATATTTCGTTACAATTTTCCAGATATGTTTATACTTTTCATACATTAGTGATAAGGGTATATATCAATTTGGTGCTTTGTTTGTAATTTCTTTATTATTCATTTGCGACCCCATAAAGTAAATATACATTCTGGATCCTTATAGATAGGGAAGTCGATTTGGCCATGCCCATCTGTCCGTCTCTGTGTCTGATAAAATCAAGTTTCCCGAGTCAATGATCAAGACCGGTTCACCACGAACCTAGATATACTGCGATTACTCCAGTTTTTCCAGTTCTTTTAGAACAATGTCGATACAAAAACTGTAACAAATGTATCCAACTGGCAACGCTGTTAAGCATACATAATAATGTGTTTAAATACTCATTAGGTTTCTGAATGTATGTTTAGGCGTAGGTATGTATAAACATGTGCTGTTTATTTAGGCAAACGTTTGACAATTTAAACGCATACATGTACATTGTTTTCGCTTAATTTGTTTTCTGTTTTTTTAAGAGTCATAGTGTATGTGTGTGTGATTGTTGTTATACCCTTTACATCAGCGATGCGCAGCCCATACCAAAATTGTGGAATATAAAAAAAAACGTTTTCTTAACATTTATTTTTTGTTTTTTTATTTTTGCACTCTGGGCCAAATGAATTTTAGATTAACCATTTTTTATATATTTCTCCTTTGCCAAATATTTTATACCATAAAAAGCTAAAAACATTTGTTCTTAATTCTGCTATAAAGTAAAAATATGTGGTTTTTTCTTAAAAAATTTTTATATTTTACAAAATATTTGAATAAATTTCTTTCACAGCTTTTAAATAATATTTTTTTTACTTTTCTCGTTTTATTTTTAATATTAAAAATATTTTTTTAACAACAAAAATCATGCCATTATAAATTTACATTATTCTTTTTGCCTTTTAAATAAAATTACCTGTTGTGCAGTAAACTTTATTATTCTCACTAATACAAACACATTGTTATTTTTGGGCATCACTACTTTACATAGTGATAAAGTTGTATATCAGTTTGTTTTTTGTACATGGCTGACAGATAAGTTTGGTTCAATATCATCAAATTTTAGGTAATAAATTGTCAAAACAAACTTTTGAAATCGTCAGAAATTGTCAACCCACAAAATTTTTATTTTTTATATTATTTTGCCTGGTAATAAAAAAGAACTTGGGATAAAAAATGCTTAAATGTAGTTTTTTTTTAAAAATAGTAATAATTTGAAAAGCAAAACTTATAATTTTAGGCAAAATAAACTGCAGATAAAAGTAATCATTTTATGTTTTTTTTTTTTGCATATTTTTACTATTGAATCTTTGCTTATGCGAACCAAAATAACGAGAAATCTTTAAATCTGGTAGCAATGCTGATGTATCCTTCGCATTTAAAATATATAAGAAAAAGTCTTGTTTCCATTTTTTCCAAAGTATCACGATATTTATCTATTTAAAGATTTTATTGTTTGACACCAAATTTCATTTTCCCCCTTATTATTTTCTATTATCAACATTAAATTAAAATCAAAAACAAAAAAAAACTAACACACAACACAAAAGAATTATAACACAATTTATACCAAATTTTTATTTTGCTTAAGTCAGCATTATAAAATGAATTTGTAATTCAAAAAACTCAGGAGTATAAAGGAACATATGCAACCTACAAAGAAGTATGTATTATAAATGTTTACGATGGAGTAGTTCTTGTTAAGTTTTCTATATCGCCCACTCATTCAAAAACAGTCACAACTCAAAATTAATCATAATAATTTGTTTCCTTAAGTTAGTTTTCAAATCAAACCTTTCACAGACACAAAAATTTCGTTTGCAGTTCAGTAAACTTTATTTTAAGACGATGTTTTCAAAAGCATAAAAGAAAAGAAAAGTAATGACTTTGAGTTGCGACTGTTTTGTGTTTAGTGTGCATTTATACAATTATCTGTCTTTGTTAAAATGCTTCAATTTCTTCTAATCCCATACATAAACAGATGCTAAATGTTGTTAGAGATTTTACAATTTTTTATATCATTGTTATAATGTAAATTTGCTAAAAGTTCCTTCTATGTGTGTGTGTGTGTGTTTGTTTATTTGTAAGATTATAAAGGCAGTAAGTCAGTGTTTTGCTGACGTAATGTTGTTGCAAGCTATTTTATTTTTACCTTTGCCACTAGAGTATTGTTGGAATCGTAAGTGCTGTAAATTACCCACAATCCAACCTCATCCACATTAAAGTCCATATAGTTGTAGTTTGTCGAGTACAATTTATTACCAGCTGCAATTCCAGCACTCGGCAATTGTGTTGCTGCAATTAATAAAGAAGAGACTGTGATTTAGTTTTATTTCTATTTCTCTTGTCAAAGCCCTTAAAAAGTTTTTATGTTGGAAAAAAATAGAAAACTTTAATTTGTATGATGTTTTAAAGAGGTTTAACTGCGGTTCATGTCGAATGGACTTTTAACGTTAAAGTTTAAATTTGTTTGAAATTAACATTTAAAAAGGAGTTTGTTTCAATTTTTTTTGTTTGCTTTTTTTAATATTAAGATTTTTGATTTAAAAATATAATTTCTTTGATTTATCTTTTTAAAATTTTAACTCTAAAAGCAAGTAACGGCATTGTCTAGTTTAAATCAAGACAATCAACAAGAACCTGTTCTTTATTTAATCACATTTTTTGAGAGACGCGTGACATACTCACATATTTTTTTACCAGTAGACAAATCCAGTTTTACGACATAATCCGAATTATATTGGTTATAGTAGAATGAACCATTATATACTACATGGGCATTGCCCTAAAATTAAAGAAAAAAATACATTTTTAGCAGAAAAAAAATAAGAGCGTTACATTCGGCTGTGCCGAATCTTTTATACACTTCACATTAGCCTTTCAAACCCCCGAACACTTTTTTTATTTTTATCCATTTTTTTATTAATGAAATATTTCTTATTTTTGATACGTGTCGGTGTCATACTTTAACCCCCTTAGGGTGACTACGCAAAGATGTAGGAGTTTTTACCCTAATTTTTTTAAATTGTGTATGGCAATTGCCTTAGGGGTTGGAGATAGGGGGTTAGTATATTCTGTGAAAATGTATGCAAGGAATATTGATTTGGGGCCAGTCAAACGTTTGACCTGTCCGCGGCCACCCTGGAATTTGCAGGACGAATTCATTACAATATCTCAAACTTTGTCCACTTAGGCGGTGATAATAAGGGGTTAGTATGTTTTAGAAATATGTTTGGGAGGAGAAACTAATGGGGTTCAGTCGTATATTTTATTTTTCTATGCTCGACTCTGGAGAAGTAATGCGCGTTTTTACTTAATTTTTTTTAGAATTTGTGTAACAGCCCCCTTTGGTAATGGAGATAGGAAGTTTGGAAGAGAAAGCTAGTGGGGGTTTGTGATATATTTTATTCCTCTAAGTACAACTCCAGGGTAGTTGTAGAAGTAAAGGCTTATTCTAGCTTATTCTTTTTTAAATTTTGTATGACAGTCCTATTAGAGGCTGGAGATAGGGGGAAAGAATGTTCCACAAAAATGTTTGGGAGGCAAAATTAATTTTAGGGGGTCATAAATTTCACCTTTGTAGGATTAACCTGGAAGCTGTGGAAGTGATTTGAAAAAAACTCAAAAAAAAAATTAAACTTTTTATGCCTGTTAGGGGCATAAAAATCTTCGTGAGGAAAAATTAATGTCTGTGTGGGACAACTCAAGGGCAATTGTAGAAGATTTTATGTACAAATTTTTGAGAGATAAACAGAGATAGTCTTTGATTTTGGCTTATATCTCGGTCAGTTATGAGGCGATTTTGCTCTATTTTAAAAGCGATTTTTATATAGATAAGTCTGATAGTTTGATGCCTATGCGAAATCGGAGAACTTCAAAAAGTTAATTTTAACCATAACACGGACGGACGGACAGAAATACAAACGAACATCGCTTAATCGTCTTCCCTGTCTGTAAGGACCAAAAAACTATACTTTATGCAATCGCAGATAGATATTAAAAAAATTACAAACAGAATTAGGAACCTTAATATACCCTTATCACTTACATATGTGAAGGGTATAAAAAAAGGAATTAAATATAAGTTTTTTATAGCTTTAATAATCAAAGGAATATAAGAGAAAAAATTCTGTAATAAAAATTCAATACTCACTTGAAAACCTCCACCCAAATCATATTGCTTACGTGGCACATCATTCATACGATATGCCACTTTTGATGTATACTCATACAGCAGCTTATTGTCCTTTTCTTTGGTTATAAAAGTCTTATCACGGTCCGTTTCCTTGGCGGCAGGATCTTTGAGCCATGAACCATGCAATTCATCAACATATTTATGGAAAACTGGTTTGCCCACAGCATATAAAATGCAACCTAAATGGAAAAAAGAAGAACACAGAACACATCAAAGAAGATTAGTGTTACAATGGGTAAAAGATATGAAAACATAAAATTCAGTCATAACTCAGTGAGGTGGGGAATAAACATGCATACGTATGTACATAAATGTGGGATTTTTTAATTTAAAAATTCAATTAGCTTGAATATGTAAGGTTGGCTTTTTTCCCACAATATATTTTTAATTTAATTGAACGTTTTCTTTGTCTTACGGGACCAAACTAAGAATATGCCGAAAAAGAAATCATGTTCTTTGATGTATTATTTGTCACATAGCTTAACCACGAAATTTTTAAATATTAAATATTATTATTATAACAAATTGTGTAATTTCAAAATTGCACCTTTTTTAATATCTGTGGTTTCAAACTTGCGTCATTTGGGATATATTTTACGCCGCACGGCTTCGTCTTCGAGCCGTTAGTGCCTCTTTTCACGTTGTTCACGTGAAAGTATTTTAAAACGCTTAAAAAGAAAAAGGGAATTCCCCGCTTTAATCTAGTGCAAATATATGTGTCAAGCTTATTTGATGGTGGCAAATGAAAGGTCGTTAGTAGTTTTAAATTAAATTTCCTGATCTTAAGTTTAATAATAGCAGTATACAATAATCAGCCAAACAGCTTGGAATAAAAACTCGAGATTTTTAAATGTTTTGAATTTGGGAAAAAAATTAATGCCACTGAAAGAAACCTTGGACTGGCTTCAACAATAAATTCGATTTGTTTCAGGCAAGCTAATTAAATCTAGAAATTTGCTTTCCCTACAAGATTTTATTTTATTAAAAATATCCCAAGTTCAGAATCCCAAACCTAATTATATTAATATTTTATTTTATGGGATATCGTGCTCTGGTTAATGTCAGGTTTATCCGTTCCCAAATATCGACGCAAGCCACGGAAGTCGAATAACCTGTGAACGCCTTTCTGGAGACGAGATATATTCAACGAACTTGGATTAAAAATACCTCAATACTTTCTTATATATCTCGCTAACTATGACCTTTTTTATGGTTTGGAGAAAAAAGAAATTTTAAGGCAGAAGCATGGAAAGCGGCATTTCCCATAAAAGTGATAAATTGGGTTCTTAATGAGAATGTAAAGGGTGTGTGGTGGCAAATTTATATCTTTATATATGGTTATTTTAAATAATTAACAGTTGTGCAAATTGTTCAGTCACGATGTCGCAGTGGTCGAGAGAGCTTCACGCGTTCGCTGTGGAGATATTTTTAGGAGTAATGACCCTTACGTAATAGCTCGTCAGCCATTTAGTTTATAGTTCGGTATTCGTCAAAAAAATGATGAACCGGTTTTAAATTTATTTCAGTGCAGAGTTCCCGCGCTACTCCTTCGGTTATGAATGCCCAACGGCCAGAGCCCAGTAAATCTACAAGGACTCCCGAAAACATTGAATTGGTTGAAACAGTTGACGTGAAAATCCGCGACTTTCAATACGGAAAAGAACAGCCTCACTGTGACTTCCAAGAGCGCCTATTCATGACATTTTGAAAAAGGATATGAAGTCTAATTGTTTTAAAATTCAAATCGTTAAAGAACTGAAAGAAAGTGACTTTGATTTACGCAGACATTTAGACATTTTTGTAAAGCGATGTTGGAGCAATTTCGCCCTGTAATTAAAATTTTTTGGAGCGATGAGGCTCATTTTTTACTTAAACGGCCACGTTAACATCCAAAACTGCCGTTATTGGTCTCCAAAAACCTTTAAACCTCGAAGGAAACATCAAAAACCAATGCATTGCCTCAGGGTAACTGTGTGGTGTACCTTATCCACACATGAAATAATTGAACCTCTTTTTTGAAAATTCTCTAGGCCAGGCGACGAATGTTAACGGTGAAAATTACGACGCATGATAAAGAAATTCTCTTTGTCAAACATGCCAGCCTATTCATCCACTTCTTACATATGTGGTTTCAAAAGGATGGGGTGACTGATCACACAGCCAGAGCTTCAGGAAAATTTCCCTTAAAAACTGATCAGTCTCTTTTGAGACAGCTCATGGCCACCGAGGTAGCCCGATATAATTCCCATGGATTTTTTAATGAAACTACTTCAAAATGCATTTTAATTCTATCATTCAATGCTCTTAATAAAACATTGTGCCAATTTTAACGCTTTTTATTTAAGTTTGAAGATATAAATCTGTCACCCAGTATTTAAAAAAATCGTTTGAAATGCAGCTAGTTGAATATATTCTTTCCCTGACATAGAAAAATTTAGATTTCATATAAGTAAAAAACTAAAAAAAAACATGTTGTAAATGAATCAGAAAAAATTTCACAGAGCAAATGAACCCCTCTAATTCACTTTTCCTACCTCTTTACCTCGATTATTTTGCTTAATGGAAATTATACTTTGAAGACTCTGTAAAAAAACACATTGATAAGCCAATCTTTCGACCATAGATATATATTTAAGAAATCAATGCATTCAAGGAACTACAAATAAGAATTAAAATATTCGTATGTGTGCTTATGTGTTCTTAAATTTACACATTTACATATTGTAGGCTGAAATGCAAAAACACGAAACTATATTTTTAAAATTTTTGCAGGAGAAGCAAAAAATTTTTTTTAAATTACAATATCAGTTGTTGCTAATTGTTTCTTTTCCCAGCGTTCTGTTTCAAATTTTACTTTTAACAATAAAAAAATTTATTGTTATTTGCCCTTCAATAAAGTGGATTCAAATATGTTGAAAGATCGATTTGGGAGTTTTTTTTAGTTACATGGTTTTGCATTACAGCTAACGATATATTACACATATAAATCTACTTTTAGAAATTTGGTAAACGTATTCACTTAGTTCTTTAAATTATTATCCGAAAATAAAAAAAATCAAATCAATATACAAAACAAAGAAATACTTACTTTTTTTGCGTTTTGGTAACCCAGGATAACTATAATTTCCAGTTGGTTGAATTTCAAAATTAGAATTAACTGAATCCTTACATTGAAATAAACTGCAAATGAATACAAAAGTTATGTACATTTTAACATATGAAGCAAAGCAATATATGTATTTCAATAGAAAGAAAGAAATTTATTGATTTTTGATTAGTAAAAACACTAAAGGAAATGTTGTGGCAAATTAGCCATTAATATTCCTTTGCTTTAGTTCATTTTCCTTTTTTATCAAAAAACAAAAAATATGGGAAGATTTAAAGTAATTGAGTAGAAAAATATTCTACAAAGAAAAGCAATATTCATTAATTAAAAACAGTTTGTTGAGCTATTTAACAAATGATTTTCATGCCGTTCAGTACCGTTCAGCCAAAATCAATTGTTAACCATCAATCATTTCACCATTAGTGCACATATGATATTGTTTGACATAAAAGTCTCTAAATTTAAAAATGTTTAAATGGTAAAATGTCTTACCTTGGATCTGGGCATGTTTCACATACTGGACACTCAGCCTCTGGTGGTCTTTGACCATAAACCTTTATCTCTTTGCCCACGTATGGTGTTTCACTGTTTGGATCTTGTGCTACAAATAAAGGCAAACAAAACGATAAGACTTGAAATTTTACTTTAAAACTCATTGGAGATAGCTGAGGAAATAAAGTTTATTTCTAATTTGAAATGTTCTGTTCTTTTGCCATTTACAACCATACATTTTTAAGTATATGTGGCATTCCCATATTTTTGTTGTGTTTCTTTTCTAAATAAAACAATCAAAAAAAAATTTGGCTAAACTTAAGCATATTTAATTATTACAGATGAGCCAAAAGAAGTCATCCGCTAAAAACTCCAGGAGATATAGATGATAGTCTGAGCGTCCTAAATGAAAACATTAAAAAAGCCGTTGAACATGCGTCTTCTACCTATCGTCAGGCCAGGAGTCCGAATAGAATGACAAAAGCATAGATCGCCCCAACTTAGAACTAAGCTGACAGAATGTACAAACTAATTAAAAAGCTTGCTGGAGGTTTACAGAATGGCATCACTTAAAGAGTACCTCGAAGGTCTAGAAGCGACTCCTCAGACAAGTTATTCCTTATGGCGATCAGACAGATGAATTAAAAGACCCGTTATCGCAAAACCACCACTGCGTAATCTGAGAGGATTCTGGGCTAGAAATGACGAAGAAAAATGCGATCTCTTCGCAAATCATTTTAAAACGTGTTCACTCCCTTTACTTGCACAGACGTGAGGGAATTACCGCCAGTTGTTTCTAGACGTCCTTTAGTAATACGTTTCCCATTTACAGATGTTGTAGAGGCTATTGCTAACCTAAATAGTAAAAAAGCTCCTGGCGTTGATAACATAAGCAACAAAACGCTCTTAGAGCTACCTTTTATAGCTAAAAGAATAATTCTTTTTATTTTTAACGCAATAATTCGGCTTGAATATTTCCCACCTATACGGAAAGTTGCCTTAGTAAAGATGATTCCTAAACCCGGCAAAGATCCTTCGAACGTGGAGTCCTATAGGCCTATAAGTTTGTTACCCACAATGTCAAAATTGTCCAAAAAACTGCTTAAAAGCAAGCCGAATCCGATCCTTATCCAAATCACCAATTCGGCTTTAGAAGTCAACATAGTACCATCGAACAAACTCACAGGTTGGTACAGGTTATAAGAAAAGCCTTTGAGGAAAAGGCTCCGCGCTTTTTATCGATGTCTCACAAGCGTTCGACAAAGTATGGCATGAAGGCCTGTTAAACAAACTAAAGTTCAACCTTCCATCTAATATTTTCAACCTTTTAGAAAAATACATAATCGGCCGACAATTTATGATCAAAGAGGGAAACCAAATAAGTTCTTCTCAACCAATAGGGGCTGGTGTACCTCAAAGGAGTATACTAGGTCCAATTTTGTACTTGCTTTACACGGTAGATATGCCAACCAATAGTTTTACACACACGTCGACATTTGCTGATGATATTGCTTCCCTTAGTACTCATAAGTCCCTAAAGATGATTCGAACCAACTGCAATTACACGTAACCCAAGTGGAGAAATGGGCAAATTTATGGGGAATAAAAATACCCAGCACTTCAAAAAACCGCACGAAAAAAAGTCTGGAAACGTTTAATCGGGATATCTTTAGGGAAAATGTTAACCTCCAAAACAAAAGGTGAGGCGACCCCGGAACACGGTCATCAGAATATCGGTTGCGCCATATACAGCCTGTGCCGTTACTACGTCCTGTTGAAACCAACTGTCCTCTAGTCCTAATTCGTTCAGAAAAAACTCGGCTAACATAGCCCTATAGCGCGCACCGTCGTTTGACCAGCGCCGTCTGAAACAAAAAATAGCCCGATGACTCCTCCAGCATGAACAGCGCACCATGCAGTCACTTTAAGCGAGTATAATGGCTTCTCGTGCATCACTCAATAATTTTCGGTGCCCCAGAAGCCATAGTTTTGCTAGTTCACGTACCCGCTGAGGTGAAAATTAGCCTCATCGATCAAAAAATCGTTCACTTCGGCCTCGAAATCAAGGATGGCTTGGGCGTAAGTAACACGCGTTTGGTGGTCGACAGACAGCAGTTAATGCACGGACTAGACTTTGTGCGGGAACATGCGCAGGTCTTTGACAAAAACTCGCCTTAGGGACGACCAACTGATGGCTAATTGAGAGGCATGGCGTCTGGTCAATGCTTCTGGTAATAGCTCGACATCCTCGCCAAAAGCGGCGATATTCTTGGCAGAACGGGCGCTCCAGGGCCGGCGACTCTTAGCAGCTTCTTGGGTGGTCCCAAACTCTTCAATGCTCATGGCCAAACGGCGCGATATTTGCAAAGTCAGTGCCGGATGACCGGGAAATCGGCAACGGAATTCGCGCTGCGCCAGCCCCACAGACGAATTGTTACACAAAAAAAATTAGACACGATTATTCCACGTTTTTGGGGAGTGTTTTGCTTCATGGCTTATTCGCTTGTATTCTACATCTGTCTAGTTTAAGAATGTCAAAACAGATTGGACATTGGGCGCCATTTGCAAAAATAAGAGCATCTTCCAATAGGGGGATTTCTTTTGGCCCACCCTGTATTAAGTTTTCAACATTTAAAAAAATGTAAATAAAGAAATCAAAATGTGAACTGAAACTAAAATAATTAAATCAGAAACTTGTCTTTTATTTGTTTTTGTTTGATTTCTTTAACGTGCAGGTTAATATAATATTTAATAACTATTGTGGAGTTGATAAAGATAAAATAAATATCCTTTGCCTATATTTTTCAATTATTTTAAGACATAAATTAATATTTTTTTATTTAAAAAAAATGTATTTTGCCCATTTAACGTAGAACTCCCCATATAAACAAATATGAGTTAAATGCAACCATAACTAACACGAATAAACTCAAGCGTGCTTATAAGTGTATTTGGGTCTCAATAAAGATTTATCCGTCACCTTTCATTAACAAACGTATACATGTACTTACATATGTCTGTCAAACTTACGTGCTATTTCGAAGTTAACCATTGTAGCATTCAGTTCATTACGCGCCACACAATGATAATAACCAAAATCGTCCTTTCGCAAATTACTGATAGTTAAGCGCATTGTGGTCTTAAAGCTTAAATGAAAAATACAAATTTATTCAATTAAAAAATATATTTTCTGAATATTAAATAAATTTTGTATTTCAAATTTATCTGTTAATGCATTGTAATACTAACTAAGTCAATACTTACCCATCTGGATATGTTTCAATGCGATATTTTTCTCCAGGATCTAGAATTTTACCATCATAAGCTCTTTCCCAATAACGTATGGCCTCTGGAAATGCCTCCACCATACACTCCAAAGTGGCACTTCGGCCATATTCAGCATAAATCATTTGACGATAGACAGAAATCATGGGTGCAACTGTTTAAATATTAAAAGAAAATTTTATTAATGAATTTTAAATTACTTTTGTTTGTAAATAAATTAGAAAAAGCAGATAATTCTTATTCCGACTAAAGCTTTTTGAAAATAAGTCACTTTAATTTATATTGAATTTTAAGAAGTAGAATAAATTATTTTCTTAAGTTCTGGCCAAAGTAATACAGTGTGTCTGGTGGCAGATATATATTTTTAAGCCTAAATAAAAAACATAATAATTCACACAAGGTTTCATTAAGAGCATTGACCGATAGAATGAAAATGCGGATTTTATTTTTAAAGAGTATTTCATCCAAATATCTTTCGTCGAGTTGAACACACTACTAAAAACAGAGCTTTGATTTTGCGTCATACAATGCAGTAAGCTTGGTTAAATTGAACTGATTTTTTTGACTAATATTTTAATTTTAAGCCGCAGGAGATTGAGGATTGTCATTATAAACCCACTTTTTGAAGAACCCCATAAAAAAATTCACGGGAGTTAGATTGGGCGACCTCCGTGGCCATTAAATATTCACAAAGCAACTGATCAGTTTTTGGGGGAATTTTTACGAAGCAAAGTCATCGAAGCTCTGGCTGTGTGTACAGTCGCCCCATCCTATTAAAACCACTTGCGTAAGGAGTACAATAGATGAGTTCGCGGGTTTGTAAAAAAAAATTCTATAATCATGCGTTGATAACCTTCACCGTTGACATTTATTTATTTATTTTATTTTATTTATTTATTTATTTAACAAATGACAACTTCCACAACAAAACATGAGTTTTACAATAGTAGAAGCTTAAACTAGTAAATGCATATATATATAATATTTAACATGAATAAAGTAGGAAACAAATAAAAGATATAAAGTAAAGAAATTTAAAGGAATTTTAACAAACAGGAGGTAATAAAAAAAAAAAAATATATAAAAACACAAGGTTTAAAATCAATGTTATTTATTCTATACATTTAATGAAGAAGTTAAGTTAGCAGATACAATACGTGTACATTAAAGTGCAATTAGGAGTAATGTTCAAAAATTCTTTGTTTAAAATGTAACGCGTTGCGGGTTTCCCTAATAGGTGGTGGAATAGTATTCCAAAGACGTATGGTGTTTATGAAGAACTGCCAATTAGATACTAATGTGCGATGTCTCAATTGTATCAAAGTATTATTTCTGCCAAAACGTCCAAATCTAATTCGATTATAAAGATGATCGGGCTCACGCGTTGTTATAATTTTGTGCAAAAATGTTAAGGCTCTTATTTTCATTAAGTCATCAAACTGGACGCCAAAAATTTTTTTTGAGTAAAAGCTAATGTGTTCATCATTTCCATAAGACTTGAGTCCGAACACGTATCTTGCTATATTGTTGTATGTAACATTAAGTCTTGATTTACTCTTCGCATCACAGCTTGAGAAAACCTCACTCGCATAGATTAGGGTTGGTATAAGATACGTTTTTGCAAGTAGTAGTCTGATTTTGGGTGGTGTACAATCTTGTGAGGGCCACAACGTGCGTAGCATTGAAAAAGTTTTCCCACAAGCATTTGTGACATGGTCTGACCAGGTTAGGGTGCTGTTGAAGATAACGCCTAAGTTCTTAGCTTTTTCCACTATTTCTATTTGCTGATTATTAATGTATATTTTAGGAACTTCAGTAATGTGTTTTGATCTTTTGTGAATTAAAATACATTTAGATTTGTGCGGGTTAATACTCAGGCCATTAGCAGATGCCCATAAGGAAACTCGCGTTAAGTCTTCATTTAATTTTTCTTCAAAATTCCCTTTGTTACTGCTGATGTGTAGTTGAATATCATCCGCATACATTCTTATATTGCAGTGTGTAAGCTGGTGTGGGAGGTCATTCGCATAAATAGAAAAGAGCAGAGGCCCGAGAATTGAGCCCTGTGGCACACCTCTGGTAACAGGGAGAAAATTTGATTTTATTGACGAATTTAACACTACACATTGCTCACGGCCATTAAGATAAGTCTGCATCAGTTTAGTAGCTGTTTGGGAGAAGTGCATCATTTTTTCCAATTTTTGAGTTAAAATTGTGTGATCAACTGTGTCGAAAGCCTTCGAGTGGTCTAGCAAAACCAGCATTGCCATATGGCCATCGTCTATTTCTTTCCTAAGATCTTCAGCAACATCAGCAAGGGCGGTAACACAGCTATGCTTGGCACGAAATCCAGACTGTTTACAAGTGAGAAGTTTATGGCAGTTGACGTATTCAGTAATTTGTGTGTGCAAAAGTTTTTCAAATGCCTTTGATAAGTATGGTAATATAGCGATTGGCCGGTATTCGGAGGATGATTTTGGTATCGGAAGGATTTTAGCTCGCTTCCATCTTTCAGGATAACAACTCGTGGTAATTATGTGATTAAAAATGTGCGTTATCACAGGCAAAATGTGTGGGAGAATCAGTTTTAAAAAGGTAGGGTGAATGTCATCTTCCCCAGTGGCTTTCGACCTAATGGATGTGCAGCTTTTAAATACATCATGCTGGCTTACGCAATTAAAACTAAATTGACGTTCGGGTGATAATTCGTCCACGAAATTCGTGTAATATGAGTGATCCGCGGGTGGCATAGGTATGTTTATAAAGTTTGCATTAATGAAGTTTGGATCTTGAGTTATGGTTTCCGTGGCCGCTTTTGATTTCACAATTCCAATTTCTCGTATTGTTTTCCAAGTTTTGTGTGAGCTTACTGAATTTGCAAATTTCTCAGCATAGTATGACGACTTGGCTTGCCTTATAGCTTTGTTTGCAGTTTGTCTAGCTGCACGGTAACTACCGTATAAATCAGTTGTTTTATATCTCTTCCAACGCGAATAGGCATTATTGCGCTCCTCGATTAAGCGTTTAATATGTGGTGTAAACCATGGATTTTGTCTGTTTGTTATTTTCTTTGTTTTTAGTGGCACAAGTTTGTCGTACAAATCTAGGACATGGTGCTCCAAAAAAGCGAGCTGTGTGTCAATAGCTGGTGTGTAATAAATGCAATTCCAATCTATTTTGTAAATTTCCTCATTTAAAACGAGATGGTTAACATTTTTAAAATTGCGAAAAAGGATCACATTACTGGAAGGTTGAAGCAAGAAATTGTAAGCAAGAAAAATAAGATCATGTCTGGAAAAACAAGATGCCGAGAGCTGGTCATACATTAAAATATTCGACTTGTTGGAAACAAAAAAAACATCAAGTAGTGTGCAAGAGGTTAGTGAAAAATGTGTTGGCACATTCACGTTTGTGGGGTAAAGACCAAATGGTTCCATGTTATCGATTAAACTAGAATCAGCAAGCAGATTACAGTTGAAGTCACCAGCTATTAAAACGTCGTTATACAGTGGAGTCAATTCCTCTACTCTCTTGTAAAAGCTAGAGAGATCAACTCTTTTGTTAGGCCTGTACACGCTTCCAATTAAGAGCTTTCTTCCCTCGCAACATGCTTCTAAAAATAAGTGTTCGACCTTATCGTTTACACTATTTGTGCTTTTAATTTTGCAAGCGAGATCACGTTTTACATATATTGCAACTCCGCCATATCCATCACTCCTGTCATTTCTGAATAATTTGAACCCCTGCATTGAAACTAATTCATCTAAGATTGGTTCACAAAACCACGTTTCGGAGATACAAATTATATGGAGGCCAGAGTTTTCAAAAACATGCCGAAATTCATCAATCTTGCAGAGAAGGCTTTGTGCGTTAATATGGCAAATTTTCAGTTCTTCTTTCTGTTTACATAAAATCTTAACCATATTCGCAGTAACGTCTTTGGAATGTGTTATATTATCTTCTACTATGGTCATGTACACTGGAAGATATATTAAAAACCCTAAAAGCAACGCTCGTTTCGGATAAAATAATGTGTGTTATTGTGTTAAGGGTAAAAATAATGTTATAGAAGTTTGGCATAAAACATAAAATAATATAAATGAGTAATTTGTGTAGATAATTTAAACTTATAACTGCTGAATAACTAATAATATTGTAGGAGGTAATACTTAGAATGGCTGATATGCTACTGCCGAAAAAATTGCTTAAGCTGTTCGCAGAATTCCACATGTATTGGGTCTTCAGCATCATCTTGTTTTACGTACACTAGACCACGTAGAGTGTAAACTGTTTTGACAAGCCTCTCCCTTTTCATTCGAAGTGCTTCTTGAAAAATTTTATGATTGTAGGGTGTTAAGTTTTCATTCACATAAATGGGCTGGGAACTATCGAAACCGGCATGCCTAAGGGTTAATGAGCTTTTATTTTCGCGCCTGTATTTCGCAATTGCCCTTAATAAAAAGTTTCTTTTGTATGGCGAATGCATTTTCACGATTATTACATTATCGTTCGGTGTATATGTTTCGCCATTTTTAAATATCTTATTAAGTCTGTATATATTTTCAACTTGGGGCATAGGGACATTTAAACTTTTGCAAATACTTTCGAATATATCTAACAAACTTTCATTTGCATAGTACGGTATACCACGTATTCGCACACTACCAGATACAGTTGAGTTTTCTTGCTTGTTTAGCTGTCTTTTTAGTTCGATCATCTCTTTTTTTGCATTACTAAACTCAGATATTTCTGCCTCAAGTTTGCTAACACTCTCTTTAATTGCTGTTATTGTCGATGTTTCTAATATGGAAACTCTTTGATTAATTTCGTTTAAGTTTAATTGTAATGAATTAAGTCTCTTATCAATCTCACTTAAGAGCTCTACTTTGTACTCTTTTAATTTGCTTTCGATCATATTGTCTATTTTTTCAGTGAGTTTATCAAAGCGTTTATCGATCAATGTTATCAATTTAAGAGGTGATTCAGCAACACCTCTGCTTGCGCTGCCTAGAAGAGAGTCTTGTAAAACTTCTCTTAATCGCTTTTGCGCGGGATTGTTTACAGGTGATGTTGTTGTGGTACTATTGTTTGGTTCTTGCATATTATCTTGGTTTTTTATATTTCTCTTTGTTATTTCAAAAGATTTGTTATTATTATTTTTTTTTGTTGTGGCTTGTTTTCGGCGAGATGTATACATTTGAAATTTTTGTGTAACTTTTTTATATTTTAAAATTTTAGTATTAAATAATTTTATAAAATCAGTATTAAAATTTATTTTTGTTTTGATATTTTCTTATTTAGGTGTTTTGTTGGGAGTTTTTACATAAATAGGTATTCTCTTTTGTTGTGAATATTACTGTTGGGTTGTTTTGGTTATTTTTTATTTGTTGTCTTTTGTTGTTGTTTCTTCGTTTTGTTTATTTTTTTATTTTTTCTCTTGGTTTTCGTGAATTTAAGTTTTCTTGTTTTAATAGTTTAATATCAAACTGAATATTTAATGAATTTTTTTTTCCTTTATTTTATTAAAGAACTTTGCACCTTGAACCTTGCCTCAGGAATTTTTAAAAAATATGGTCTAATTATTCCATGCGTGGATAAGGCACACCAAACAGTTACCTTGGGACAATGCAACGGTTTTCGATGTTTCAATAGAGGGTTGCAGGTTCTCGGGGAACAGTAACGACAGTTTTTCTTGTTGACGTGGCCGTTTAAGTGAAAATGATCCTCGTCGCCCTAAGAAAGTGGATTAACAGTGAAAAAAACGCTCTAAAATCGTTTCACAAAAAGTTTTGTGTTGATAAAAGTCATTTTATTTACGTTATGGAACGATTGAAAGTTCAAAAGAATAAAAATTCAAATCCTTTTTTGAAAATTCATGGATAATCGCTCTTGGAAGTCCCAGTGAGGCTGTTCTTTTCCGTTTTGAAAGTAGCCGACCTTTGCGTAAACAGCTTTCAATCAGTTCGGGGTTTGCGGAAATCCTTGAAGATCGACTGGGCCGTAGCCGTGGGACATTCAAAGCCAAAGCAGTTGTGCGGAATCTCTGCACCCAGGAACGAATTAAATTTACATTCGATTCATCACGTGTTCGCCGAATACCGAACTTTAAATAAAACTGTCGACAAACAATGACGTGAGAACAATTACTCTTAAAAAATTTCTCCACAGCGAATGCGCGATGCTAACCAGACCACTGCCACATCGTTGCTGACTAGTCCGCACAATCGAAGCAATAAGGCTGCTTACCACATAACTTAACAAACTTTCATAATAGTAGACCTTGGCGACATATGTATGTGCGACATCTTATCAAAAAGAAATTTAAATTGTAGCAGCTTTAATCAGTCACCCTTTATATGACTTTCATGCGAAACGGTTAATTTCAAGGTGCTTCTCTGTACCATCTGGTTGCTATTAGGGACATGGAAGTAGTTTTTTCTGCGTAAAGTACAAGTTACATAGATGCACTTCTTCCAATTACTTGGCCCCTTTCTGTAAGTGTAACTTGTTCAAGGCCATTGAAGTATTTTTATGAGCACTGAGAGAGAAGTAGCATCAGCAAATTGTGTTTCTTTTGGTTATAGAAATTCAATGGCAAGTTTGGTAAACAAGTCCTGATGCCATACTTTGCTGAAAGCTTGACAGACATTGATGAAAAGTGTAAACCAGCTTCCACTTCGTCAACAATCTGTGAATATGTTCGATGGTTATTTCCTGTGGTCTACAGCCAAATTTGTGTTTATGATTGCAGTGGCCTAAGACAGTTAACCTAGAGAAATATGATTCCATTTGCTAAATATCATAAAAGCTTTATATAATTGAAATGTTAAAAAAGCTCTTGGTTAAAAAAACAAAGAACTAAAAGGCTTTAAGAGCTCAAATACCTTTTGCCAAAAGGGAAAGTTGCCTGCAAGTCTTACATGCCTAAAAATCTATTGCCAACTGTGTCAAAATAGTTTGAGAAGTTTTGTAGAATTTTTTGAAGTAACGCGGATAGAAATAAGCCTAAGAAAACCCTGAAAAATGGGCATCTGAATAAAGTAGGATGATGAGTGCACTAGTGCAGGGATCCCATGCAAGTCATTTAAAAGTTTATCGTATTGTATCGTATAATATTGCACTTCTCGACTAAATAGGCGGTGTTTGGGAATACTGGAGGAATTTCGTATTATCAAATTTCTATGAATTAGGTGAGTTTTTTTACTTCCTTTTTTACTTTCTCTTCTTCTGAAAAAGAAGAAAAAGAACAATGTTGTCCTTGGATTAATTTAAAGATTTTAAAATTCATTGTTAGCTCGCAGAGGGGAATATCTAATAATAAAAATAAATATAAAAACTAATATTTCCTCTTAACTTTCTAGCCTCGTCTTTGTTTTCTACTACAAGGAGCGCACAGCCAGCTGATGACGGACTTAGAATATATTTTATAGGTGCCTTTATTTATACCTATCCACCCACATACCAGGTGTTGATAAGATTTCAAAGGAATCATGACCAGATATTAACGGCATTTAAACTATTATATGAATTAACTTAAATTAATCGAAAAAATAGTTTTGGTTGCACTTTGTGTTTTCTCTACTATTTTTCTCACCACATCTGTATTTATTTAAACTTAAATTGTACTTACAATGCACTTCCAACAAAAACGTTGCATTTGCCACCGGCGCTAAGCCATTGTCTGCATAGCATGTATATACAGCCATTTGGTTTCTCGTTATATTTGTAAATTTAAGATATTGACCGCTTACAGATGACACTGGAATACAAAAAATGTAATAAAAAAAACGGTAAAACAATATTTAATGAATATCAAGGGCATATAAATCTTTTAAATATTTTATAAATATAAATCCTCAATTTATATCTTAATCTTTTATTTTACTTTTATTTGCAATTTTAATTTCAGTTCCGCTTTTACTTACTTTCAATTCCATGTACATTAATGGTTCGACCGTCATCTCGTCGCCATACAATGTGAGGCATTGGATTACCGGTGGCGGCACAACTTATATTTAATATCTTTCCTTCTTCCACAATTAAAGTCCGCTGTATATATGGTGCATTTATGTCTGAATAAAAAAAATCAAGGGGAAAAAAGGTGAGACAAAGGATAATATATAAACCTTTAAAAACTGTTAAAATAATATTGAGTGAATAAGGAAAGAAAAACGGAAATGAAAAAATCACAACGTGTGTGTATCTGTGCACTCTAGTTTATATAACCTCAGATGAGAGTTGATTTTGTATTTAAAAATTTTTTCACATTTATTTATTAAATAAACAAGAATGCTTTTGCAGGCTTTTTCATTTGCTCGCCTGTTTCTGAAATTACCATGGTTTTTTTTCTTTGTTTTACCTTTTTCAATCTGGCTTGTAGAAAACAATACAATACAAATCTCCTTAATAAGTTATTTAAATGATAAAGCATCAGAAAATCGTGTTAAGTTTTAATTATCGAAAAGGTATACTCAATGATTTTGCAAATTAAAAGGTAGTTAAATTGTTTCTTATTTGCCTTCATGCTTACGAAAGAAAAGAAATTATTTTGTTTTTACACCTAAAAGACATGACAAGGCAAACTATTAAATAGAAGCGGATTTAAAGGAAAAACTCTTACGATAAATATGTAGAACCTTGATTGATAACGAAAAATCTTTTGAATTTTTTTTCAATTTACTAAGCAAAGGTTTCTATTGAAAATTCAGAAGTCAAGCCCTCTATTTTTATTTATTATACCTTTTACATAGTGATGAGGGTGTATATCAGTTTATCGTTCCGTTTTTCATTTTTCTATTATCCATTTGCGAACGCATAAGGTATATATATACTGCATCCTTAGACAGATAGATAGGGAAGTCGATTTAGCCATGTCCGTCTGTTCATATGCCAATCTGTCTGTCTATATGTCTGTTAAAAGTTTCACAGTCAATTTAAGTAGTACTGACTAGGTATTGAAGCCAAACTATCAGAAATATCTCTCAAATGATCGGTATTTAAAATGAGCAAGATCGGTTCACCACGGACCTAGATGTAGGTAAAATACTGCTATTGCCCTAGTTTTTGTAAAACAAAATCCATACAAAAAATGTAACAAATGTAACCGACTGGCAACGGTGTTAAGCAAACATATGGATGCGAATAAATACGCATTAAGTTTCTGTGCATGGTGGAATATACCTTGTTTCTGTGTTTATGTTTGGACGTAGGTACACTAAGAGAAAAACTGCAAGCTAAAATCAAGCTTGGTCGTGCTTGATTTTAGAATTGTAGAACTTTGGCAAAATTAAGTATTTGCAATCTTAAAAATAGCACAAAAATAAGAATGGCAGTCTTAAAACAAAATTAAAATCTTAAATCAAGAAAATAAAACTTAATTTAAGAATAAAGTTCTTGATTTAAGCTAAAAGTAATAGTGTTATTCTTAATTTAAGATTTATAATTCTGGAAACAAGTCTGACGTTCTTAAATTAATCCGAAATGATTTTAAAATAAGAATAACAATCTTAGTAAGCGTTTTCTCTAGTTGTGTTATGTTTTTAAGCGTGTGAACTTGTTTCGGTAAAAAGTTTTAAAAGTAAAATAAATATTGGGTGTGTACGATGGAAAATTGTGAAATGGTATATACTGACCAAAGGTCTGATGATAATTGGATGACTGTAGCAATTGAAGCAATTATTCCGACCGATGAAAACAGTCTTCTTGTTACAGGAGAAGAAATTGTTGAAAATGAAGCGTGCTTTGTGTCACAAACTTTTCAAAAAGAAATCTGTGACGCGCCAATAACAAGCTCCAATAAACTTGTACTTCTGAATAATGAAAAAGAACAGTCTCTGCGTGCTGCCACGGACCAGGACGAGGAAAATTTGAGGAAACTACTGGAAGAATTTAATTTACAATCTGTTTTTGAATATTTAAAGGGTAAGTGGAGAATACGTTTGATTTAATGAGTTATGCATTTTTTACCTTGGGATACATTTACAATATACTTCAGCTGCACAAGTGACTTATAGAAGCTTACAGTTCATGCAAAAAGAGGATATGAAGGAAGCTATTCCTCCGTTAGGGCTTCGCATGGAATTTCGTGAAAAGTTATTCGATTGGAAGAAAAAGAAGGTTAAATTTCTTGTATCAATAAAATTTTTACTAGGAGCAATTTCGTAATATTATTTTTAATAGTTTGGAATAGATGACGAAACGTTGTCAATGCCATCGAAAGTGGAGGACTGGTTAAAAACTGTGCAATATCCAAAGAAAACTTCGTTATGCTCTTCATCCACAAATTTGCCACTATCTGGAAAACTGCTAAATTAAGATTTAAGTGTTATTTTAAATGAAACTTCAAAAGGAAAAAATATTCTAGAGTTTTACAAGCAAAAACAAAACTTGACCAATGAATGCAGAAATGAATTGATAAATATTATAGTAGAAGAACTAATCAGCAGTAATGCCACTCTCCAGGCAAAAGACTTTTCTGTATTAATTAATGAAATTGTGGGTATTTTTCCCAATGAAAAAGATGTACAAGTAAGTCTATTTTTTCAAAAGTTTTATGCTACCAATACATATTTACATTAAAAAATATTTATTTTTATTCCAAAAGGATTACTATTTTATACCGAGAAATGGGCGCAAAAACCCAAGCGGCAAACTTTACGCCAAATACAAAAATAGGAGGTCAAAAAAACAAAAACTTAGTATAGCAGAATCTGAAAAAAGTTACACAGATCAAGCTACTTTATCTGAAGCATTACGGGTTACCGGTGGAGTCTTACCTGAAACTGAAAAATCAACTTTACTTGCTTTTAAAACATATTTGAGCAGGGATAGCTCTGATTGGAATGAAGTTCGTGAAAAATGGAAGTTAACTTTTGAGATGCGTCAGCAGGACTTAAACGAAATGGAAAGTTTTGATTTTTTAAATTCCTGGCCTAAGCTATCAGATTCCAGAGCACCAGATTTGGTAAACAAAAATTTATTATCTTTTAATTTTAGTAATTTATGTATTATTTTTAATTTAATATTTTTAGATCAAAATTGATTTTGATTTATTGTACCCAGCAAAAGGACAGCTATTGTACTCTAAATGGGAGGATTTTAAGTGCAAAATTTTTTCGTATTATGAAACTCATATCCGCAATGATTTTTGCCGGCAGCAGTTCTTAAACGCTAAATTAACTGAAAACAAAAGTAAGGCTTATTCATTAAAAAATAGAAATTAAGTAGATAATCAATCGATATATACATAATTGCGCGTATTAAAATGTTTACATATACTTATATGTATGTATACTAATCCCATTTTTTTCTTTAGATGCTCAGGACTATATATTTACTATACTACTCAACGCAGTGCTGCCTTCTCCAACTCGATTCAGGAACGACTCAGGAAAACTAAACAAAAAGGCAACTTTGGTAGATGCAGAAGAAAGTTTCGCCTTGAGGCTGACGTCAATAAACAATTACCAGCGGCAAATTGACGAAATTCTTACTAAATACTACTCAGCAGGATTGACAGTACAGCCTTTTATTTTGGTTGAAGGATTATCGGATGTCGATATAAAGGGTTTTTATGTTTATTTTGATAAGACTTTATATAAGTTTGATTCATACTTAGAAAGTTTAGACGTCTGTTTTAAAATTTTCCAAGTGTTTAATTTGAAATACCCAGATGCGTGTCTGTTGACATGGCTTTTTGTACAAAAATTTTTTTTTGGAATTAGTACTTCTTTTGACCTTAAATCTGCAAATTTAACTTGTCTTTTCAATTTCCTTGCCAGCAAGTAATTAAATTTCGAAATGTATGTTTGTTTTGAATGCTCAAAAAAATTTTTAGGTACACGGTCTTTAATTAAACATTTCAAAGATTATCATTTTAAATGCACAAAGCTCTTAAAACTTAAATGTGTACAAAATCAGTGTTACCAAACATTTACTAATTTTACGTACTTTCGAATACATTTAGAAAAGCAGCATCCCATCAAAATAAATTCTAGTATCTGCGAAGCCTTACCAGGCTGCTCACAACCCTATTCGTTACCTAATAAAATTAAACAGTACAATGAAGTATGCTCTACTCCTAATAATAATTTTAATATAGTTCCAAATGGGCACACCACAATTTTGCAAACTATAAACGTTTTAAAAAAGCAAGCATTACAGTTGTCTTTGAATTTACATCATCAAAATTTTATTGCAAGAAAACAAGTGCTGGAAATTCAAAAAATGATTTCATGTTTATTGTCGTCCATATCTATGGCAGTTGAAAATGTTTTAAAAAGCAATGAAATTTACAAAGATCTAGTGCAAGACTTAGCATGTTTACTGGAATTTTGTAATGATCCTTTTAAAGAAATTAAATCAGAGTATCGTTTGCTGAAATTATTAGCCGATTTAAACCTATATAAACATCCAAAGTCTTTTATTATAAGAAGTACTATTACTGAAATAATTTCGCATGGAAATCCTACATTAGGCCCTAAGACAATAGATATTCAAATCATGCCCTTAAAATTCATGATACAATCAATATTTCAAATTCCAAAACTTTTGCATCTTACATTAGAAAACACTCAAAAAAGCTTACAAAGCAACGCCCTGTGTAACTTTGCTAGTGGGGAAATATTTAAACTAAAAAACCAAAGAATACAGTCTACTTTAGTTATTCCGTATATTCTCTACTGCGATGATTTTCAAATAAATAATCCTCTTGGTAGTCATACTTATTCCATTTGTGGGTGTTATTTAAGTTTTCCCACTATGCCCCAACACTTACTTTCTAAACTTGAGTATATTTTTCATGCAGCTTTTATATCGTCGGAAAATTTAAAGACGTGTGGAAATTCGAATGCTTTTTATCATTTAGTAGAAGAACTTAAATTGCTTGAGGAAGGTGTAGAAATCGTAGTAGAAAATAAACAATTTAAAGTCAGATTCGTTCTCGGTTTAGTTGTAGGCGATAACTTGGCCGTAAATAGTATTTTGGGGTTCGTACAATCTTTTAATTCTATGAAATATTGTCGCGCCTGTACAAGAACAAAGACAGAAATGAAACACGATGTTTATGAAAATATAGATAGTTTAAGAACTAAGTTATCATACATGGATGATTTGCAAAAAAATAATTTTCACGAAACAGGCCTTAAGGGTAGATGCATTTTTAATGAATTAAATAATTTCCATGTAACCGAAAATTTCTGTTTCGATTTAATGCACGATATATATGAAGGCGTTTGCATATACGATGTGTGCAACATACTAGTAGCATTAATAAATGAAAAAGTCATTACCCTACACGAGATAAACAGCAGAAAACAACTTTTTCACTTCGGTGAAACATAAATCGGAAATGTCTCTGTTTCATTATCTTTTTTGAGATTAAAGACATTTAACTTAAAAATGACTGCAAGCGAAATTGGATGTTTTATTCATTTTCTGCCACTAATTATAGGCGATCTTATACCTATTGGTAGTAAACATTGGGAACTTTTTATAATATTGTTGGAAATTGTAGATTTCTTGTTAAAGCCCACATATAACAACGAAGAATTAAATAATTTTCAACACATTGTCAAAAAACATCACTCAATCTATACGAAGCTCTATGGGCCACTCAAGCCAAAACACCATTTTCTAGTTCACTACGCTACGGCAGTAAAGAAATGTGGCCCATTGAAATTTGTATGGAGCATGCGGTTTGAGGCGAAGCATAAAGAAGCAAAGATTTATTTAAATAATATAACCTCCAGGGTAAATCCTCCTCGCTCACTAGCAATTAAATCTGCACTCAAATTTTCAAGTTTTTTGTTAGACCATGAAAAATCGTTGGAACAGGTTTTTAGTTACAAAACCTCTAAAGTTGTTGATTTAAGACAATATGATTTTTTTTCTAAAATAATTTTTGTATCAGACATAGATTTAACAAGTGTGGAAATGATTGACGAGCTTACTTACAAGTGCACACTTTATAAAACTAATTATTTTTTAGCAATTAAAAAAACAAACACTCTTGACCTTTTTAAAATAAGAGCTTTTTTGCATCAAAATGAAAATATTTACGTTATGTGTTGTCAAATTATTGTAAAAGGCTTTCACAATCATTATCAGTCATATGAAATTGAACCTAGTCTAAGTCCTGAAAATATACACATTATAAATATTTGTAACTTTACTAGCCCACCTTTACATTTATATTATATTAATAATAACAAAGCCTTTATTAGACTTAAATATATATAATATAGATTACATACATTTATTTATGTACTTACGTATGGTTGTGAATTTTCCTTATTATTTTTAAAAATTCTTTAATAAAACTAAAACTTAAAATACTAATAAAAGTGTTTATTTTGTTTGCTGGGATTGGGGGTAAATACATTCGAATATCGAATTTCGAAAATCGTGAAATTTAAGAATAAAAGTTCTTAAAATAAGATTTAACATTCTTAAATCAAGCATGAAATAATCTTGAAATAAGTTTACATTAGGCTTATTTTAAGTTTCCAACACTATTAAAATAAGTTTTTTAGGCTTAAAAGTAGAACGAAGCAATCTTAAAATTATCGTTCTAAAATTAAGAATACATTCTTGATTTTAGGATTTCCAAGCTTAACAGACTTTTATGACGTTTTCGGCTTGATTTAAGCCCGTTTAGCTTAAATCTAGCTCGTTTTTTCCCTGAGTGTACTTATTTATGAACATTTGTTTGTTGAATTCCGCACACGTTTGACAATTCTGTTTTTATAAAAGAAGTTTGACAGTTATAGGTTACTGTCGCTGACAATAAATGTACATCGTATTATACCTGTTTATTGTTTTTGCTTAATTTGCTTTCTATTTTTTAAGAGACATATTGTGTGTGTGTGTGTGTGAGTGTTTGTTCGATTGTTGTAACACCCTTTACATAGTGGTAAGGGTATATATATATCAGCTTGCTGTTTTGTTTGTAATATTTTTAATATCCATTTGCGACCCCATAAAGTTTATATATTCTGAACTCCCCACATAGACTTTGATAGTCTGTTCAAAGTTTTAATCCCCTCCTGGATCGAGTGCAGAAAGGAAACCTCGGGGATGGTTATGACGCCAGGGTCTTTACAGACGGTTCTAAGCTGGGTAGAACCTGGTGTATTCTCCGTGAAAATGAGAATCAGGGCTTCTTTTCGCCTACCGGTTGAATGCATTGCATTTCAGATGGAGGCTTGTAAAATGCTCCTGGACGGAAATATTAATGGAAATATTGCTAATTTTGTCAAAAGTCAGGAAGCAATTCTATTACTCAGGTCATGCACTGCCACATCTCGATTAGTCAGCCACTGCAAGGAAGAATTATCTAGACTAGCGCAACTGTCTGAGATAACACTGGTTTGGTTCCCTGCGCATTGGGGCTACTAGAGCTATGAACGGGCAGACGAGCTAGCTAGAATTGAGCATCTTCAAGACGGATTTAGTAGCAATTCTGTTGGGGATTATTAGAAACAGAATCTTTGAATCGGAATCACATCGACCCCTATTTAATGACCATTGTCGTAACTGTGGAAATAGCGGAAAGGAAAAGTCAGTTTTTCATATTCTTTGCGAATAACCTGGCCATAAAGAGGCACAGACTCTTAGGAAGTCACATATTGAAAAGCCTAGGGGATGTATTCACTCTAAGACTGAACGATTTATCGGGATACATCAGCACAACGGGGTGAATATAGTTCCCCATCTTAACTTTTTTGTCTGAAAGGACCTCTTGTCTAGCGAGTGGTGTGCTGTTGCCAGAACGGTGTCATTCAGACTAGAGGCCAGCCCAAGACGACACTAAATAAGGCATCATCTCGAATTTTCAATTCATTTCATATACCTTACGTGTGCACACACAAAATTAAGTACTGCGTTGTATTGTTCGCCATCTCTTTTGTTTACTTAACTTAACTTAAATGAAAAATATATTCACAGTTAAGCACAATTAAGCAAACAACCACGGAACATCGAGTCATCATGATCGCACACTTCCATTTCAATTCGTCTCGAAACTTTACTGTTGGCGGGATGTTCCTGGTGTGATAGTTATAAAAAACGGGGGTTGATTTTGAATGTTCATAGGTATGTATGTAATGTAATGTAATTACGCATGAGTTTTATATTGATTTGCCTGCTTGTGTATATGTTTGCTTGTGTATGTACCCACTCAACATTGTGTGTATTATTATTTGTTAACATAACAACAACATAACTCTTAAGTCTTTGTTGTTGTTGCCACACCATAGGCACAGTAATTTTTTTTTATTGACCACAGTCTCGACACCACTCTTTATTCTTAGCTACTCTACACTGCAGCACAAAAACTGTTTTAGCTACTCTACATTTCAGCACTTAAACCGTTTAACCACACAATAACACAAGAATTAGAAAATTATGCGGTTCTTGAATTAGCTTGAATAGGACTTGGTGCAGGTCTCTAATTCAGACTCCACTTTGACAATCTGCGTGCAGGTAATTATACCACAAGAACCATATTTATTTTGGACGCTTAAAAATAGGAAGTCGATACAAACGTTCAAATGTTGTGAGTTTTTTATTTCAAAAACTGTGATAGCTATATATCTTAAGCCCGCCAGAAATAATTAAACAAAAAGACCAATGTAAAGGGTAAATAAAATTCAGCACAGCCGAATACGGCGCTCTAACTTGTTTTCAATAGCAATAATTTCAGGGGTATTTCTGATAGTTTGACACCAAATCTGGTCCGTAGTACTTAAATTGACTCCGGAAACTTTATCTCAACAGACACAAAGACGAGCATGGCTAATTTATCTTTCCTATCTATAAGTATCCAATATATCTGTAAATTATTGGGTCGCAAATGGCTTATAAGGAAATTACAAATGGAATGAGAAACTGATATATACCCTTATCACTATGGGAAGGGTATAAAAAGAAGCAGCCATAAAATTCTTATTATATAATATAAAATCACATTTATAAGGTAAAAACTCTCGTTTCAGTACATTGAAGTTGCATTATAAAGCTACATTTACACTACCTGAGTCTTTTATAAATAGCGGACTAAAACTAGTTTGTTCGACGGCATTCAAAACTAAAAATAAGAAAATCAAATTGGTTTTTGATACTTATAAAAATTTAAACTAATATTTTTGACACTCAACTTAGTTTGGAACTCAGGTGGTGTAAATATAGCTTAAATAATATATAACTGTTGTATTTTTGTTTCTGCACTTACCTGCTATTGATGGCGGTATTAGCAGATCACTTAGGAAAGTGCCATTTTTCGCTTGCACTTTATAGGCATTTACACCAGGAATACCGGGTGTACCATTGGTGCCCGATTTTCCCGGCCTACCTCTGGGACCTGCAATGCCTGTAAAGTAAAAAAAAAAAATAAAAGACAACTATGAAGTAGTTTTAAGCACCTTTTTTAATTGTTTTATAAAATAATTACAAACACAGTTTGTTACAAGTTTTGCTGTTTTATGTTCGATTTTTTTTTGTTATTTTTCCATTTTTAATTGTTTTCTAAGACTTTGCTATTAAAATGCTGTAAATGTTAGGATATTCGTTGATAATACTAACCACATTGGCTTCTAACATTAATCATGCCACCATTAATAGCCATCCATCATTTTGAAGAACAATAGAATGGCAACAATAACCAACAACAATAAAAGAAAAAACAAAAGATATTTTTTTACTACCAGAAGCTAACTGATGGGATGGGATGTAACAAGAATAAAACCATTAAACAACAAGTAAGAGCGCTATATTCGGCTGTGCCGAATCTTATATACCCTTCACATTGGTCTTTAAATATACCCAGCCGAGTAATTTTGTACTGCAAATAATATAATAAAAAACCTTGGGCAAGTTTTAAAGTCCACAGAAAAATATACAAAATTTTAACGTTCGTATGAATAATATAAATAGATGAGGAAAGTTTGAGGTCAAGAGTTTTAAAAGTTTTCGACATTATTCATATTTAAAGGTTAATAAAGCTTATTAAATGTTCTAGTCCCCCTGCTCTTCTCCAAAATGTATGAATTATTTGATTATTACTTTTTGTAGAATATTCGAAGTCGATAGCTGTAATAGTTTTCCAGAAGTAGCGTATCGAAAATTTTATAAAAAATGTTAATTTGTATGGGAGCTACCCCTTCTTCACCCCATATCCGAAAATGTTTTTCTTCAGAGCGTAGCCCTTGATGTCCAATCACTTTTTGTAGAACATTTGATTTCGATATCTGTTATAGTTTCCAAGATATAGCATATCGAAAATTTAACAAAAATTGTTAATATGTATGGGAGCTACCCCTTTTTTTTGCCCCCACTCAAAAAATTTTTTCTTTAGAGCGTAGGCATTCCTGCCCAATTACTTTTTGTAGAACATTTAATTTCGATATCTTTTATACTTTCCGAGATATAGCGTATCGGTATTTCATAAAAATCGTTAATTTGTATGGGAGCTACCCCTTGTTTTGCCCCCACCCAAAAAATTTTTTCTTTAAGGCGTAGCCCTTATTGCCCAATTACTTTATGTAGAACATTTCATTTCAATATCTGTTATAGTTTCCGAGATATAGCGTATCGGAAATTTCATACAAATAAATAATTTGTATGGGAGCTACCCCTTTTTTTGCCCCTACTCAAAAAAATTTTTTTTAAAGTGTAGCGCTTAGGGTACAATTAATTTTTGTAGAATATTTCATTTCGATATCTTTTATAGTTTCCGAGATATAGCGCATCGAATATTTTATAATAATTGTCGATTTGTATGGGACCTACCCCTTTTTTTGCCCCCACTCAAAAAATTTTTTCTTTAGAGCGTAGGCATTCCTGCCCAATTACTTTTTGTAGAACATTTCATTTCGATATCTTTTATACTTTCCGAGATATAGCGTATCGGTATTTCATAAAAATCGTTAATTTGTATGGGAGCTACCCCTTTTTTTGCCCCCACTCAAAAAATTTTTTCTTTAGAGCGTAGGCATTCCTGCCCAATTACTTTTTGTAGAACATTTCATTTCGATATCTTTTATACTTTCCGAGATATAGCGTATCGGTATTTCATAAAAATCGTTAATTTGTATGGGAGCTACCCCTTTTTTTGCCCCCACTCAAAAAAATTTTTTTTAAAGTGTAGCCCTTAGGGTACAATTAATTTTTGTAAAACATTTTAAGTCGATAGCTGTTATAGTTTACGAGATATAGCGCATAAAATATTTCACAAAATTTGTGCAATTGTAGGAAAAATACCCCTTCCCCTGGTCTTATCGGAAAAAACTTTTTCCATTATTTAGGTCCTTTCTTTAGGAGTATCCGTGCCAAGTTTTGTGGCAAAAGTGATTATACTTACTGAGATATATAGGGATATATGCACGGATTTTGTCCTAAAAAAAATGGGTTACTTTGGGTTTTCGCTTATATCTCGGTCAATAGTGAACCGATTTTGCTGATTTTAAATAGCGATTGTTAGCGGGATATTTGTAATCGTTTGACACCATTTACTGATCTGTATCTTTTTATCTGACTCCGGAAACTTGATTTCAACAGACGGACAGACGGACAGACAGACAGACAGACAGACAGACAGACAGACAGACAGACAGACGGACAGACGGGCAGACGGACATGGCTATTTCAACTTCCCTATCTATAAGGATCCAGAATATATATACTTTATGGGGTCGCAAATGAATAATAAAGAAATTACAAACGGAATGACAAAGTGATATATACCCTATCACTATGTGAAGGGTATAAAAAATGTATTTGAATTGTTCAATTCAAGTTAAAAGAATTAAGGAAAGAGAGAGAGAGACAGAGAGAGATTTTAAAATTGTTTTTTTTTCTTTTTCTCCCCTTTTGAAAAGTTTAAAAGTTTGACAACAAATGGTTTTATAAATGTTTTGATAGAGTTAACATTTGCTGGTGAAAAAAATTTCGAGATTATTTACGGGTTCGTTTTATGAAGATGAATCCCTTTTAAACTGCTTAAAATAAAAAAAACTTTAAGCAAATTAATTAAAGAAGGTCATATTTTTTATTTTCAAATTTTGATTTGTTTTAATGGCAAGTACTCTACAGTTTGTCATACTTTTCACTCTCACTCACCTGTAAAGTAAAAACAAAATTTGAGTGACGACTTTTTATACGCGACCCACATACGTGGTAGGTTTTGTATGTGGGCTAGCGAAGGATGTGAAACACCGTGGCTGCTACTATCAATCACTTTTTATATTTCAGTTATGCTTGTATAACGTGACTACCTTTCAACCACTTCTGTAAAAGCTGTCAAGATGCAGAGGAGGTTAAAAGCATCCAGAAGCACTTTCTTTGTCCGGCAATTAACTATGTACGTACAAGGGTTTTTTGGGTTAGTAGACAGGACATTCTGTTGGGTATGGCCAACAATGTCCTGTCTAGCAATTTTGCCTGTTGCTATTTATTTCGAAGTAATGAGCCCATGTGAGCTGCACCTCGTTTTTTTATTATTTCCAATATCGCTTGCGGCTAAACTGACTATTGGCTCACCGCATTGTACTGTCTTTCTCGACTCTTACAGAAGTAAAAGTATTTACATAAATACATTCTCTACAGTTTGCTTGTATTTGTCACATATTCTTCCTACTGGTAGCACAAATAAAACGATTTTACTGGCTCAAGTAGTTTGTGTCCTTTTGCAAGGCTTTTCCCAAATATTTACCCGCAATATGCTTTAGGAAAGTTCACAACAATTTTTTTTAAATTTATTCGCTGATATTAGCTTCTGACACTTGGGGGACCGAACCCAGGAAATTAACAAATTTAGTAACTTTGTAAAATCAATTTTAAGTTTAAAGGTTAAAAAAATTGGACAATTACCTGTTCAATGACAAAATAGCGTATGACCATTTACCCTTAAAAGTTAAACAGACATACATCAAAGCATGTTACGAAATAGTTGGTTTAAAGTGCATTAACCGTGAACTACTTAACCTGCTTATGGTTCAGTTAAAAGGATAAAAAAGGTGGGTCTAGGTATTTTGGTTTTCGTTTCTTTTAATTTAAAAATTTGTGCTGAAAGAATAAAATTTACTGGAGCAAAAATACTATTAAAATATACTTTTTATACAAGCAAAGAAATCATATGTTTAACCTTTTAAAACATTTTTAGGGGGAGTTTTAACGTTGACAAATGAGAGTTTTTTTTATATTTACAGGCAATAAATCGTTGGAGCAAGGAGAAGGAGAAAGTAATACTCTTACGACATCTCAATTATATTACAGTGGATTAATCATGTCTCCTTTCTGTTATATTTTTTTCATTATTAAGGTTGTATTTCGAATACCGTAAAATTATTTATATAATTTTGTTCATAAAGCAGTCCGGTCTATAAGCTGACTATTATGAAACAGATGTTTTAATTTTGTAAAAAATCTTAAGGCTTAGTATTAAGCGACATTAAAAAATTTTGCTGCGAAAAACTCTTAAGATATTAAAGAAGTTCACAAGTCTAACAACCCATCGATGTTAAATTAAATGGGTTTAAGCAAATTATTTGTCTTAAGTGATAGACGTAAGCCACGTTCATTTTATCATTGTTTATTACAATACAGTTTTAAAAATATGTTTACAAAATTTTTACCATTTTCTCTGTAACACTCCTTATCTTTCTTATAAAAAAAATCACGTACTAGAGCAACTAAAATTCTACTTAATTAATCAAGTTTTTCCTTAAAAATTTTCGAAATTGCAATCGCTTTTGATTGCCCTTGTCCCCTTAATAAGACCAAAAGTTTTACAACTAATCATATACAAAACTTACCCTTAAGACCTCTTTCGCCAGGTGGTCCTTGCGAGCCTTTGGGTCCCGTTGCGCCATCTTTACCATCTTTGCCATTAAGACCATCTTTTCCATCTCTACCAGGCATGCCATCTTTACCGGGAATTCCATCAGCGCCAGCGCGACCAGGTACACCATCTAAGCCAGGCTCACCCGGCACACCATCCCGACCATCTAATCCTTGCCTTCCTGGTATACCAACATCACCTTTTGGGCCTCTTGGCCCTAAGGGACCCACAGCCCCGTCAGTGCCAGGTGGGCCAGGTAAACCAACGTCACCACGATTTCCTTTGGGTCCTGGAATACCTGGTAAGCCAGGCGGTCCAGTTGGTCCTTTTGGGCCTTGAGGACCTGGTGGGCCCTGAGGACTTGGAGGACAATATTCCTGTGTACTCTGACAAAAACCAGTTATTATTTTCTCAGGGACACGGCAATAGGTGTTGAGATACACCCATTCGTCACCGCCAGGAGCAGCACCATTAAGGCCAGTTCTTTTGCGAATTTCCTTGTCCTGCTCTTCCAGAACTTTGCGATGGTTGGGGGCGAAAAATTCAATAAATGGATCTAAGGAAAATAAAGAAAAAAAATTTCAATTAAACAATTTACACAACATTATCAGCACTAAAGCAATGAAAAGGTGCTATTATTGAATAAAAACCAACGCTTTTAAAAGGATTTATTTAGCAAACCCAAAATAATTGGGTTCAAGCTTAAGCAAGTCGAAACTTCAACTATCCAAATATTTTTGCAGACCTTTCAATGCAACCCCAAGCAAAATAATTAAACAACAATTTTTTAAAACGGCGTGTGCTGCTATTTATATCCACACTACATTCGTTGTAGGGGTTTTATGCGTTTGTGAAGATGTGATATGCCCAAAAATAATGGACCCATGGACCCACCTTCAAGCATACCGATCGACTAAGAATGACTTCCAGAGTCGATTTAAGCATTTCATCCGCCCGTCCGGCTTGGTGCCCATGTTCAAGGTACAAGTAGCAGTTTTGAAGATATTTTGATGTAAAATGGCACAAATAAGTTTTCTGATACTGGTACGAGGTTCATTTTTTGTGATGATGACCAGTTAATTTTTTGATATAGCCCCCAAAGCCTCCCGGAATAAGTACTTTGGGCTTTAATGTTAAACCTAACATAAATGCTAGAGATCGTTGATGAATGATTGGCCTTATTATACAGGGTGTCTGGTGGCAGACTTATATTTTCAAGCTCAAATTAAAAACGTAATAATTGACACAAAGTTTTATAAATACCCTGCGGGAAATGGGTGTCAATTGGTCGGCAAACTCGTCCTGTTACAGGTACAAAACAGGAATTGGACAAAAGTAATTGGTCGTGATCGGTTAAAAAGGCACACATCAGTTAACTGGTTAAAAGGTATTCAAGAGGTTAGGGGGAAAAACAGAAATGCTGTTCCCTACACATAAACATTCATCTGTTTATATATACACACACACGCGCGTAAATACAATTGAAGTTGATTGAACAGGATCTTAAACAATTAATGCAAAATTTCCTTATAAAGGACTGGCATGTAACCCGTTCTGAGGTGTTAGTTTTGAAACAATTGCCCCCTCCAATGACAATGCAATGTGAAAGTGACAGGTTTTCTTCATATAAAGTGCAAGAACTAGAACCAGTCTCTACCCTAATGGACCGCTCACATCAATAGTCCTGGACCAGTCCACTTTCCCGTAGGGCAGCTTTGAAGAGCCTGCGCCACACGCTGCAGTATGCTTGGTTCAATTGAGCTGATTGCTCGACGAATATTTTCTTTTAATTTAATAATTAACCCTCCTTTTGAGGTTAAACCAAAAAAAAATTCGCTGGGAGTTAGATCAGGCAGTCTCAGTGGCCATAGGATATCTCCAAAGCGACTGATCAGTTTTTGGAGAAATTTTTCCGAAGCAAATTTATCGAAGTTCTGGTTGTGTTTGCAGTCGCCCCATTTTGTTGAAACCACGTGTAAGAAGAGAATGATAAACGAGTTCTCAGGTTTTTCAAAAAGAATTCCATAGTCATGTGTCTATAATTTTCACCATTGACATTCGTAGTCTGGCCTCGGAAATTTTCGTGGTCCAATTATCTCATGCGTAGATAAGGCACATAATACAGTTTTTGGGAATCAGTAACAGCAGTTTTGCTTCTTGACGTGACCGATTAAGTAAAAATAAGGCTTGTCACTCCAAAGGGGAATTTACAGTGCAAAATCGCTCTAACTTCGTTTCACAAACATTTTTGCCTAAATCAACGTAACTTTATTTTAGTTCTTAAGCGATTTGAATTTAAAAAGGATGGAACTTTAAATCCTTTTTAAAGTTTTATTAATAATCGCTCTTGAAGTCCCAGTGAGGTTGCTCTGTTTCGTATTAAAGGTTGTGGATTTTCACGTAAACTGCTTTCAACCAGTTTAATGTTTTCGAAAGTCCTTAAAGAGCAACTCGGCCTTGGCCGTGGGGCATTCATAGCCGAAGCAGTTGTGCGGAATCAATGCACTTACGAGTGAATTAAGTTTACACTCGGTCCATCACGTATTCACCGAAAACCGAACTTTGAACAAAATTGGTGATGAGCAATTACGTAAGAATCGTGACTGACAAATCCGCACAATCGATAAATCCAACGGCGCCCCCCACCCCTCCGCACCGCTTATTATTTTTTGAAATAATCGTATTTAAAAATATAAATTTTCCATCAGGCACCCTGTATATGTAATCTTTTACTGTGAAAGCCTTCCCAAACATCCCTTCTCTAGCTTTAGCTTTATTTTCCCATTTCTATTGCTGTTTTGACCATAACTTCAACAACGTGTTTATTTAATTTAGTTTTTTTATTCAGATTAATATTCTGAAGTACAAAATTACTTTATACTTTGAATGAGTTTTCTTGATTTGAAAACTTTTGTTTATCTTGCTGTTTCTTTCATTATTATTTGGCTAAATTATTTTTTAACTTGGCTGGTTAAAGCAATCTTAGCAAATACTGCCCATTTCTCAACCTTTTTGCCAACTTTTTGGCATTCATTGCTTTGACTGGCATCTTAGTTTTGTTTTCTTGTCTTTATTTTGCTTTTTTGCTTTCGTCCTTCAGTGTTACTTATTTATAGAGATTTTCTTGAAATTTTTTTAATAATTTTTTTGTTGGTTTTTTTCTTTAATTTTAACTTCCAGTTTATCTGTGTATAAACAAGCTTTGGTTATAACTTCTCTCAACTATCAACTAATAAACTAAAGGGAGTGTGATCTAACTTTTCTTTATTAGAATTTCAAATGGTTTTCAATTCATACTTTTACTTGGAGACTTTTTTATTTTGATTTATTATAAGACATCACATAGATATTTGCTCAATAAGTTTGTATTATTGCTTAAAGCAGTGACTGAATGCACAAAGAAATAAATGACAATCACTTACCATGCATTGAAGTTGGTGGTGATGAGGAGATATCTCGACGCATTCTTTTCTGGTATTTAAACAATTCTTCTATTGTTTCTGGTTCTTTGGCAAACTTATTATTATTATTGAGTTTTCTTTCTAAGCTTTTAGTTTTTATTACAATTTTGTCTTTGTCCAGTTGTATATCTCTAGAACTTCTTCCGCTGCTGATTTCTTCTTCTTTACTTTGACTACTAGCACTTGTTACAAACATTTCATTTTCTTTGGTTGTGTAGGGGCTGGTGTGGGTGGTGGTGGCCGTGCCATCAACAGTTGTTGGAAAAATTGTTGTTGATCTATAAGGAGATGTGAAAAAAAAGAAAATTAATTCACTAAGAAAGTTAAGGACGTAATATAAAAGATTTCCAAGTTTAATCAAAAGAGTTGTTGTATACCTTCGTATTAGACGTAAGGCTTTAGAAAATAATTTTTCTTTTTGGTTGAAGCAAACAAACAAAAATTATTTCTCACAAACAAAAATTAAAACATCTCATACAAACTTATTATGTAACAAAATTGGATTTTTGTCTTATGAAGACTTTGCCGCTGGTGGCATTCTACAGTAATTGACCAGATGAAACAGTCGATGCAGAATTAGCACACGTAGGCTTGATTCTTAATATTCTTTTTGAAAACAAGAACTTTATTTTTTTTTTGTTTAAAAATTAAATTTATATGTAACAATAAAGACTATTGTTCGTGGAAGCTTTCAGTATCAAAGGTGTGTATTGAAAAACATGAGACTGAATTTTGTTAAATTAAAGACAAACTTTAATAAACTTTATGTTTAATGTAGATAATTCATTCCTAACAAATAAACTTTGTTGCTAAAATTTATTTAAAAAAATAAAAGTTAAAAACCTAAAATTTGATTTCTTTAACATTTACTTTTTTACACATACAACCTTTCAATATTGAGCAAGCGATATTTGGTATCTACATATACATACAGGAGCCAATTCGCCGCATTCGATTCAAATCTTACCAAGGCTCATTCAACCAGGTTATATTAAGAACCCAGCTGATTAAAATCAATTTGACATTTATACGAAATAAAAATTAATTTTATATGGAATTTTTAATTTTTCTGACATTCTACCGTTCAAACACAAAAAGGAAATGCAGAGGGCGAATTTTTTCAATTCGCCTTGAGTTTACCTTGTTGAATGTGCCTTGGAATCTTACTTAAAATATTTTAGTTAGAATTTCTGTATAAAAAGCATTGACAACTCGATCGACCGAGTTCATTTCGATTCTAATCGAAATCGACGATTTGGTCCCAGTAATTTTGTTTATTATTACTCAGAAAAAAATTCAAAATTTTTTATTCAAACAAACAATTTCTTTCAGGCAATATTTAATTTGATTCTTATAAAATTATTTCTGAATTTTCTGTCAAACAAATTAAACGAAAAATCAAAAAAATAATTTTTTGTCCAAAATCATTAATTTTTTTTTAAATAAATTTCAAAATTCTTATAAAATTGTTTATTTGATTTTTCAATTTTGTTAATATGACCAATTTTAGACAAAAAAGTTGTTGTTTCAATTAAATTTTTTTATTGATTTTGATTCTATAAACAAAATTGTAAAATCGGTTAAACAAATTTATTTGAATTTTAAAAAAATTTATTTGGAAAAATTGCCATCTATTATCAAAAAAAAATTGTTATTAATTATTTTACGAGGGTTGCCTTTTATATTTTGGGATTTGGCAACACTAGTGTTTCAATCTGACAACTGACAGCTCTATCATAAAGTTCGACATTTTGTAGGTAATACGTACTCAGAACATTTTGACATACGAGCGATATTTGTGTTGTTTACAGTAACTTAAAAGATTCAACTCGACCCAAAAATGAAATTAAATCGTTAACGTTTTCGTGCGATTATTTTTTACAACTTTCGACGAGAATTAACTCAGCAATAGTGCATGAATGAACTAAATTCTGTTTTTGGGGATGAAGCTCCATCAAAGACCAGTGTTAGTCGATGATATGGCGAATTCAATCGTGGTTGTAGTTCACTCCATGACAAATTTCGTAAAGGTAGTCCAAAATCAGTTGTTGTTCCGAAAACCATTGATGCTGTGCATGAACTGATATTGCAAGATCATCATGTGACCTATCGTGAGATTGAGACAACCTTAGGCTTTAGTGGGACCAGCGTGCATTCAATATTGCATGAACATTTGACTGTCAAAACAAATTTTTCGCGTTGGATCCCACACAATTTGTCAATCGTTAAAAAAAAGGCTCAAGTCGATTGGTCGAAAGAAATGCTCAGAAAATACGACCGCGGTGGTTTGAAGCACGTCTGTGATATTGCGACAGGTGATAAATCCTGGATTTACGCGTATGAGCCTGAAAGTAAACAGCAGCAGACTGTATTGGTAGTTCAAGATGAGTTAAATCCAACAAAAGCTTTTCGCGCACGAAGAACTTCTAAGCAAATGATCGCCAGTTTTTTCAGAAAAACTGGTAATGTCCCAACCGTATCACTATATAACGCAGGACAGTTGCTTCTGAGTGGTACAGAACCATTTGTTTGCCAGTTGTCTTCGAAGAAATCAGGAAAACTAACCGCCGAAGATGGATTACTCTTCACCACGACAATGCGAGCTCTCACACATCGGCTCAAACCACTGCATTTCTAAGCACCCAAAACATCGATTTGGTGAGTCGTTCGCCGTATAGTCCTGACTTGGCATTAAGTGACTTCCTTTTATTCCCGTTCGTAAAAAGCAAACTTAGAGGTCAACGTTTTTCGACACCTGAAGAAGCCTTTGTTGTACTCAGAATGCATGTTTAAGAGATACCTTAAAAGGGCTTCGACAATTGGTTCAATAGCATGCAAAAGTGTATAGGTCTTCATGGGGAATATTTTGAAAAGCAATAAAGTGATTTTTCTAATATTAATATATGTTTGTGTTCTCTAATCCCGAAATATAAAATGCAACCCTCGTATTCGACAATTTTTTTTAATTTTTCGTTTATTTTGTGTGACAGAAAAACTTGATAAAAATTGTATTAGGATCAAGTTTGTAATTTCCTTAATATCTATCTGCGAACCCATAAAGTATATATTTTCTTGGTTCTTATAGATTGGGAAGTCGATTTAATGATGTCCGTCTGCCCGTCTACCTGTATGTCCGTATTATAGTTGAAATCATTTTTTTAAGCCCCCAATGTTGCATAGACTATTAAGTGGTATCAAACTAACAGAAATATTTGCGAACAAATCGCTTTTGAAATACTCCGCCAATAACTGACTAAAAATAAACCAAAAGCCGAGAATGTTTATTACTCCAAAATTTGTACATAAAAACCTTTAAGACTACCCCGGCGTGCCCTCTACACAGGTGCAATTTAAGACCGACTCCAATTAATTTTTTCTCCCGAACATTTTGTGACATATACTTACACCCTATCTCCACCCTCTAACAGAGTTGCTGTACAAAGTTTAATTTTTTAATTTTTTTTTAAATCACTTCCACAGCTTCCAGAGTACTCATATTAAAGTCATATGTAAGACCAACCCCAATTAAAATTTCTTCTCAAACTTTTTTGTAGATTGTATCTCCGGCCCATAACAGGGTTGCCATATATCATTTTAAAAATTAGGGTAAAACCCCCTACAACTTCCCCTTAGTCGCCCTTAAAAAAATGTTTAACAGACCCCAAATAGTTCACCTCATAAATATATTCCTAGATCATACTTACCCTCTATCTTCATCGCCTGAGAAGGTTGCCGTAAAAAAATTTACAAAAATGATGTACAAACAACAATAGCTTTCCCAGGATGGGTCTAAGAGAAAAATAAACTATACGACTTACCCCCATTAGTTTTCCTCCTAAACATATTCCTAGAACATACTTACCTGTCATCTTCATCGCTTAAGAGCGCTCAGATACAAAGTTTGGAAAGTTGTAATTAATCCCGCCCTACAGCTTCTAGGGTGCCCATGGATAGGTCAAGTGTAAGACTGACCTCTACACATTTTTTCGTGAAAACATTTTCCTAAAACATACTTACCCCCTCTTACCGCCCCCTAATAGAGTTTCTATAAACAAATTTAAGAAATAAGGACAAAAACAAAACTTTCCTGTAATCACCTCTAAGGGTGTTAAAATTTGACACCGACGCCCTTTTGAAAATTAGAAAATGGATAAAAATAATAAAAAAAAAGCTCGTGGATTCAAAAGCCAATATGAAGAGTATGTAAGATTCGGCACAACCCAATATAGGGCTTGTACTTGTTTATTTTAAAATTTTTTTGCGCTGTTTGCGCCACCCTTCGAAGGTTATACTGTTAATAATAATTTTAAAACAAACTTACCTTTGATTGTTGAAATTCCCCAAAGAAATATATTTTTCATCAGGCCATAACTGTTGTTGTTGTTCTCCCTTGTTCTCTGATGCCAGTTGTAGTAATATTTTCTCTACCATCGAACGTAGCATATGTTCCGAAGCAAGAAATTCCTGTTGAAATTGCTCATGAAATGACTGCAGATAAAGGGGAGCAGGCACTGATGAAGACGATGACGATGATGATGGAGATGAAAACTTTTTGTGGAGTGTTTTTTCGCTAGCGGAAGCAGAATCTGTTTCTCTTGTGGGACTGTTTAAATGTGATGATATTAGTGATGATGAATTTTGGCAAGTCATTGTACAGGAGACTAAGTGTGAGTAAAACAGCACAGATAGAGTGGCTAATGCCAATGTTAAAATTCCCAGGCATATGTAGACTGTGGCAAGGGATGTTATAATGGTGGAGGGTGGTGTTTTTAAAGAAGAGGCAGGTGTTTGATTTTTTTTACTTGTATTTGTTTTTATTGGCTGGCAATGATAGAGTTGTTTATAGTTGTGCTGTTGTTGCTTTTCCTGCGGATCATTTTGTATACTGCATTGGCAATTTTTCGATTTACATATTGATGTGTTATCTGCTGGTTTACCTGTAAATGTTGAATATTCAGTTCTGTTTGTTGTTGTTTTTTCACAATTTACATTTCCTGCCATTGTTGTTATTGCCATTTTTTCCTCGCTTTTTGCTGCCAGTTTAAAAGGTGCTGTTTGCTGTTTTGCCAGCTGCTGTTTTTCATCGTTTCTATGAACCGCGTTCTCAAACAAATCTATGCTACCACTTGGCTTTATTATATATTTTACTTTATCTTCCTCCATTTCCGCGTCGTACTGCTGTCTCAGTACAACCTCTCTTTCCTTTTGACGTTTTTTGGCACTATAATTCATTTGATTTATGGCCGTAAACATTTTAAATTCTTATTCCAGCTTTCGTTAGTTTTGTTTATTTCTTTCTACTTATTTGATCCTAAGGACATCAAGGCGTTTAGTTTTCAAGTCTTTTACTGTTTTTGTCTTGTTATTGTTGTTTTCAGGGAAATCCAATAATCCAGGTTGAAGATAAGTTTAATAAATTAGTTGCAAGTACAAAAGAAAAAATACAGTCTTAACTTTTCAACGTGATTGTGAAAGGCTGAAAATATAAGCACAATAGAAGTAATAATATAAAGCGTTTTGTTTTTGTTTAATAAAAAATAAAGGAAATTACTTTTAATAGAATACGAAAGCATACCAGGGAGATTTAAGATTAAATCAGCCAATGGAGAGTAAGGGATAAACAATTTTTTTCTTACATAATCATTAATCATTTTGAGTACCAAAAATATTTAATTTAATATTACTTTAAGGCTATAAGAAGGTATAAATGGGAAAATTCTTAATTATACATGCTAGGAGCTAATTTAAAAAGTATCGCATTCTACTCAAAAAATATATGAACCTCTGTCTGGCACTTTTTCGAAGGAGTTATACCACCCTTTACGAATAGGTCCAAGATAGTGGGGATGGTTGCCAATTTTGTCTTGTTTCCTTACACTAAATGTTCTCAGGGGAATATATTTATTTATAATTTTTCGCAAACCTCAACTACCTCTAGGTTGTTCAGGTGTGCAAAGAATCTATTTAGGGACAGTGTGCCAAGAGACAAGTAAACATTTTCTTGGGTTGGAAATACAGGGGTATTGAGAGGAATGAGATAGCAGACGAGCTGGCAAAGTAAGGCGTTTATTTGCCTATGAAAACAGCAATAGACGTTCGTGCTCCACTTTAGTTTTACAGCAAGGGTATAGACTATGCGGTAAGTATCAGAGCCCAAGAGATCTAGCTAAATGCCATTTCAAGTATAGTCTCCAGGTATCTTATGAACCGGTGGCAATATAGTTTCTTTTGTGTTTGCGATTGAAGGGTAATTTTTAGGCAACTGTTCGTGCCAAAAGAACAGGGCAACTTCCTAGCGATGACTGCAGGTTGTTTGGTATAGGAGGGAATAGGGAGACTCTAGAGCATATTATGTATCTCTGTTCATTGTTCTTGTCCTACAGAGCAACCTGTCTATAATTTTACTTGTTCCAAAGCCTGTAGAAAATATCCGGGCTTGGCATTTGCCAAAGAGTATGGAGCACCTGGATTTCATTACATCGGATTAGTAAGACTGGTAATATTTTCTTTCTGTCTGGTAGCATTCAGGACCGAAAGGGTCTACATGGAGTCTTCAGGGTCAGCCAGTTTAACCTAACCTAACCTTTTCTCTCGTTTGGTACTTCAAGGGTATTTTTTACAACCTCTAAATAAATAAAGATAAAAAAAAAACTCAAATTGCGTTTGACAGGTCTTAAAAAATATGAATATTATTTTGATTAAAATTTTAACCCTAAGAGGTACTTCTGAAAACGTTTGAACGAATTAATACTATGACATCTGTTATTCCATCTGCTTTCGAAAAAAATCTATACGGTTTTAATTCCTTATCTAAATTTATGGCCCTAAGTGTCAAAAAAGGCCAAAGCTATATTTTAGTACTTTTTAGGTACTTAGGCGTAAATCCTGACAAGACGGAGCTATTTGTTTCAGCAGGAAGCATAGGCTTAGGACGCTTCGGAAACTTTTTGGAAGGAAAATTTAAGCTGCCGTGTGAGGTAAGGTATCATGGGGTAATCTTTGAAAAGTAAGCTGTCATTAATAAGCAATATATAGAAATGGCCAAAAGGGGCCTAAATGCATACTAAAAGTCCGAAAAATTCCATAAAAAATAGCTGAGGATTGCAACCAAAAGTGGTAAACTGCATCCACAGAATAGTTGCACTATATTGTGAGAAGTGGTAGAAAAGAGCTGCTTTAAGAAGCTTCTCACTAAGGTTCAAAGATTTGCTTCACTTGACATCACTGGTGCCATTAGAAGTACACCTCAAGCGGCGCTTTATATTATTCCTTTAAAGTGCTAAGTGTTGGAACAGCAGCGGTAAGCTTGATCAGACTAGGCAAATCAATATTGAAAAAATTTCTTAACACTGAGCACACGGGGATCTAAGACGGACTCTTCGGCCACACACATCAGATTGCTTAGAGCACTACCGATAGGGACTTATATAGGAGTTATTGGTTAGAATCAGGACGTCTGTAAAAGGAGTGTGCAGTTTTCACTGATAGACTTTGTTAGGTTCCTGGACACCGACACTGTTTGCATGGATTTGGCATATAAAGACGAAGCTTTGAGGTCAAAAATCGGTCACTGCTATTGGAAGGCTAGGATAAGTTTAGATGCTTAACACAACATATCTTCGGGGGAGAATATAACTTGGCTTGGCTATGGCTATGTGGCCAAGGCTTAGTTCAGCAGGCACTTGGCTACTCATGGACTTGGGGAAAGTGGGCAGAAAAACCACATTTGGGGTTAAAACAGTGTCAATGCAGTGCTAAATGCTAAAAGGCTAAAATGAGCAAATTAAATAAATTTTTCTGTCACCACCCAAGATTTCAGAGTCATAGGGTCAAGCTGATAAGTAAAAGATTCAACGAAGAACTGGACGATGTTACGCAGTTTATACCAGACATATTTTTTGTCCTTATTTCTAATTTTTTATATTTTAGACTTTTTAAGGCCTTAAAATACAACATCAAAACTTCTCATTACAAACATCATTTTACTTGTTTTTGCCTTTGTCCTTTTTGTTAACTCTTAAAATTTATTTATTTTTAAATGCCAGATATTTGATATTTAAAATGAGTAATTTTTTTAAACAAATAATCATATCTGCTAAACATTTGTTTACAACAGAAAAATAAAATTATCTCTTAATTAAAGTTATTGCAATATTCATTATTTTATTCATTAACATTTAAGTGGGCTGCAGTGAAAAGCTATTTAAGATCATAAATTAATTACAAAAATAAACAAAAAATTAACAAAAGGTATTTTAAATGCTTATAAACAAAAACACATTCAATTATTTATTTTATGACGATTGAAATGCTTTTGGGTTGTTAACAAAAAGCAGTTAAATAATCTCAAATATTTAAAAAAAAGCCATCGAATCTCTGTAAATTAACAATAAAGCTGAACGTTTATTAAAACAAGAAGTAAAAAAATTTTGTGTTAGTCATGTCCAGTGATGGATATGCTTTTTTGTCACCAGCTGCTCTGTGAGAGTCTCAATTATATACCTCAGAATCCCCTGCTCTCTTTGAGCAGCAAGTCGGTGCCCTTTCTGTTCTGTGTCTGGGCCACAGGAGTCTTGTATGTCTTAAAATCTCACTATCAGCCCTGTCTCTCGAGATTTGGCTCACTTTGTTCATGTAACAAGCCCTTTTCCATCATAATAGACCTTGCGGGCTCATCGCCCAGCTCAAAGTCCCGGGCTGATCACCTCCTCTGCAGTTGGTCAGCAGTCTCGTTACAGGCAACGTCAAACCCACCCGGTACATAACAGAGCCCAACCCTGGGTGACGTCTATAGTCGTCCACCGGTCTAGACCTGACATGATATCCCTCTAGAGCCTTAAGCCCGGCCTGGCTATGACATAGATTGTTACGTCCCTCTTCCATCTGCGCCCTCCCTATCAATTCCGTGGTCTTTATCCCAGCGAGAATCTCAGCACGGTGCGTACGTATATCTTTGATCCATCAGTAACAACTTCGCACCATTCAGACAGCCTCGTGGATCCTTTTAGTGTCTTCCTGTTCGTAATTAAAAGTGAAAGAAACTACCTCCGTCTCCTCTAGGCTTACTCCCAATCCCTTGTCCTTGGCCCAAACAGATAGATCGGATAATGCATTTAGCTTCACCTCACTCATGGCAGAAACAGTTTCCCCGTCACTTAAACTAAGGTTTCATTAGCACAGCACTACCTTTATACCCTTCCACAGTCAAACCGTCTCAGTATCCCGTTGACTATCAATATCCATAGTAATGGCCACAAGACCCCTCCCTGTGGCGTTCCTCTAAACACACTTCTTCTCAGGTGTTGATTTCCCAAACAAAAGTTGATTATGCTGCTGCCAAATAAATTTTGTAATAAAAACAAATTTGGCCTCGGTTAAAGTCGATAGTTAAAACAATGAGGTATTTAACGTTACATCAAACGGTATACATTTGTAAAGGTGCTACCCCTCCTCCCGTCCACAGGAGTTGACTTGATTTCTGATATTTAACCTCAACTGACATATGTTTGTGCCTTATGCAATTACAAGTGACGGTTGTAAAAATTACAGCGCAAATGTACCTTTATAACAATGTGAACAGAATAAAATTAATCAGATATAACAAAATTTTTAGTTTAAAGAAACGGCCTGGCATGCCATTATTCTTTATATGGGGTTCCACCAAAATGATGTAAAATTGTCCCCAGCTTCCCCAGAGTTGGCTCTAGAGAAATAAAGTGTACGACCGACCCCCATAAGTTTTCCCTGCCAAACATATTCCTCAAACATACTTAACCCTATATCTATCGCATAAGGGGGCTCCATTTCAAAGTTTGGGAAATAGTAAAAGTCCCTCTACAGCTTCCAGGGTGCTCCTACATGAGTAAATGTAGAACTGACACAAACCCATTTTGCCTTGCAAACGTCTTCGAAGAACACACTTAACCCCTGTCTCCACCCCTAAGGGAGTTTCCACACAAACTTTAAAAAAAAAAATTAGAATAAAAACCTCTACACGCTGTGAAGGGTATATATAATATAGATATAAGGCTAAGAGCCTTAAGTCTTTAAATACAATTTTAATATCTTAAGTTTTTTTATTCTTTGGAATTAAAATAGTCATGTGTGCACATGCTGCAACAATCGACTTTATCTAATTGATATATAAAATCTTTAATCTCTTTGTACTTGAAAGATTATTTTGCCAGTAAGTTTCGACAAAAACATTTTTACTAGGACTTGCAAGTAAAAAATATATTTTGAAAACAATAACAATATTTTATTATTATTTTCTATTTTAAGTATCTCTTATGTCTTATTTTTGTAAAACGTTGAACATAAGCTGATTACGACAGGATTTAAAACAACAATTTGAGCAAATGATTGAAATATATCTTATTTTAAACTTTGTCTGTCAAACATTGAATTAAAAAGAATTTAAAACAAAACTTAATTGACATAAACAAACAAGATTTTAAATGAACTTATTTAAACCCCATTTCTTTTCTTTTTGCAAAATATTATTTTCTTTAAATTAAATAAAAAAATTTAATAAATTATGATTGAATTAATTTTGAAAGGTGTTAAGTCGCCTATACCAATCCTCAAATCTGTTTGCTAAATTACTTCATTTCATTTCACACTGCCACACAAAAGGATTTACAAAATTTCCTGGCTAAAGGATTTTCGTTGCACATAATATATTTTAGCAAATTCTTTTATTTCCATTTTTCATTTAACATGTTCTTTGTTTTGTTTTGTTTTTTTTTTCTGAAGATTACTACACAAAAGCTATAGAGGTTGGTGCACTCTTATCATCCATTTGCTATACATTGAACTCATTTTGTAGAAAATATTGTAATTTAGATATAATGCCTTTAAGGGAGAAAATTGTAAATGTTTACTTTCTATCAGCATTTACGTCTCTGTAGGCAAGGAGGGTTTTATAAAAAAGGTGAAAGCAAAGGACAGTTAATATTACCAGTAAATGTTTTATATAACTTTGTATTTTCAGTTTGTTATTCAAAATTAGTTTTGGCCAAACTACCCAACAAAAATGTATGGCCATTTATATAGTCAAATAAACATTATTAAATTTTTTTAAATACCACCTTGTATGTTAAATAAAAATTAACTCATATACAGGGTGTCCGCTGGCAAGGTATACTACTCTATTTGTTTATAGTTTTTGATTTAATAAAAGAGAATGGATCTTCTATTGACAACTGTTTTATTTTAATTTTTTTTTTCATATTTTTTATTATTGAATCTTCGCCTTTGGCGAACTAACAATAAGTATTCAAATCTTAAAACTATTTAATTTTTATTAGATCGGCCAGTGCCAGACTAAAATTCAAATTCTCATAATAAAATAAATTAATTCAGTAGTTTCATCTAAGTGCAATAGTATCCCTTCTTTTCAGACGAGTGTGTCCATAATGTTGCAAAATGTTTCGAGCGAGCGGATTTGGATGTGTTTCCAGCTTGTTTAAATACTTGTCCACATATTTCAGGATTTTGCATTTAACAAGTGGAACTTGTAGATCTTTGTGGATGTTGCTGTTTTTAACATACCAAGGATCACCAGTTATCATTCTTAGGATTTTATTTTGACGGCGTTGTATTTTTTCTATGTTGGAGGCGGAAGCAGTGCCCCATAATTGTATACTATAGCACCAAATTGGTTTCTAAATGGAATTGTAAAATAAAAGTTTACAATCAAGACGTAGCACAGAGTTTCTACCGATTAACCAGTGGATTTGGGCCGTTTTAAGTTTCATCTGTGTTAACTTCGCATCTATATGTGTCTTCCATGTGAGGCGGCGATCCAGGTGAATGCCAAGATATTTCGTCTCAATTCGTTGAGGCACCGTACGGTTGTTAATAATAATTGGGGGGCATGTTTCCTTGCGTTAAGTAAAAGTAACTTGGGTGCATTTTTGTTCATTTATTTTAATACCCCATAACTTTGCCCATTTTTCTACTTGGGATACGTGATGTTGAAGTTGTTTTGAGGCCTCTTTAGGGTCTTTATAAATACCGAGAAAGGCGGTATCATCAGCAAATGTCGACGTATGTGAAAGATTGTTTGTGGACATATCTGGTTTGTTTGCATAAACCTTGCTTTTCAGATATCCCCACAAAAAGAAGTCCGGAGCAGTCAAATCAGCGACCGTGGAGGCCAGTCAACATCACCATCAGATATCTTCGCAAAAAGGAGTCTGGAGCAGTCAAATCAGGCGACCGTGAAGGCTAATTAACATCACCATTTCTTGATATAACGTGTTGTGGAAAGAGATCTTGCAGTAATTCCATTCTAATCCTGGTTTTATGCGATGTGGCACCGTCTTGTTGATACCACATGTTAACCAAGCTCAAAGCATGCAGTTGTGGCATTAAAAATTTTCAATCGTATCACAATATCGCTCCCAATTGACAGTTACCATTGCGCCGTTTTCAGTTTTCAAAAAGTAAGCTCCAATGATTTCTTCTGAGCAAATCGCACATCAGACTGTCACTTTTAATAAATGCAAAGGTGATGAATAATTTAAGGGTCTTCCATTGTCCAGAACCGCCTATTCTGCTTACTCACATATCCACTCAAATGAATTTGTGCTTCATCACTCATTATGATTTTTGCATGAAAATCGATAATTGATTTTGAAAAAATGTTTTAACGATTAAAACACGTTGGTTTACCAAATATTTTTGCACTATAAATTTGCCACGTCTCTACTTAACGACTGGAAAAAATATGTACTGTCAAGACCTTGCCGGCGGACACCCGTATTATACTCATATAATTCTGACAGTTTGTTTAGGTTTTCGAAACAAAAAGGCATTAATTTACCCGTGTTTGCCATCATTTGGTTTGCTTTTACAGCTGTTTTTAAAAAAAAAATTTTCTTTTGCGATTTTCATTTTGTACTGCTGCCATATTTTTATTAAAAGCAAGCCCCTTAACTAATAACGGGTGAAAAAATTAATCTATATTTAAGCCTTATTTATATATATATTAATAAAAATTAACCTAAATCGTGTTTAGAAGCAATGTCAAGAAACCACAATTTGACATAAATTATAATTCTTGTTTCATTTGTATCACCTTTTTTGATTTAATTTTAACGCAAGCAAATAGCTACTTTTTTTAGGAAGAGCGTCTATAATTCGTTTCATACCGGATAAAATGTATCACTTACATTTATTTACTTTTTTTTTAATTTTAAACTTGTTCCCTTTTTTGAGAAATGTGAACATAATAGTTTCATGTCACGTCATAAATCTTTTGGTTTTTCTTTTTAACAATTTATTTTTTATATCGAGTGAATATTTTTTCGTCTACATTTTGGTTTATTTCTTTGAATAGAATTTATTATTTTAGTGCAAAACAGTGAGTGCAAGCCTTAATTAAAAAATCCATTTGTAGATAAAAAAAAAATCATCTTAATAGTAAATATTTAAAGATTTTTTTGATAAAATATATTTTAAGTGCAAACTTCTAAAAATTCGTTAAATAACTCAAATGCGACAGTTTTTACAATTAAATAAATGTCACTATTCCATCAATTACTCACTAAACTGAATATAAATACTCGCATAATCCTTTAATTTTTTGATATACTTCTCATACAAATGTCTTACCGGCTCCAATATTACTATTTATTCAAAATATTTTGCATACAAAGATCCTATATACGTCCAACTCGCGCAAGTTATATTTACCCTTATAAAGTGCAAAAAATAAATATTTTTATTAATAATAAAAACACATTCGCAAGTATTTTTTTAACATAAATGATCCAATTAAATTTGTTAAAGGTTGGTCTACAAACCACCGTACTTACCGTAGGCTTTTATCCGAAAATCAAGTTATCCCCACTTGCTAAAGTCGCCTTATCCTGCCTATGAATTATGCATACGGTGTGCCCTGTCACGACACGAGCTTGGCCAAAAATGGTGTAAGCCGATGTGGGCGGAATCTATCGTTGTCTTTATCCCTAAGTGAGGTAAAGCATCACTCACATACAAAAGCAAAGGACTACAGGCCAATAAGTCTCACGTTGGACATTGGGACGCCTTTAACAACGTCAGCCTATTATTCGCAATCCGGGCCCTACGTGTGATGGGGGTTGACAATTCTCTGCTTGCATTCAGCTCCAACCTACTGGAATGCAAAACAAAAAGGTTTACGATGGGACAAGCCGAAGTTTAGAGATCAGCCAACAAAGGAACCCCTCAGAGAGGTGTCCTGTTTCTATATCTGTGGAACATGACTATAAATTGTTGCTCTTGAATTTGGACTTAATGGGACTAAAAACTATCGCCTTTGCACATGGCGTAACAGCTGCAGTATCTGGCATCTATCTTAAGTAATATCATCTCTGACAGCGTAGACCTGGCTTTGAGGGCGCAGAGAACGGTACATCTATCAATCCTTCTTAAACGAACCTTGTTCTGTTCAGAAACAGACACAAAATTCATTCTTTTGACCACTCGACATTGAACGGAGTCCTACTGGACAGTGAGCTGCCTTGGAAGCCAAACTTGAAGGCGAGAATGGCAAAGGCCCAAGCTGCGATGCATGTGTGCAAACGCGCCATTGGCGAGATCTGGAGACTCAGTCCCCGAAATATCAGTTGGCTCTATTAGACGGTAATAGAGCCTATTTTTTTTTTTAGAGATATGGTCTGGTGGAAGTCTTTGGACGCTACCACAAACGTCTGCGTATTGAAAGGATAATGCGAAACATAGCGGTCATGATAACAGGTGCAATGGGAACAAACCAAACTAGATCACTTTTGACCATGGTCAACTGGCTTCCAGCAGATCTCCTAGTAAAAAAGCTATCAGTGAATGAAGGCACATGGCATGTGGCCACTCAAGTATAATAGGGACTATCGATTATGTTGCCGATCTTATTGACTACTGTACACCGAAACCTTTTCCCTTCAGGAAATTCTTCTTCGCTATTTCAGAGGGAGGAGCGGATGAGATCATATCCTCGGGGCCAGCTAATCTGGATAAATTAACGGATGGGTCTTAAGGGAAAACCTATGATGGTGGAGGCATATTTATTGCACAAACAGGAGTATTAATTTTATTCATTTATTCATTTACAATTCCGAATAAATGCAGTGCACACAGAAAAAACTGAGTTGTAGAATCAGTAACAAATTTCAGAGAATCAGTAAATATTTTGTCTGGCTGAGGACCTACAACGAAAGTTGTAAATTTAGACAAACAATTTTGCAAGAATTTTAGTTTCTGTTAAAAAATTTTGCTGAGCTGGTTAAATATTTTATTTGTCTAGGCGAAAATTTTGTTTGATTTAAAAACCAAATAAAAATATTATTAGAGACTATTAAATAAATTGACTAAAAAAATAAATTATTTTGAACAAGAATTTGTTTGAAAAATTTTTTTTGTAGTTTTTTGTGTGCACTGAAGGCTTAACTTTCGGCAATAAACAAAGCGGTAAAAATAGGCTTACCAAGGGCTTATTTGACAATTATTCCAAGGACATTCATCAAATAATTCACAATAAAAATACTTTAATTACTATGAATACATGAATTGATTTTTAACTTTTTTACTTATTTAGTAGTTTTTAGTTTTTAAATTTTCTGCCAAATCAAAGTTAAGAAACACTGATTCATGGTTGACTTAATATTTGTGTTAAAAAAATTAAATTTTCTCTTATTTTTTTGTGACGAACTGAATCAAAAACGAATTTAAATATTTAAGTTTTATTCTTGTGTCTTAATTTAAAAGGGGGAAATACCATTAAATTCCAGAAAAATGTTTTCTAAAATTTATACCTAAAAAAATTTTTCTAAAAAAAATGTTTTAAAGTATGAGCATAGGAAGCTAGTCCAAATGATTTTGTTAGTTTTATAAATTCATAAAATAATAAGAAAAAACATTTTAAATTGTTTTATGAAGCAATAAATATTTTTCACACATAATATTACAAACCAACACTATTAATGTTAAACGAAATAAAAAAATCTTAAAACTAAACGAATATTTATTTTTGTGCGACTGTTCAGTTTATCTCACATTCTATCATATTTTATGGAGATTTTGGTTGGAAAATCATACTGAAAAATTTAAAAGAAGCAAAAATGGCAAATCAAATTTATTGCTCAAAGCTGATGCGATGAGGGGAAAACAGCTAACAAATCAAATGCGTCTATGTGTAAAAATAGTTTTAAATATTTTTCTAATTTTATTTATTTTCATTTTATATAAATAATTTATTGATAAAAATCACTTTCGAATAATAAAAAACTAAAACTTTTAAAGAGTTGTTTTAAAAGATTTGAAAAACTTTAATAGAAATCTACAAAAAACTTGTTTGCTAAATATTCTATACAAATGCTATCTGAGTTCACAATTTGCACCAGTTCCATATTATAATATCCGATTGAACTTTGTGACCGTTTAAATTTAAAATAATTTTTAAAACCGTTAATTAACAATAAATAAAAAATTTAAAGAAAAGAAAAATGGTCAGTCTGTGCCAAATAATTCGTCGCTCGTCGGCGTAAGAAATAGAAATGAACCTATCGCAGATTTCGTTACGTATAACGAATTTTACCCAATGCACTCTGTGTGTGCTTTTTCATATACACAAATGTGTTTTATTTTCTAAGACAAAAATTTGCAATTGAAAAATTCGTCGTTCGTCTCAGTTCTGCTTAGAGCATAAAGGACTACAGACCTGATCCAATCGCTATTTAAAATCAGCAAAACAAAATCCATGCATTTATTCCTTAATATTTCAGTAGGTACAGCTGCTGTTGCCACAAACCTTTGCAGAAATACAAGGTGGGCCAAAAGAAGTCACCCGATGTGGCTTGGCTTTAATTCTTTTTTTTAATGAAAAAATTTCGATTCTGTTTTTTTATGTTTATTTGAACCTTTAGAATTTTATTGGTCAAGTCAAAAAGATGATATCAGCCAAATGGGCGCAGTCATAATTGATTGCTATACGGGCTTATTTTATAACATTTTTTATCACTTTGGCTAGACTTTCGGGCGACAGATTCTCGCATTTGTGTCGAATGTTGTTCTTAAGAGCTTCCAGGATCTCCGACTGGTTCACGTAAATACGAGACTTTAAAATCGGGCGACCTTGGGGGCCAATATATATAGCCAAAACGAGAGATGAGGCGACCCGAAAACGCCGCCTTCAGAATATCAGTTGTGGCTCGCGCAGTGTATGCCGTTGCTCAATCTTTTTGGAACCACATGCCCTTCAGTCCTAATTGTTTCGATTTCGGCAGAAAAAACTCGGCTAACATTGCCCTATAACGCGCACCGCAGTCACTTCCAGCGAGGGTATTGGCTCCTTATGCAAAGCTCGTGGATTTTCGGTACCCCAGAAGCGATGTTTTTTTTATTTACGTATCCGGCATTTTTATCGAAAAATCGTCCATTTCGGCCTCGAGATTGAGGATTGCTTGGGCGTAGGTTACACGCATTTGGCATTCGACAGGCAGCAGCTGATGCATGGACTGGACTTTGTACGGGAAGATGCGCATATGTTTGTTCAAAATTCACTTTAGGGACAATCGGCTAATGGCTTATTGCGAAGCACGGCGTCTGGTCGATGCTTCTGGCGACAGATCGACATCCTCGCCAATAGCGGCGATATTCTCGGCAGAACAGGCGCTTCGGGTCCGGCCACTTTTTGCAGCATATAGTGTGTTCCCACACTATTCAAGGTTGGTGGCCAGGCGTCGTAGTGTTTGCCCAGTCGTTGCCAGACGGCAGGGGAATCGGCGACGGAATTCGCACACCACCACGGTTGTTCTGCGTTCTTGGGGTGTATATCACTGCACGGCTTGTTCACTTCTATTCCACATCTGTCTAGTTCACATATGTCAAAACAATGGGTGCCATTTGTAAAAATTAGAGCATCTTCCAATAGGGTGATTTCTTTTGGCCAACGTTGGCCTTATTTGTCAAATGTCCGACAAAAAGTAATTGTGCGATAATGCCTACTTTTAGAAAAAAAAATAGTTGAATAGTAGCCCGCACAAAATCGGACTATTTTGAAGCAATTCTTAAAATGCTTATTCAAAATATAATGCCTACATCTTGGAAAAAAACTTACTTCGATAAGAGCGGGGAGCCTACATTGTAGGAAAAAATCAGTTGGATAGGAGTAGTGAAGACGGAAACTACAAAAAAAAATCTCTAAAATTTTTTGAATTTCTGATACGATATATTTCGGAATATTGATAATAAAATCCATATATAATAAAGGAATGCAATTTCGATAAAAAGTAACCTCTTTTTAATCGGTGATTTCTAAAATTCAAGCCCTGGCCCTAATAATAGCACACGTACAGGTATTTTGAGGAAATTTTTATAAATAAGTTTCTAAAGTTTCTACAAGAAGCGTTGGGCTCCCCTATTTGAATATAGCCATTCTGTTAAATTTTAAGAAGATGGTTCTGTAATTGATCTATTTTCCAATAGCAGGCCACTATACAAAACTTCCATAACACCCCCCCCCCCCCCCCCCCCGTCTTGCTCAACCCCTTAAATGTTTAAAAGGTTTTGAAATTACTCAAAAGAAAAATTTATTCAAAAGTAGTTTTTAATTTATTTTAGATGCCCAGTCGCGCGTATTAAGTGAAAATTATATGCATACCGATATTTATTTTTTAATTTCACCATAATACGATAAAAGTTATTTGCAAACAAATATTCAAATTAACATTTTATTACAAAATCAAGATGTTTGCTCTTTTTAAATAAAAAATAATTTAATTAAGTAAACATTTTTGGGCCTTTTATCACATTTCAGCTGTTGTTTGTCTTTAATGTAAATATGGAAACTCATTTATACATTATTGGTTTAACTTGCTTTTTTCATTTTGTTGGTTTTTCTTTGTATTTTGGCGCGTGAGCTTGTCGTTTCCTTTTCTTTTATTTTAATTTTTAAAATTCAACAACAAAAAGATGAGAGGGAGGCACTGGCACATGTACATATAAAGAGTTTATTACTCAACCGTAAATGATGTTTGATGTGTTCGTATTTTTCCAGTTGCTTAAGTAAATGAAAAGTTAAGGAAAACGTGTCAAATTTATCACGTCACTGTGGTTGGCATTTTATTTGTACATTAAAACTATAAACTACATACATATGTACATACTAAAATATAAAAATTATACAGCACATATGCAAAAAAGTATTTTTGGGGCTCCTTGAAAAATGGCCCCAATGAAAAATTGGGCCGAAACACTTGTTCATTCAGTGTGGCCCGAATTTTAAAAATGAAAAATTACTCCAATTTCAGATATGAAAAATTATCCCAAGAAAACAGGATAGATGGCCCAAAAAATTATTGAGTTTTAAAGGGAGGGAAAAATGGCCCCAAATATAAAATGAAAAATGGCCCCAAATAATTTTATTATATTAGCAAAGCCAGCGGCTTAAACCCACTAGAGTTTAAATTCTCTATCCATTTATGTGAAACCGTACAGCTATTTATAATTTTAACTTTGGCTCACTTTATATTTGATTCACATTTTTAATTATTTTGCGGTAATTTTTTTTATTTTAATATTTGGGATCGTTTTTCCTTGGCTTTAAAAATTAATTGCTTTTGTTTTGGGGTCATTTTTCCTATTTTTGGGACCATTTTTCAGTTTTATAATCGGGCTATTTTTCTTTTTCAAATTGAGGTTATTTTTTATTTAGTGTTTTGGGTTAATTTTTTATTGGGGCCATTTTTCATAAGACCATTTTGTATAGTATTGAAAAACTTAAAATTAAAAATTGTCCCAAACATTGAAAATATTTAGGGCGATGCCAAGCGTAAAAAATCACCTCAATTTTAAAAGTGAAAAATAGCAACAACAAAAAGGGAAAATGGCCCAAAATTCACGTGTTGCTGCTTTCAATAAAAAAAAAATTTTTCAAGGAGTCATTTCTGGGACAAAAAACATCACTTGAATACAAAATACGTACATATTTCTTTTTTAAATGCAGCATGACAACATAACAACTGCACAACTACACAACCACTATTGTAGCTCTCCTAATTTTGGAATAATTTCTATTTCCGTTAGCAACCATAAACATATCTTATGCTGCAACTATTTAATGACAATTTAACTGCCGCTCTCTAAAGCTGTCAGTAGCTGCCACCATAGTGGCACTCGTAGCCAGCGGCATTTCTGGTCATGTCGAAGCAGTCATATATGTGTTTAACCCTAATTCAGCCAGCAAAACCTTGTTACCAATTTTAATAAATGTGCTCTGGAAATAAGTTTGGTTGATTTCCTCTTTTAAATAAATTTCTTTCGATTACTTGAATCAATTATTATTTGTTTTGCATATTACGCACATCCGGGATTTTGACAATGATTTTGGCGAGCGGTTGTGGTGACAAATATTGTAAAACAGTGTATAAATTTTATATTTGCCAATTTTAATAAGCTCAAGAAAGTGCCAAATATGTCTATTTTACATTTAGAAAATGAAGAGGAAATCTCACAAATCAAAAGCACAAGAAAATTTACTAAATAGTTCCAACCGTTTGGCTGGATTTTTAATACACAGAAAAAACTTGTAACCCTTTTCAATAACAAAAATCGCTGAATCCCAAATATTTTTTTTCGAATTTCCTGTAATAAAATTTTTTTACAAAACTGATAATCAAAGTTGAAAATAAATATTTCACTTAAATAAAAAAAATTGTTGAAGCAATAATCACGGTTGTTAAACAAACCACCTACTTTAATTAACTTTTTTATTTAAAAACTATTTATTGGTATCTGAGTGGATTTCAATTAACTATTAATTAAAACAAAGTAAACTAATTTTTTTATAAATGTACCTTTTTTAATAAACTTATTCTTAAAACGAAAAATGTTAAATTGAAAATAAAAAAAGGCAATGAATATTTTTTTTATTAATTTAATTTTTTTTTAATCAATTCAAATTGTTTTTGAATTTTTTTTAAGGTTTGTTGTATGTTTAATTCCCAAGATTTGGGAAACCCCATTAATATTTTCTGTCTTTATGTAATAACTTTAATAAACTTATTGAGAACTACAAAAAACATTTAAGCGTTTCGTCAACCCAGTATTAAAAAAATTTTGTTGTTGATTTCAAGTTTTTTTAATGATTTTAATTTGTGCAATTTTTTTTTGAATTAAAAACAATTTGTTTGATTTTAGTACTTTGCTTTTTAAAAATTTTCAAATATTTAAAAATTCGTTTATCAATTTCGTTTTATTAAGTTATAGCTCGAATTTTGCAGCATTAATTAAAATTTTGTTGAATCAATTAAATATGTTGTTGGAATTCAAATTTTTTTAATGGCATTACCTTATTGATTTTAATTCTTGTCTATTTTTTCTGTGTATAATTTACAACAAACGAAACTTAGAAAATATAGGGAAAAATGTTTTACAAGTTGCAGCAACTATTTCTTATTAAACAATTAAAACATTTTTATAATTCATATGACTTACAGTACGTAAAAAAGGTTGTGTATTGAATAATATTTATAAACATTTTTTTTGTATTTTAATTAAAAAAGAATGCTTTCATGTAAGTATAAAATTATACATTTTTAACACAAAATTAAAAATTTTATCTTCATACCTTTAGCACCAACAGCGAGCGATGAACAACATTATAAACTGCGGGAGCACCTCATTATCTAAACAATTTTCTTTACAATATTTTGTTTGTTTTCTTAATTAAATTTTTTATTTTAATAAGAATAATGCAGGAGCAAGCACTTCTGGAAATATAATTTTTTATTAAATTTTTTTGTAAACCTTAATGTTTCTTTACACTTAATTACTTTTAACAGTGGTGTACGTACAACTACAATATACAACACACTTTTATATTTATCTATTCAGTATGTAAATATTGTTTGCCCTTCTTTCAATTAATTTTTCTTTCATTTTTAATTATTTGATGAACTTGTTTTTATTTTATTTTTTTCTTTTCTTTTTTACTGTAAAACATGGGCATCAACTATAACGGCTTTGTTGTTGATGGGTGCTTAAAGAGAGGTTTTTTTGTTAAAGTTCATCTCCCCTATTCAAAGAATTCTTTGTTGCAATGTTGCCTTTAGCAGTTGCTGCTGTTTGTTATTGATGCTGCAAGTTTAGTTATTGAAATTGTTTTTATTGTTATTTTTTAATATTTGATGTTTCAGTCTGTGTGTTAACTATCTTCTTGGCGTGCTATTGACAATGTTGTTACTGACTTGTTGTTGCTGTTGTTGGGGTTGTTGCTGTTTCTGTTGATACAGCTATTGAAGATTTACAATTTAATAAAAATATTACGAGAGATACATCAAAAAACTGTGTTGCAGTTGTCGTGAATGCTCGTGTTAAGCGTTCCACATTTATCCAAAGGGGTACATTCATAAACAAACACATGCTGAGACTTATATCATTTGGAAATATTTTTTTTTATTTTACTTTATGTTCTTTTATTAATTTTTTTAGATTTTTCTGTATCTTGATTTACTTTAAAGTGTGCCAAAAAAATTAATTTTAAAAAATACAAGAAAAAAATTTTAAAAAATTCACAGTTTTTTATTAGAAAGATGTTATTAATATGATTTTGGTTTTAGTGCATTGAGCACTTCATAAGGTCAAAGATAAAATTAGAATTGAAAACATACAGTTTTTTTTTTGGAAATTGCAAACAAAAAAAATTCAAATTAAATTTTTTAAAGCCAATAAATTCAAAAAAGAAATAATTCAAATTTGTGCAGATGCTGCGTTAAGTATTGATGATTTAGAAATTGATGAGTCAAGATGTTTAAAGCATCAACAACTTGCTATTATTTTTAGATTTATCAAAAATTTTGAAGTTGAAAAACATTTTTTTGGGACATTCGCTTTAAGGTTGAATCAAACGTGACTTAACCGTAACGCCATAGCCGTACCTATTGAAAATTCAACTGAAATCCATTAGAACCCAATTAGAACCCAATCGGAAACCAATTGCATTTTCAATTGTTATGGCTATGGCGTTACGGTTAAGTCACATCTGATTCAACCTTTAAGTTTCTGCCACCCTATAAAAAAATTGTAGCTACGCCAATGCTTATATAAGGTGGGTCCAAAGGAGTCATCCGATGTTGTTTGGCTCTCATTATTTTTCTAAATTTAAAACTTCAATGTTTTTTTTCTTATTATATTTTTTTGAAACTTTAGAAGAGAAGAGTATATCGCCCAAATGGGCTTCGTCACAATCGATTGCTATACGGGCTCGTTTTATGTCATTTTTTTATCACTTTGGTGAGAACTTAGGGCGACAGATTCTCGCACTCCTGTCGAATGTTGTCCTTGAGGGCTTCCAGGGTCTCGAACTTGTTCACATAAACACGGAACTTCACAAAACCCCACAAAAAAAGTCTGGAACGGTTAAGTCGGGCAAGCTTGCGGGCAAATGTAAATAGCTAAAACGAGAGATGAGACGACCCGGAAAAATCGCCTTCAGTGTATCGGTTGCAGCTCGCGCAGTGCGTGCCGTTGAACCGTCCTATTGGAAACACATGTCCTTCAGCTATTATTCGTTTAATTGCGGCAGAAAAAACTCGTTTAACATAGCCCTATAGCGCGCACCGTTCACTGTTGTCATTTGACTAGAGGCGTCTTGGAAAAAAATGGTCCTATGACTCCCCAAGCATTAACAGCGCACCATGAAATCACTTTGAGCGAATAAAATTGCTCCTCGTGCATAAATCGGTGCCCCAGAAGCGATACTGCTTGTTCACGTACCCGCTGAGGTGGGAATGAGCCTCAGCGCTCATTTTGATTTTGGTTGAAAAATCGCCCACTTTGGCCTCCAGGTTAAAGATGGCTTGGGCGTAGATTACACGCGTTTTTCCGTCTACAGGTAGCAGCTGGTGCACGGATTTGACTTTGTACCGAAACATGCGCAGGTCCTTCACCAAAAGTCGCTTGAGGGGGGACCGGCTAATAGCTAATTGCGCGGCATGGTGTCTGGTCGATATTTCTGGCAACAGCTCGATATCCTCGCCAACAGCGGCGATATTCTCGGCAGAACGGCCGCTCCTTAGCAATGTCTCGTTTAGTCCCATACCCAGCAAGGTTGCTGGCCAAACGGTGCAGTGTTTGCTCAGATGGTGCCGGATGCCCGGGATTTCGGCGACGGAGTTCGGACTGCGCTAGCACCCCAGACGATTTGTCACGCAAAAAAAATTCAGCTTTGCCTGGGGGTGTTATGCTCCGTGTATTGTTCACTTGTGTTCTACATCTGTCTAGTTCACAAATGTCAAAACAGATTTGACATTGGCCGCCATTATCAAAAAAGGGCATCTTTAAATAGGGTGATTTTTTTTGGCCCTCTTTGTATATCACAGTAAACATGTTTCGTTAAAACCTGCTGCCCTTCCACATTTAGAACTGTCAAGGGCCTTCTCCGTTTTAGCTATTGAGAACTCAAAGGTTAATGACGATGTAGATGGACAAATTTTCTGCACTTATGTTTGAGCGTCAGCTTTATCTGTCTTCGCTTTTGACAGATTTACTATTCTGTTAGCGATAAGGGCAGTGGGTTCACGCCACCAAGCATTCTCAGGAGGCTAAAAGCTTTGCTTTCAGATCGTTTGAAATCAAGTTTTTCTGGGATTTTAATCCATTTTTTTTTCAAACGTTGTCAAAAGATTGCAGAAGTTCGTCTGCTTTGGCACTCTCGATGCTGGCTCGGTATTCTTGAAAGAGCTGATTGCTTTTGGGCACTCCAGCCATGAACGTATTCTTTTCGGAACCGACGAGAAATGGCTTTTTTGGCTTTTGCAATCATGCAGCCAAAAACTCTTTTATAATTCTCGAAAGAGGGGGGATCCACCTGACGTTTGACTTGAGTTCCCTTGTAAATTTGGACCACGATACTTTTTAAAGCTCCATCTGGGTCGGGTAAAAGATTTAACGAGAGGGATTTTTATGCCAACTTCTAAGATGACAGGGCGGTGCTGACTGTGGAAGAAGTTTGAGAGCACCTTTCTTGATCTCCTAATTAGGGCTCATATTATGGCGGCATAATACAAAGCAAAGGTCAGGCTTATACCCATTGAGCCATCTACGAGAATAAAAATGGGTTTGTCTTCAGCATTATAGATAAGTGACAGCTGATTAAGCTCAGTGCAGTCGACAAGTTTTATTTCGTTTCTATCATCCGTCCGGTAATTCCAGAGAGAGGAATGACTAGTAAAGTCATCCACATAGATTGTTGGGTGCTTCCGCATGGGAAACAGAACAGTTTGCCTTTTTAAGTTCGCACTCTTATAAATATTTTTAATGTTAAGATCGTACACCTGAATAGAGATTAAATACTGGTTGCTTGTCTTTGTGGTGTTTCTATTAGGCTCACATTTTGTAAGGACGATTTTTCATTGGTCGCTTTGCCATAGGTGGGGTTATATAGATCGCCGATCAGTGAGTAAAGAATGAACCCCCTTTTGGAGAGACTTTCTTTATTAATGAAGTGACTTTCTTGTATAGAACCACATTAATGCTGAGTTCGATGAGTTTTCTGTGCAGGTATTCACATTTTGCTCTGCTAACGCTTTCAATGCTCTATTGACTGACACATACGAAGAATCCAATGTCTCTGGTCCGAAGGCCCTGCGAAGTGCTATTTCAAACGCGTTGGTGTGTTTGCATTAAATTGGGTGGTTATCGTGTTTGTTTCTTTAGCATTGAGAGTTAATTTTCAGTTCAATTTGAAATGATCAGCAGCCACTTGGTCAAAATACTTTTACCATTATCCAGGGTGCAGCATGAGGAGCTTGTCTATTTATCGAACCCCGTATTAAATTATAATCTACATCATTTCTAGTTGCCCCAATACCATTCTCAATGGCAATGTGAAGGATATTTATACCTTTACGGCAAATGCTCTTTCCTGGCTGAACAATTTAGACATACCCCTTTGACTAACCATTGAGCAATACATACATTTCTAAGCTATAGAACATTAAAAAACATAATTTAAAGTTTTTCGCCGCTTGGCTTTCCTTCGGACTAAATAAATTTTTGTTTTGCCCTTAGGTGTTGTTGCTTCTAAACACATTCATAATATATATTTAGTTTAAGTTTGCTACCTTAAACCAACTATATAATATTTTCTAAAGCTAAATATTTGACGTTCTTCCTATTTCCTTTAATATCGATTTTAAATTTAGGGCTGTAACAAAAGCTCTGGCCATAAAAATTTGCTTTAACAAAGCTGCCTACAAGCATTTTCTATTCTTTCAATAATAAAAGCCCAAACAAATTCTCTATCCCTTCTTTCAATAATTTTTGGCAAGATTTAACTGTGACCAAATTTGTGGTATAAATTAAACAGTAGTTTTGCTTTCACTTGTTTCCCTTTTGGGTGTTAATTTATACCAAATCAACTTGTTATTTCAAACATGTCTTAAATATAAAGCGACAACACTTTTCTCTTCTAGAATTAACAAAATTCCAAAAGGAAAAATACAACCGACCAACAGACATTATTAACTCGAACAGCACGTTTTGGGGGTGAAGTGGATGTTAAATCCAATTGACAAACTCTTACTTATTTATTTATACAGGTGAACACAGTTAATAAAATTAAAAACACTTTATAAAATCGTTATCAGTAAAGTTTTAATGTTTATCACTCTTTACTTCGCACTTGATTATTTTAGATAAAAAGAAATTTAACACATTTTAAGTATTTTCATTTAATTGAAATTGTTGCTGGTAAATAAGCAGTTGTTAATTGTTTGTTAGAATTATTTTATTTATTTAGAATTTTTTTTTTTCATTTCTAAGAACATATCGCTTATTTGCTGAGACAACGTTATAACTCAAAAATTAATTTTAGTATTTAAGAAGTAAAAATTTCATAATTTGTTAATACCATGTTTAAACGTACATTTTAAATTGAGACAAAATATACGCCAAATTTTTACAGGAAGTTGTTTTTGTAGGGACGAGATCGCCTTATTATTCCACCATAACATACATATTAAAAGCTTTCAAACTTTTATAATAACTAAACACAGTTATTATTATAACAGCAGGGTTGCACTTCGAGTTTAACTCAATTTCTGAAGCAATTTACTGCTAATTGCTCAAAGCTCAATTAAGGCCAAAATCGCAAAACTTAATGCTAAAAAGCTACCGGCTTTTACAAAATAACAAACAAAATGCTTTAAAAGCTGCCTTGCACAGCAAAAAAGAATTATTCTTTTTATTTTTAACGCCATATTATGACTTGAACATTCCCCGCCAGCATGGAAAGTTGCTTTAGTAAAGATGATTTCTAAGCCTGGAAAGGATCCTTCGAAGGCGGAGTCTTACAGGCCTTTAAATCTGTTACCAACTATGGCCAAACTGTTCGAGTAGTTGCTTAAGGACAAACTGACTCCAATCTTTAATGAAAACAGCTGTACTCCAAATCACCAATTTGGCTTTCTTAGTCAACATACTGCCCTCGAACAAACCCAGAGATTAAAACAGGTTATAAATAACGCCGCCAAGGAGAAGAGGTACAGCTTCGCGCTTTTCATTTAATAAAGTATGGTATGAAGGTCTGCTAAACAAACTAAAGCTGAACCTTCCAGCTAGTATTTTCAACCTCTTAGAAGAGAACGTAACCGGTCGACTATTTATGATTCATATAAACCCTAAAAAGGCTTCGAGCCAACTGCAACATCACGTAACCCAAATAAAAAAATGAGTAAAGTTATTGGGAATAAATATTTTTTAACAAAAATGTACCCACGTAACATAAACTTTACGCAAGAAACGTGCTCTCCAGTCCTCATTAACAACCATATAAAGCCTCAACGATTCGGGACGAAAAATCTTGGCATTCACTGGGATCGCCACCTCCAGTGGAAGTCAATATAGATGTTAAACGGACACAAATGGGCTCAAATCCATCAATTAGCTAATTGGTATAAGCTCTGTGGTACGCCTTATTTGTAAGCTTCAGCTCTACAACTAAGTTTTAAATGCTTTAATATTTATTTTTCAGCCTCCAACATAGAAACAATTCAACGCCGTCAAAATTAATACCCCAAGAATTCTAACATCCACTAGAATCTGCAAGTTACACTAGTTAAATGTGAAATACTAAACTATGTGAACAAGTATTTATATAAGCTGGAAACACATACAAATCCACTCGCTCGAAACATCATACAACATGAGCGGTACAGTCGTTTGAAGAGGAAGGATAGGATACTGTTGCAATTAGATAAAACATTTCTAAAGGTTTAAAAACTAAAATTTTAGTCTACGACCGGCTAAATAGATTTTTTTTGAAGCTTTTAGATTTGAATACCTATTCTTAGTTGGCCAAAGGAGAAGAATCAATAATAAAATATGAATAAAAAAAATATTTTTTACTTTTGTTTGTCGCATATAAAAGAGTTTAACCGCCTTTGTTTGGAAATGTTTTTTTTAATTATGACGTTGTTTAAGCAAATGGGCGATATCGTCATGCATTTGACTGTGTTTAGTATGTCGGTGTGTACATTTGTTTAAAGAGAAATTTCTTCTTCTTATACGCACACCTTAAAATACATAACTTGAAGTACATCTTAACTAACTGGGCGCCATATCGCTTCGCTTCCGGATGTTTAATGTTATTTTATTCCGGACATTTTTAAGATTTTATTTATTTTTTGGTTTACATTCACTTTCAAAAGTTTTCTATTATTTTATGTCTTTTATGAGAAATCCTAAGGCAAAAATTTTTAGAAATCTATGTGAATCTTGATTCATAAGAAAGGGAATTTTTACAGTTCAGCTAACTAAACTTCATTTGTATCACCTAAACATACAACATTTATTTTATTTAGTTTCTTATTTTCGAAAAAAGACTTTAGAAAGCTGTTATACGGATACTAAGTAACAGGCAGAATTGTTAATATGATATGGAGTAGGAGAATAAATTTTATGTTTAATGATGTTACTATTAAGGACAATGTAAAATGCGGAACCATAGAAAGTAGCATGCTTTTGCCCCTTCTGTGGGTAGTTACAATACATAATCTACCAGGGACTTTGGCCAATGAAGAGGACGTGGTTACAATCGTTAGGGGAAAAAGTTCAAGTTAACATTGAGTTCAGCCTAAAATACTGAATGTGAATCCAGCCTAAGAAATTTAACTTAAACCTTTGCTTTGTTTTCTTTTTGTAACAAAACCTGAGTACTTAACATCGCGACCCTATTTTCTTGGGTAAGACAATTGTGATATGCGAAAGGATTGAGTATCTAGGAGTAACTATATAGCGGAAAACACTTTAAAGAAAGAGCCGTGAATGCTCACTTATGTTAGACGCTATAATGAAAAGCTATAGACACAAAATTGGGACTTACATACCGTATTAAGTGTAATATGACTTTTCCATACTACAAGTCGACAGTATGGTAGACATCAGTGGAAAGAAAGGAGACCATTATAATACTATAAACGGTCCAGGTATCGCTTTGGCATTAATCTAGCAATGGCATCGAAAAGCTGCAGCCTATTGACACGATACGAGATGGCACTTGCGGCAAAGCAACAACAGGTAACGGGAAATTAGATTGATGGGTGTTATGAATCTAACCATCAACTCTTTTTGTGACACTTGGTGCTTATATAGGGACATTGGAATTTTCTGATCGTTTACTTTTACAGTGCTTACTGCACTCTGTTGATACCAAGCCGCCACTCCTAGTATAACGTACCTTTGGGAAAGATACTTTGAGAAACGTGTTTTCAACGTGTTTTCATGGGGATGGCCTAAAGGTTGAGGAAAGCACAAGCTAGGCTTTTTTGCAAAAAAAAACCCAGTGATAAAGAATAACCTTTGCATTCCATGCCAAATCACTGTCCTTCAATCAAGTCCAAGAAACCGTGAATTTGTTCGTCGTGACTCAGGGAAAACACAAGTACAGTGGACGTGAATATCTGAGCACAACTCAGGTTAATAAAATCGAGGACAGTATAAACAAGTAAGAGCGCTATATTCGGCTGTGCCGAATCTTATATACCCTTCACATTGGTCTTTTAATATACCCAGCCGAGTTATTTTGTATTGCAAATAATATAATAAAAAACCTTGTGCGAGTTTTAAAGTCCATAGAAAAATATACAAAACTTTAACGTTCGTATGAATAATAGAAATAGATGAAGAAGGTTTGAGGTCGAGAGTTTTAAAAGTTTTCGACATTATTCATATTTAAAGGTTAATAAAAAATGTTAATTTTTATGCGATGTTCTAGTCCCCCTGCTCCTCTCCAACTTTTTTTCCAAAATGTATGAATTATTAGATTATTACTTTTTGTAGAACATTTGATTTCGATATCTGTTATAGTTTCCGAGATATAGCGTATCGAAAATTTATTAAAAATTGTAAATTTGTATGGGATCTACCCCATTTTCTGCCTCCACCCAAATTTTTTTTTTTAAATGTAGGTATTGTTGTACAATTACTTTTTGTGGAACATTTTAAGTCGATAGCTGCTATAGTTTCCGAGATATAGCATATAAAATATTTCACCAAATTTGTGCAATTGTAGGAAAACTACCACTTCCCCTGATCCTATCTGAAAAAAATTTTTTCATTATTTAGGTGCCTACTTTAAGAGTATCCGTTCCAAGTTTTGTGGCAATAGTGACTATACTTACTGAGATATATAGGGATATATGCACGGATTTTGTCCTAAAAAAATGGGTTACTTTGGGTTTTCGCTTATATCTCGGTCAATAGTGAACCGATTTTGCCGATTTTAAATAGCGATTGTCTCCAGGATATTTCTAACAGTTTGACATCAATAACTGGTCTGTATCTTTTTATTTGACTCCGGAAACTTGATTCCAACAGACGGACAGATGGACAGACGGATAGACGGACAGACGGACATGGCTATATCAACTTCCCTATCTATAAGGATCCAAAATATATATACTTTATGGGGTCGCAAATGGATAATAAAGAAATTACAAACGGAATGACAAACTGATATATACCCTTATCACTATGTGAAGGGTATAAAAAGCAAAAAGATCACATGTGATTCTTCAAAATATGAACAAAAGAGCATTATATACATAAGTTCCATAAACCAACATGAGCGGTACTTGAAATTACGTGAACAAGCAGTGTTTCTGAGTCACTATATTTCAAAATACAAATTCGTTCAAACCTACTGAATGGTGTGGTGTATTATTTAATATTTTTTTCTCTCGAGCGATGAGGGGAACATAGTAATAGCTAAATATTTTTTTAATCTTTACCGGAAGAATTATAGTTGGAAAACACGTGGTAACAACTGGGTGACCTAAGATCCTATCACCGTTAGTTCTGGCAAAAGATTGTCATTCGCAACCTATAATTTTTTTCCTTCAACTCAGATATCAACCACGAATATATTAAGATCTCTTAAGTAATTTTCTATAAAAAAACATATAAGAAAGTTCTATTTGGTTAGGCCCGACCACATTTTACCCTACACAACTTTTGTGTAATGGCTATGGGACAAAAATGGGCCGGTTTGTATTTAGTATAACAAATTGTGGCATATAGATGAATATGTGTGTAAAATTTATTTAACTTTGAGTAATATTGGAGTCAATTACAGTCCAAAATGCTTATTTTGGGAGGATATTTGTATGGGGACTGGTTATTATTACAAACAAAAAAACCTTGTGCCAATGCTGAAAAACTTTTCTGTGGAAAATTTTAACATGTTTTTTTATTACAAAAATACATGGACACCCAACCGAACGGGCCGATGAACATGCTTAAAGAGACCCAGGAAGTGATTCTAAGTCGACCTGTATTCTTAAAGGTGAATCTCAGACCATTATTCTTGGGCGTTACAAACATGTGCACAAACGAATTATACCTCTGCTGCGTATGTGGTATAAAAATACACAAATATTTTACCACTTGTAATACCGAAATTAAAAATTCACTGCCAATTTTTTATTAATTTTAAACACTGTAAAATTTTAAAAGCATTTGTCAATTTTTTTAGAGTAAATTTAATCTAAAATTGTTCTCTTAAAACACATAACACTTTTATTTTTACACAATTTTTTCACACGAAATATTTTTTATTAATTTTCAAATTACATTAATTAAATTTCCACTATAAATCTCATATTCTGTTGTTGCACTTAATATTTTATTATTTTTTCCGAATCATGTTAGTGTGTTAGTTGATTTTATTTGTTTTATTTAAAACACATTAGAATATATTTGTTGTTGTTTTACCGCTAAATTTATATACGTTTAAACGTTTTGCAATTTGCCGGTTTTTTAATTTGAGTTCAACCACATCCGAAGCGACCGTTAAACTAACGTCAACTGGCTAAAAGTTTTTACGTTTGTCATTATTTATGCTGCAAAGAAAACACACATATTTTTCTCTTTTGAATTTTGATTTAATTTTACTCTTTAATAGCAAACACTAAGCAATTTTACTCTTTCAATATAATTTAACTGTTTTTGTTACGTTTTGTTTTTTCCAATTTTTAGAGAAGGGTTTCTTAAAAAAATATTTTGTTAAGAGACAGAATTTTATCAAAGGAAATTAGGTATCTTGTTTAAGTGTCAGACTGACTACAGGTTTTAATTGTTTTTAGCCTTAATCCATGAAAACTCGTCAAAAAGAACTACTACTTCCCATGTAGAATTAAGGTTTTTAAAAAAATGCACTCTTAAGTTTGCGATTAATCAAAATAATTTAAAAAAGGAAGTTTATATGTACCTTGAAAATAGGAAAAATTAGTACAAATCCTGCACAACATATGCATACGCTACTATTTCTTCTGAAATTGTGTCAAATTAAAATGATCCGCTCGTTGTCAGTGCAAATCCGGCTTTTGACATACAAAATATTGAGTTTATACCCTTTATTTATGCCCCGCAATCGTTTTTATCGACTACTGCCATCTATTATTGGTCCAATTATCTCATGCGTCGATAAGGCACACCAAAACGTTACCCTGGCGCAATGCAATGATTTTTAATGTTTTAATCGAGGGCTGAAGATTCTTGGATACCAGTGACGGCAGTTTTGCTTGCTAACGTGGCCATTTAAATGAAAACGAGCCTCGTTGCTCCAAAAAATGGGATTTACAGTGCAAAAATGCTCCAACGTCGTAAATCATAAGGGTAAAACTTCAGATCTTTTTTTTAAGTGCATGAATAATTCCCCTTTTAAATTCCAGTGTGGCTGCTCCTTTCCGTATTTTCGGTCCATTACGTATTCGGTAAATAACAAACTTTAAACAAAATTGTCGTCGATCAATTACAAAAGAATCATTACTTTAAAAAATATCTCCACACCAAACGCGCAATGCTTACTCGGCCACTGCGACATTGTCACTGGCAAAGCCGCACAATCGATAATTCCAACGGCGGTACCCTTCGCACCGTTTACTACTTTTTGAAATAATCGTATTTGAAAATATAAATTTGCAACTAGACACCCTTTATCATCCAGATGGCTTAATTTATTTTGCAGGTTAAATGTGATTCTGTGCCCTGCTACGATGCCTGCAATCAAAATAACGTCAAGATCAGTGTTAAATAACAATGGCGGAAGTATGCAACCTTGTCGGACCCCTGATTTGACCAATATACGGTTACTGGTGCATCCAGCGTGCAGCACAAAGCATTGTGCCTCAGTATATAGACACTTAAGAAAATTTATAATTTTTCTAGAGATGCATTTACATTTTAGAGCAGTCCATATCGCGGGTTGGAGAAGCTCATCAAAGGCAGCCCACATATCGTTAGCTGAAATGCAAAACCTAGTGCTTGTAAATTGTTTTCTTTTTCCTCGCATTATGCCTCAAATTTTGTTTATAACATTAAAAAGTTTGTTGTCATTTGCTTTTTAATAAAATATTACATTACAAAATCAATTTGTAATTTTGTGTTGGTTTTGTATTTCAGCTAATGATATATTAAATAAAAATGTAACTTAGTTTTTCATAATGTTATTAAATAAATAGTTTATCAATGAGTAGATAATTTCACATAATTTTGGTTTTGCCTGCTTAACTCTCTTTTAACCAAATCTAAATTTAAAAAAACATATCATTTGTAGCTCTTTTCGATTCTGCGTTATACGAAGAAAAATTGACGCTTTTGCTTATGTCTTAAAGATTATTAAGAGAAAAGTATCAAAACAAAAGGTAAAAAATCGAACAAAAAAACCTTAACAGAAACGCACGTGGCTCCTTTTTGCCAGAAATTTTGTAAAAAGTGTTTTAATATTTTTTCTAACTTCTGCTACAAAATAAACACGTCTATTGCAAATAAACATACAGCAGCGTAAAATATGGTTAATTAAAATATAAATACATATTAAAGTCTTAAACAATAAAAATTAATTATTCGAAAAAAGAGACAAAATCCTTGGATTGGATCTGTGGTTGGATACACATACATACATACATATGTACAATCATGAATAGATAAAATTAAAATTTTTGCAATTACTATTGAGCGATAAACTCAATATAAATAGTAAATAGGTCTTTCTTGGGACTAAGCAGACAGTGCAGGTATAGAGTCTTCTCTCGAAGAATTAAAAAACCTTTTTGAAATATGTTATTATACCCTTGAGCTAAATTATGTGTCAGCGGTGTTTGGACTGAATGAGCTTAATTATGAACGTAGTTATGCGCATATAATACAACGACTGCGCTGGCTAGGCCATGTCGGATAAACGGATACAAATGTCTCATCCAAAAAGGCGTTGAATGGCAACTACTAAGGAAAGTTCAGGTACAGAATACCGAAACTTTGGTGAGAGTACCAAGTGGAAGAAGACATCCACACCCTTTGCTTAGCAAGCTGTACAGGGTCAGCACAAAATCAAACTGCATCACGAGTGCAAACTTTAAAAAAAAACAAAATTTTAAAAAATAAAATGATGCAACAATTTGAAAAGATTTTTTTTTTTGTTAAAACGGAAATTATTTTCGTTAAGACTTAACAGTGAAATAAAAAAGCTTAAAAGCAGCCCTAATGGTCATGATGGAGTGTAATGATGCATTTACGAACAGGGCCCATTTATTTATCAGCCAGATAAACAATAGGTTGTAAAGTCAACTTTAGAAATTACACAGAAAAAAAAACGTATTCTAAGATTGAACATTTTCTTATTAAATTTATCAAAATTCGTACTTAAAATTTCTAAATGCGATCCGTACTTAGGTTTTCTTAATATAATTTTTTATATAAATTTTAACATTTAAAAGCAAAGCGTCTTGTTGGCCTAAATAGTAGCATGCTCGTGTTGTATTTCAGAGAATCTCAGCTACGACAAGTAAAGAAAAAAATTGTTAATTATAAACGTTAAACATAAATAAAATAAAAACAAGTAAATACGCTTTATTTGGCCGGGCCGATCATTTTGGTGATAGGTGCATGTTTGAACATTTTATTAATTGATTCAATCATTTTGGTAATTAAAACCATTTTTGAGTTTTTTCTGTGTATGTATGTACATATAAACATGAATATGTACACGTACACACACATCAATTTTTGAAGATTTTGGTTTGCATAAATGATTCAATCATGTGTAAATTAAAACAGGTAAACAGAAAAATATATACAGTTAACAAGATATGTATAAACTTTCGCACGATTTATGTATATAAAAGCAACGCATGTTTATATTTAGCAATTTTCCCCAGTTGATGATTATATGTTGTAGTAGATAGAATCAAATAAACAAAAATTTTTATGTTTTTTTTTGTTTCCTAATTTTGAAAAGAACATTCGCTAAATATAAATAAATATATACTTTAAGCAAATTTGCAAAGCAAATATTCTTTTACCATTTAAATTAATACAGTTTTATTTGTTTACTTACCCCAGCCTGCAATAATGTTTTTAAAATGTGTTTAAACAAATAATTAACAACAAAGAAATATTTCCTTTGAAATAAATAATTAAGAGCGTTATTTTCGATCCGAATCCTAAATACCTGGAGAATATTTGACAGATTTGACGTTTTTTGGTCCAAAAAAATGGCTTTTGACGTTGGGAAGATTTCTTCATCGAGTTTATTGGTTCTCCAAATTATTAGTTGACCATAAACAAAATTCCTAAAAAAAATCCTTAAAACATATTGGATCAGATCACACAGGTAGATTTGTTTTTTATTTTCTTATAATAAGAATTTATAAGAATTTTAATTGCTAAGTAACAGAATTCAGCTACATCATATAAAAATAGTAATTTTTACCATTATTTATCTAAAAAAAAGATTAAAGTGTTGGGTTGCTATAAAATATTTTTCTGCGGACTATAAAATATAAAAGTTGTAAAACTTTTTGCATCCACGTTCAAGTTTCCTTAATAAAGGTTTTTATTAGTAATTTATTCAAAAATACATTAAACAAAGTTACATACAGACTCACATATGAATATTTCTATTTTTATTTTCATATTTACTTTTGTTAATGCCTCACATCCTTGAATATTTACACATAAAAGTCATAAGTGTTTTGTTTTAGGCACGTGCTACGCATTAATTTCTACAACTTTTTTAATAAAACATAATTTTATAATATTTATTTGAAATAATTTTGTTTAACCAGGAAAAAAAAGGTTTTAAAGGAAATTTAGCAAAAACTATATTAAGGAAAGTTTGTTGGGACTTTTTGCCATAAAAGGATAAAATAAACAAAATTTAATATTGAGGGTAATGCTTTTGATATAATTAAATGAATCATAAATCCTTTAAACTTGTTTTGTGAATAAGTCCATAGTTTTAAAAATATATTAAGATTAAACAAAGTTACAATTAATTTTAACTTTGCACATGCCCTTTTTATGAAGGGATTTAATATGGTGTTTTTTTTGTTGGGTAGATAAAATTACCCTGAGCGGTATTAAGCAGGCATGAATCCAGCTTTTACATTTAAAGTGGGAAAGACTTATTGGACTTTATAAAAAACAAAATAATGTAATTTTGCTCTTAACAGTTTGTCTAAATATATTTTAAAAAAACAAGCAAAAATGTCATAGTCGGTCAAGCCCGACCATATTATACCCTACAGCATATTTGTATGGGGGCTATAAGCAAATATATATCAATAGGTTTAGTATTCAGTATAAAAGTTGGTGGCAGAAAATCCTATTTGTTAATTTGGTTTATTTTTCATTGTTATTTGACCGATTTTTGGATTAATTATAAGGAAAATAAAATATCTTTCTGCCTCTTACGTCTGTATGTTAATGCTTTTTCAAAACACCTCTTCCTTTAATCTCGGTATCACAGCACGATTTGAGAAAAGTTGATAAATGTAACTAGTAAAACCTGTTACGATTTTTTAAACGAGCAAGGGTTCTTTTTGTTCCAAGCCCAGGGGTAAATGTCTGGGGCTGTTCAGGGGGGACTACTGGCGTTCGACAAAAGAGTTCGAAGCACCCTGGAGTTCATTACATTAAAAAAGTTAAGCTAGTAATAGTTTTTTTCTATAGTGTACAACTAAGAATCCAAAGCGTCTGTGTTGGGTTTTCAGAGCCAGCCCGTTCAACACTACCCAGGCTTACCACATATGACGAATTTTCAAGTATACTGTCCCCAAAGTGCCTAATCTAGACATTGGCCTTTCTCAGACAAAGGCTCAAGAAGGGTTTAAAATTCTTAGCGTCCTCCGAAACTTGACAGCTCCTTATTCTCTTTCTTCGCTTACCGAGACCGAGAAAATATATAAAAAGTCTCGGATTCATCCTTGAGCAGACTACGCCAGGATTTTTACTTCTTTGGTTGTTAGGCCATCTGGCTTCAGTGATTCAAGCAATATTTCACCTGTGTATTATCAGCGCAGTTTAAAGAAACCCGGCTTAAGCGTATAAGCTGTGATAATGAGTAAATTTATATCAGTTAGAGATAGAGGGGGCTTGGCTGTCGATGTTTTAGCCGAATATCTTGTAGTACCACAGCCAGTTAAACGCTTTAACAATCGCTTATAATTCATCCTGTAATAAAATGCATTAGTTCAAAAGTCTGAATGAAATGTAAACCCGTTTGTGCAATAAAAATACCACCTCCAACGTAATTTCTACCCTTATACCCGACCGTATATACATATTTTCATAAGGGGTTCGAATGTAGACACTATATTAAGTCGAATAGTAATATTTTGAAAATTTATAAATTATTCATACACTCATTGTTTTTTTTTTTCTGCGCAAAAATCTTGCCATTTTATTTTGCAGCATTTTTTAAAACTGCTGAACGTTTCAAGGTGTTACATTTATAGAAAGTACAAGAGAACAAACATTTTGGATACGTGCAGTTGTGCTACATTGTTTTGTTTAGTTAACACTGTTATGACTCGAAACTCTGCAAATAAGGACGGGTAGCTTAGCAAAAATTTAATTTGACTATTTTTAAATAATATTGAATTTTTAATTTTATTTCTTAAAATTTTCTATAAAATGTAAAAACAATTTTCACAATTCAAAAATCAAATTTATTTTCCTTTTTAACAAGGCAGAATGTAACCATTAAGTTTGTTTTAGGGAAGAAATTTTATCATTTTTCCATTTTTCCTGGCAACATCGTCACAAAAGAACTTATGACCGGATTACAATTTTGTCCCTTTCTTAGAAAAGAACAAAAAAAAAAGGCGAAAATCAGTATTAAGGCAATATTTTTGGCAGAAAAGAAAGGGACATTATTTTTCGATATAGTAGTTTTCAAATAAAAATGTTAACCGAAAGTCTTTCCATGGACATTTGTCGTGTGTTTCAACCATAAACTCCTAAACTAGAAGTCAAACACTTACATACATTTAACTATAACGATGGAACTAGAACAACACCCAGCTTTATTGCTAGAAATGCATAAGCGGTAGCACACATTCTAATCGAAATATTTTTAGACTTATCAATTTTTATTTAAGAGATAATAATTGGTCAAAATCTTAAGACAAATGACCGAACGAAGTACTTAAAGTTACCTAACATTCCATAAATTTTTAACAGATGTATGCAGGGCCTATTCAACATTTTTACTTGTTAAAATGCCATGCAAAAATTCTATCTATTAGTCTTTTATTATGATTTTTTACATATTTTAGGTACGATATATTTAACAATTCCTTCTTGACGATGGCCTTTGCTTAACGCATTTGTTACATCATCAAAATATAAAATAAACTACAAATTTCCATGTTATTATTTCGAGAGCGATAACTTTTTTAATTACCAAGGAAATTCCCAGTATTGTTGTTATTTAACACATTTTAGCTATCATATCCCTTGACTCCTTTAATTTAGGAAATACTACATTTACTTAGTCATACACACACAATATTTAACAGCTAAGTGTTCAAATATACACATTCGCATTTGCTCTCTAGCGCAAAATTGTGAAAACAAATTTTTGTTAATTAAACACTGTTCCGCTGTGCTTCTTTTTCACCTTTTAACCATCTCCCTAGCCACCCATTAAAATTAGTGGATTTTAATTTTATACAGTTTCTCTCTTCCCCAAGAGTTTGATTCGTATAAATGACATCATCATAAAGTCGGTTAAGTTTAAGACTAATCGCAATTTTTAACATATGTAATGCATTTTTACCTCAAACTGTTTTTAACACTTAACTAACTCTTACACACTTTTAATTTTGCTACACGAAGATATAAACACACAGACATGCATATGTACAAACTAATGCACTTAGGTTTGTTCTGGCACGTGTAATATTACACGAAAGCTTTAAGAGCAGCGATTCCCACACACATTTTTCTTATGTTTACGAGGGTTGCATTTTATATTTCGGGATTAGAGAACAAAAACAAATATTAATCATTAAAAATCACTTTATTGTTTTTTAAAATACTCCCCATAAAGATCTATACACTTTTGCATGCATTCGAACCAGTGGTCGAAGCACTTTTGCCACTCTGGTTGAAGGATCTCCAAAACATGCATTCTGAATACAGCAACCGCTTCTTCAGGTGTCGAAAAACGTTGACCTCTTAGTTTGTTTTTTACGTACAGGAATCAGAAGAATCATTCGGTGCCAAGTCAGAACTATACGGCGGATGATTCATCAAATCGATGTTTTGGGTGCTTAAAAATGCAGTTGTTTGAACCGATGTGTGAGAGCTCGCATTGTCGTAGTGAAGAGTGATCCATTTTCGGCGGTTGGTTTTCCTGATTTCTTAAAAGACAGCTGGAAAAAATGGCTGTGTACCACTCAAAATTGACTGATCTGCGTTGTTCTAGTAGTACGGTTGCGACATGACCAGTTTTTCCAAAAAAACTTGCGACCATTTGCTTAGAAGTGCTTCGTGCGCGAACAACTTTTGTTGGATTTGGCTCATCTTGAAGCACCCATACAGTCGACTGCTGTTTATTTTCGGGATCAAACGCGTAAATTCACGATTCATCAACTGTCACAATATCATAGACGCATTTCGTAGCGCCGTGATGGTATTTTCTGAACATTTTTTGGACCAATCGACACGAGCCTTTTTTTGAGCGATTGACAAATTGTGTGGGATCCAACGTGAAAAACTTGTTTTGACAGTCAAATGTTCATGCAATATTGAATGCATGCTGGTCCCACTAATGCCTAAGGTTGTCTCAATCTCACGATAGGTCACATGACGATCTACCAATATCTGTTCATGCACAGCATCAATGGTTTTCGGAACAACAACTGATTTTGGACGACCTTCACGAAATTTGTCATGGAGTGAACTACAACCACGATTGAATTCGCCATATCATCGATTAACACTGGTCCTTGATGGAGCTTCATCGCCAAGAACAGAATTTAGTACATCCACGCACTGTTGCTGAGTTAATCCTCGTCGAAAGTTGTAAAAAATAATCGCACGAAAATATTTACGATTTAATTTCATTTTTGGGTCGAGTTAAATCTTTTAAGTTACTGTAAATAACACAAATAGCGCTCGTATGTCAAAACGTTCTGAGTACGTATTACCTAGAAAATGTCAAACTTTACGATAGAGCTGTCAGTTGTCAGATTGCAGCACCAGTATTGCCAAATCCCGAAACATAAAAGACAACCCTCGTAAAAATATAAATCTGCTATCAGACACCCTGTATTTATTGTAATGTTGCAGCAATTGCGAAATAAATTTTAACAATCCCGAAAGCACGTCACTGCATTGCTAGTTGTGCTTACTTAAATGGCAAAATTTTTGGAATTTGAGCGCTTTTCTCTAGAATGCAAGTAATGATCAGGGTTGCCTGGAAATTGCAATTCAGCTGCTAAGTCAATTCAAAAAATTCGCAATAAATTTCCTTTGCTTACAAAAAATCTTCAGTTTTACCTTAAATGGCAAAAATCCCCAATAAGTGATATTTAAATTAACATTATTGGAAGGGTCGTTGTTATTAATTTGATTTGCTATTAACGAGAGTCAATAACTTAAACACTTACAATCAAAAAAAATTATGTGAAATTTTATTTACTCCCATAAAACCTTTAAAATCATTCACTGTCGCCATGTATAAATACATTATTTTTTTCTCTGCTATTCCATAAATTTACTTAAATTTTTTTTTATATTTCTACTTATATAAACACGTTATAAAAACATAAGTTATTTTTGTGTCTTTTAATTTCCTCTAGCGGTTTTTGCGATAAAAATTTTTCAACCGGAAATAAAATACTTGTTTGTATTTTTAAACAACAACTTTATTTATATTCGCTTCATTTACAATCTTAAGATATTTAAACATATGTATATACGTACGTGCGTTTAAGGATGAAACATATACTTATCACATCAATGGACAAAAAAAAATCCTGTTACTGAATACTACAAGTTTAAAACTTTAAAAATAAAAAAAAAACATTTTCTTTGCTACTAAACGAAGTACTTTTAGACATGTTTCTAAATGTTTTGTTGTTTAAAAAATAAAGTACTTTCCAAATCGTAAAAGAATTAAATATTTTTCTTTAATGTGGGTTTTCTCTCAACTTTTTTTTTCTGTAATAAGCGTTTTCATTTTCATTGTTAAAGTTGAGAAATGAAGGCAAGTAGACAGTAGAAATAAATAGATAAAACTTTTTTTTTTTAAATATATTATTAAACTAGCTTCACCCGGTTCGCTTTGCTGGACCTTAACCAACCGTTTATGAAATCAAAGTGGTACATTAAAAACCATAACTGTGAAAAAACTTAAATGTTTTTAGTTAATGGCAAAGTTAAACCTGTAAAAAAAAACAATAAAACGCTTCATTACATTGTTCTAAATTTTACTATTTTGAGCTGACCAGTTTCTACTTAATCAGCTTCATCCAAGTTTTAAAACTGTAAAAGTATGGTTATAGTTCCGAAAGCGTAAACAATTTCTTTTCTAATACAAATTTTTTTAAAGAGCAGCTATAGTTTTCTTTTCTAACTGTTTTGCCCGATACATAAGAAAAGTCTATAAAAGTTTAAATAATATTGTTATTATTCCACAAATATTTATGTTGTATTAGAATTGTAATACCCCCTTCGGCCAAACATTGGAATACTTAAAATTTCAAAATTTAAAAAAAAACTAACTTTTGCAAAGATAGACCGGTATGAATCAAAATTGTATTTAAAGTTTTTCTTGATTACATGGGGGCCTTCACCTCTCCATCATCCGCCTTAATAAGAGCAAAAATATTAAAGTTAATCATAAAAGGTTTGAGCTCATGACTGCTCAAAGGACATAAAATGTACTTGTATGATGTGGAAATTTTCAAACTCCCTTGCTTCTTGTTATTTTTTTTTTCTCAAAAAATCCATTTTTATTATAAAAAATTTGACGATTTCATTTGCAGTAATACCTTGTTTGATATTTTTGATTTCATGTAGGAGCTACAGCTCCCGCTCCAACCTTCTCTTTTTCGCCTTAAACCAAAAAAATATAGGTGTCAAAGTTATTCATACCAAAATTTAAAGCTGTAGATACAGCCGGGCGAAATATATAACATAAAATGTATTTTAGTTGCTTCCATATTCTTACTCACTGACCTTTTGCTTAGTACACTCAGGAAAAAAAACATGGTTGAGTTTAGTCACGGTAATATGATCACCAAAAATTACATCATTGTATTCTAACGAAGACAATTATTTTGACTGTCACAACCATACTGTAGTTGTAGTAAGCTTTGGCGAGACGTTAAATTAAAGTTATGATTAAAATTACCATTATATGTTTGTGGTAATCATTATTTTGATTATAGGTAACCATAATCTTGATTATGGGATATCATATATATCTTGCTCTTATCTTGATAACCATGTTGTTGACTGCCCATGACCAAAATGTTTACCATAAACATATAACGGTAAGTTTAACCATTACCCTGTTTGCATTTCTTGTTAAAAACTTAGTACAACTCTAGTATGGTGATAAAAAGTAATCAAAATAAATCATGATCTGTTGCTCATTGCCTAATTTAAAAATTAAAAAGAGGAAAAAATGGTATGAAAATGCACACAACTTCTTCAAAGTCGACCTTAGAACAATAAAGTGTATGACCGACCCCCATTAGTTTCTTCTCCCAAACATATTCCAAGAGTATACTTACCCCCTATCTCCATCACCTAAGGGAGCTGCCATACAAAATTTGCAAAATGATATAAAAATGCCCGCAGCTTCTTCGGATTTGGCTTTAGAGCAATAACCCCCAATCCCCACGCCCTAAAGGGGTTGCCACACAAAATTTACAAAAATTATGTAAAAATCCCCACAACTTCTTCAGGGTCGGCCTTAGAGAAATAAAGTGTAGGGCCAACCCCCATTAGTTTCCCCTCCCAAACGTTTTCCAAGACTATACTCACCCCCTATCTCCTTCACCTATGGTGGTTGCCATACAAAATTTACAAAAATGATGTAAGAATGCCCACAACTTCTTCAGAGTCGGCCTAAGAGAAATAAAGTGTATGGCCGACCCACATTAGTTTCCTCTTCCAAATGTTTTCCTAGAGTATACTTACCCCCTATCTCCATCACCTAAGGGGGTTGCCATACAAAATTTACAAAAATTATGTAAAAATTCCCACAACTTCTTTAGATTCGGCCTTAGAGAAATAAAGTGTACGACCGACCCCTATTAGTTTTCTCTCCCAAACATGTTCCTAGAATATACTTACCCCCTATCTGCACGACCCAAGGGGGTTGCCATACAAAATTTACACAAATTATGTAAAAATGCCCACAATTCCTTCAGGGTCGGCCTTAGAGAAGGGGCCAATGTGAAGGGTATAAAAGATGCGGCACAGCCAAATATAGAGCTCTTACTTGTTTTTGTTTCATTATTGTGAGCTTCCAAGAAGTGTATAAGGTTTAATTGGAAACTTATTATACATTTTTGTCCTTAAAACATTACTGTTAAAAATTTACTCTACGTTAACTATTTTTTTTTTAAATCAATACAGTCAAGTCCTAGTATTGGGTTGCTAATTTTTATAAGTGTAACAACACCCATTTTACAAAAGATTTTGACAGGCTTTAAATATGCATTAAACCCCTCATAAAAATCGATGCGGCATTAAAAAGAATGTGGTTAATTTTTATGGGAATGTATTACCTTCTTATCTACCTTCAAAATGTAAAAAGGAAAAGCTTCCAACATATATTTAAAGTTTCAACAAGATCGGGGCACTTAAATTTCCTTATTTAGAATTTTAATGATTGTGGGCCTGGCTCTGCCTGCTTTATTGCCTCTAGAATTTTAACTTTTTAAGCTTTTTAAATGCAAGCAGAGCTTAAAATATCTGTACGACCAGTACAATAATTTAAATTTTTGAGGGCGTGGCACTTCCTACTTTTTTTGCCTTAAAAATTTGAGCCTCCAAACATTTATGTTCATACAAAAATTTAAAAAATTGGTTAAAAACAAATATCTGTAATCAAGTATTAATTTTTGTGGGCGTGACACGCTTTCAGTGAAATTTTGACGAAAAATCTTTATATATCCGTACTAAGATTCATAAAAATCGGTCCAATACGATAACCTATCTTAAGATATAAATTTTTGTGGAAGTAGGAGCGCCCTGTTTTTTACTTTTACAACTCCGATATTAGGAGCCTTTTAAATGCGTACAAAATTTAAAAAAAAAATTTATATGCAGCTATGAACATGTGTGTTTATGTATGTGTTTATCTCTTTTTAAATTTTACAGACATAAAAGCCTTAAGCGCTCTTGAAAATGTTTGTTTTTTTTATTTTAAACAACAACACATCCATGCTTAAGAAGTTTGTTGCTTTCCATTTTTGAAAAAGGTGCATTAATGACAAATTTTTTTATTTCTAAAGTAGCCAATGAGGTATCTTAAGTATGTATTAAGGATTTTGGTTTATAGAAATAACAAGACTGCATGGTTTTTTTCAGCTGATCTAAAAAATTTACAAACACGATCCGGCATATACCACCGTTTTGCCTTCAAATTTTAAACAACCCCTACAAGTACAAATAAGTAGGTGTAACAAACTGCTCTTGGATCTTCAGCTGCTTAAATCGTGCAGGCACTTATAAAACAGAACACACTTTAGCCCTTATAAGCATTTGTGGTTTGGGTTTTGTTAAGACCCTAAAAAATATTTTAACCGATTTTCCTCTGAAACAGTTGCAAAATAATTGTTACTGAATAACTGTTATTGGCTCTTGAGCCATTTCTTATGCCAACAAATTATTAATTCGTTTACTTTTCTACTTCTTAGTCAGTGTATTGATGTACATGTTTTGTAAGTATATTGGTTTAGAATGTTTATTAACATCACATTTAACTACACAAACGTAGGTTTAAACAGTGTTGTATGATGTACGTGTTTTCAAGTGGCATCCTTTATACAAACTTGCTAAGCATGGCAAGGAAAATCAAAGAAAACGTCTTAAACACATAAACGTTTTTTTTTTGTTTAGTTTAAAGAATTTTACATTTATAAATTTCTTAAATAATAAAAACTTAAAGTTTTAATTTTCCAACATATTGTGTTGGTTTATTTAAAATACTTTTACCATGAATGATGTTTAGTAACAATTTTGAGATTAAAACTTTTTATGTTTTAAAATAAATTTTAAATTTTATTTAAATTTTTAAGGTAAACTTAAAATGCTTATAAATAAGACTTAAGGCTGGAAAAAGGTTTGTATATATACAAGGTTGGCCGAAAAAAATCAAACTACTGAAGGATGACCTTATTTTTGCAAATGACCTTCAATGTCAAATCTGTTTTGACATTTGTGAACTAGATAGATATAGAACGCAAGTGAACAAGACATGGAGCGATATACTCCCCAAAAACGTGGAATAATCGTGTATATTTTTTTTATGAAACAGTTTGTCTGTGGTGTTAGCGCAGTGCTAATACCGTTGCGGGTTTCCCGTTTTTCCGGCACCGACTGCGCAAACATTGCAACGTTTGGCAAATAACCTTAAAGAGTATGGAATCACAATAGACGCTGCTAAAAGAGACCGGCCCCGGAGCGCGTGTTTTACCGAAAACATTGCCGCTGTTGGCGAGGATATCGAACTGTCACCAGAAACATCGACCAGACGCCATGCCTTGCAATTCGCTACCAGCCTGTCGTCCCTAAGGCGAAATTTGGTCAAAGACCTACGCATGCTCCCCCAAAATGTCCAATCCGTGCATCAGCTGTTACCTGTTGACTGCCGAACGAACCCGTATAACCTACGTCCAAGCCGTGCTCTAACTCAAGGCCCAAGTGAACGATTTTTTTACCGAACTCATAATGAGCGATGAGGCTCATTTTCCCCTCAGCGGGTACGTGAACAAGCAAAAGTATACACTTTTGGGGCACCGAAAATCCAAGACTGATGCACGAGAAGTCATTACATCTGCTTGAGGTGACTGTAAGGTACTATGTTCACGCTGTAGTAGTTTTCGGGCAATTTTTTTTGAGGACGCCGCTGGTAAACCGACAACAGTCGACAGTACGCGCTATAGGGCCAATTTTGCCGAGTTTTTCCTACAGCAATTGACTGAATAAGGACTAAAAAGTATGTATTTTCAACAGGACGGCGAAACGGCAAACACTGGGCCAGCTTCAACTAATATTCTGAAACCGGTGTTCCCGGGTCGCCTTAACTCTCGCTTTGACGATTTACATTGGCCCGCAAAATCACATTATTTAACCGTCCCAAATTTTTTTGTGGAATTTTTCAAGTCTCGTGCTTATGTGAACAAGCCCAAGACCCTAAAGGCCCTCAGAGATAACACTCGACACGTGTGCAGGAATCTGTCGCCGGAAGTTCTCGCCGAAGTGATGAAAATTACCATAAAACGAGCCCCTATATCAATCAATTGTGACGGCGACCTTTTGGCCAATATCATTCTCTCGACTTAACTAGTAAAATTCCAAAGGTTTAGTTAGACATAATCAAAAAATAAAATCAAAGATTTCATTTAGAAAAAATGAGAGCCAAACAACATCGAAAGACTTCTTTTGGCCCCCCTGTATATAGTGTGTTGAAAATATTTTAGACTGAACTGTTAATCTGTATGTTACTTAGAGGACAGTTTTTCTACAGAAGCTAGGTAAGAGCTATCATTTATACCCAAACGATGACAAAGGTTTTAGTCAATCGCCATTTAATCTAAACTCTTAAGAAACGGTTTTTGATTTTTCTGTCAAGGATAAAATGTCATCGAATCTTCTATGAAGCAAACATCATGCATTACCAAAAGGAAAACCATTGCAGAAACCATTCCTTCCGTTGTCTTGCAGGTCAAGAAGACCTCTTACTACGGTGAAGACGTAAGAGGATTTTTTCTTGACATTAAAGGAGCTTTTAACAGAAAATGCCAAACTGTGTCACTCAGGGAAATCTACTCTCTATTTATTGGCAGATAAAGTGGGGCTTGCAATAAGTTCAGAGAAAAGTTGGTTCTCTTTACCAGAAGAATGAAAAATTGAGATAAAATGGCACCAACCTGGTACTAAAATAACACACCAAGTACGCAGAATTAATGCTGCACAGTAAGCTTTTTAAGATGCTCAATTTGAAGTAAGGGATCCAGAAAATGGCCAATTCATTCTGTAAGCCCAGAAAAATGCTGGGCAAAATACAAAATTTTACTTGCTAAAACCTGTCTTTTCGATATTCAAAAAAACCAAAATAATCGATTGATTTCCCTAATACTTATGAATTTAATACAAATTGTACGTATACGTAATAAACAATCAAATGCATTATTTGCATGTTACGTATACGTATACAGTCCAATACGTACACATAACTATCCTAAAAGCGGTTTAACGTCATATGCGAGAAAACTCTTTAAGAATGGTACTTATCTTACAAATTTTTTCTAATTGCGGGCCTTTTGGTATGGAATGCCTTATATGTAGAACTGTTGACAAAACTGGTTATAAATAAATTACTTTGAATTTTACTTGAATGTTCAAACAGAAGTCAGATATGTTGTCAACTTGCCTACAACCATAATCACATTCAGCTGTGGTTCACTTATCAAAAGCAACACATATTGAAATTGCTTTAAATACTTGTCGTTTTAAATATTTTTCAGTCCAAAGTTAATTTTTCATTTGCAATTTTTTGCTTTTTATATGAAAATATAACAACAATCTTAAATTGACACCATTCGATTCAATAACATTATGATTGGTTTTGTCTTCAATCCGAAAATATTGTTAACAACGAGCATGATTAAGTTAAATAACAGCATTCATATGTTCATATGTGCACACACACACACACTCATATCTTTTGTATGTATGTTTATATTTTGCTGCGTTGCCCAGTTCAAAAATGTTTATAGAAGCCACTAAATACATATAGAAAAATAATATTAAAGAGGTTATACAAGGCGTCTGGTGGCAAATGTATAAGCTTAAGTACGATTATTTCAAAAACTAACAAGTAAGAGCGCTATATTTGGCTGTGCCGAACCTTATGTACTTTTTACATTGGACTTTCGAAACCACAACCCTTTTGTTGTTTTTATCGGTTTTTTTAATTATGAAATATTTCTAATTTTTTAATTAGGGGATGGTGTCATATCTAAACCCTCTTAGGGGATTAGGGCAGCTAAAGGATGTCCTATCCTAGTTTTCTTCAAATTTTGTACAGACTTTTACTCTAATTTTTTTTAAATTTTGTATGGCAACCCCCTTGGGTGATGGTGATAGGGGGTAAGTACGTTATAGGAATATAGTTGGGAGGGAAAATTAATGGTGGTCTGTGATACATTTAATTCCCTTGGGACGACTCCGGGGAAGTAGTTAGGGTTTTTACCTGATTTTTTTAAATTTTGTATGGCAACCCCCTTAGGGCGTGAAGATAGGGGGTAAGTATATTCTAGGAATACGTTTGGAAGAAAAATTTGATGGGGGTCTGTGATACATTTTATTCCTCTAGGGGCGACTCCGGGGAACTTGTAACGGTTTTTACCCTATTTTTTCAATATTTGTATGGCAACCCTCTTCAAACGTGGAGATAGGGGTCAAGTATACTCTAGTAATACGTTTGGAAGAAAAAGCTAATGGGGGTCTGTGATACATTTTATTCCTCTAAGGATGACCCTGGGGAAGTTTTAGGAGTTTAACCATAATTTTTTTTCAAATTTTGCATGGCAACCGTGTTAGAGGTTAAGTATGTTGCACGAAGTGTTTGGGGAGGGGATAATTAATTGGGGTTGGTCTTACATTTAACCTTTCTAGGAGCTCCCTGGAAGCTGTGGGAGCGATTTAGAAAAAGCAAAAATTTGAATTTAGAAAAACTTTAAAAAGTTAAACTTTATATTGCAGCCCTTTAAGGAGGTGGAAAAAGAGTGTAAGTTTGTTTCACAAAAACGCTGCATTGCAACCGTGTAGGGGAAGCTTCTAGGCAGCTGTAGAGGTTTTTATGTAAAAATTTTAGAGAAATAAAAAGAGGTAGTCGTGGTTACTGTCCCACATCTCCGTCAGTTATCAGTCAATATTGCTAGATTTAAATAGCTGGAATCACATCCAAATCCGCTCGCTCGAAGCATCCTGCAACATAGTGGGCACACCCGCCTAAAAAGAAGGGATACAATTGCTCTTAGATGAAACCTTTGAAATTAGTTAATTTTATTGTGAGAACTTAAATTTTAGTCTGGTACTGACTGGACTAGTATTAACTACTTATTTTTAAGATTTGAATACTTATTGTTAGTTCGCTTAAGCGAAGATTCAATAATAAAATATATGAACAAAAAAAAAAAAAAAAAAAAAAACCGAAAAGCTTCAAAAATTGATTTTAACCAAAACACGGACAGACGGGCAGACAGAAATCGACTTTCTTATCTTTAAGGACAAAGTAAATATGTATATACTTTATGGGGTCACAGATGTATATTAAGGAAATTACAAACGGAATAACAAACTTATATACACCATTATTGCTTATGTGAAAGTTCTAAAAAATATCAAAAATTAAAAATATAACGAAAAAGAAAAAGAAAAATAAAAATAAAAAGAAAAAGAAAAAAAAGAAAACATTTATCGACCAAGTCAAGCATTGAACACGGTGCCTTATGATTGACAAGATGTGATTCTAACCACTAGACTACAAAGACGTTGGATTTTCGTTGTCTAAATTCTTGTTTATATTAGCGTTTATGTTTATTTTTCTTTTATGTTTACTTATGTTTACATATGTTTATAACACACTTGCATACTTGCCAAAACGGTTACAAAAGCAATAAACTACAAAATGTCTATGGAAAACTATTGCCTTTTTAAATTAATGGTAATTAAGCATCTTTGTTGATATGGTAAAATTTCTATAAAAATCTATATAATTTATTAAGAGAATTGATTTATTAGTTAAAACCCATTTTAGTTTTTAAAAAGTCCGTTTATTGAATTAAATATGGGAATAATATTTTTTTTTGTCCCACTTTCCTATCTTGATCTCTAAGCGTATGAGTAATTTTTAATCATTCGAAATATGATACGCATTGAACTATTTATTAGTGAAAAAAATGTAGTAAAAACAATTTTTGCAAATTAGTTAAACTTTATATATATTTTATTCATTTGTTTAAAGTACACCTTTTAAAAATTAAATTAAAAGGCACAAGAAAAATTCTTTAAAGATAATTTTTTTTTTTCAATTAAAAAAGAACTTATTGACCGAAAAATAATAAAAAAAATTCCCCCATCTAAAAGCTATTTGTTTTTTAATAAATTCATTGCCTTATCTCAGAAGTTAAAGACTCTACATGCGTTTAATAGTTAGTAAAGTCAAGTATGTTTGGCAAGGACACACATTTGTTCATAAAACACTTCCATATTTTTTCTCTCATTGCCAACGCATGACATTTTTCTTACACAAAAACATATTGCTTTTAACGTATATGGTTGTAAATGGCTGTTACTGTCATGATGACGCTTTTATTTTAGTTTACTTTATTATATTTGTTTCATCCTGGCAAACTCGACTCAAGTATACTTTTATTGTCAATTCCGGCTACTTTGATCAAATGATAGCACACAGCCAATTACAATTATTTTTTAAGTTTTATTTTTCTTTTTTAACTTTTGGTTGCCAACTTAAATTAAATGTAACTGCAAATAGAAAAAGTTTGAAAAAGATTTTCTCAATGTTTTAATATTAATGTTTTTCCTTAATGACATAGAAAAAGTTGGCTACCAAGTAGCGGCTCTGATTGGTTTTAACTTGACATAGCCCAGATTAATCTTGATTTCCCCTTGATCTAAACTTTGGACACTGAACTTCCTATGGTGTCACCTGGGGTTTCTACCCATTAAGGGTAGTGAGCTTATAAGTGCCGCACGGTCACCCAAAGGAACGACTTAATTTGGTTTGGCTCATCTATTAAAAAATTAGGAAGAAGATTAATAGACCCTTCAAATATTTTAAGAAACATGCTTTGCAAATCTTCACCTGGAGTTTTCAAACTTTATATAAAGAAGTAACAGTAACGCACTAACCGAGATACTTGAAATGTACAATGCCGACCTAACAGGCTTACAGGAAGTGCGATGGAATGACAAAAGCGTCCCAACTGCAACAAAAGGTGACGAGCTATATTATAGCTCTCATGAAACAAGGCATGCGCTTGACTGTGGATTCGTGGTAAGCCAGAGACTCAAACATGTTGTCTTCATATTTACTACGGTGAAATGTTTGATCTGACACATTAAGGGAACTCGGCGGCAGAAAGCTGCAGACACATTAAACAACAATGTCTTACTCCGCCTAATTGACAAAATTTCTTGAAGAATGCACTCCTTATCTCGATAATATTGCAGCGCAATGCCAAAGCATTAACAATTTCATGAAGGAAGCCGGAATATCCATACTTGGGTACCAACAGCCTTCCCCAAGGAACCCATAGTACGACCAGGAGTGTAGTAATGCTACTGAAGCGAAAAAGGGGAATACAAAGCAAAACTGTAGTAGGAAGCAACACGTCCTGCAAAGGCAAGGTAATGAAAGAAAAAACGTCTAGAGAGAAATGGAAAGGCAAGAGTGAAAGCGTAATGAGATGTTCAGGATTAAGAATGACGTCCCAAAATGTTACCAAAGAATAAAACAACACACTAAAGGCTTTGGTATAGGCCCATTTTGGTGATTTGGTGACTAATCAGATAGTTTTCTGAGGATATAGAATAACAATTTTTCATGCCGGCTGGCATCTGATAGTAGCAACGGTGAATATACCACAGAATCAGTCCCAGAAGACGGTAAGCATTTACCCGGCTTAAGAATAACAAAGCAGCAGGAGCCGATGGGTTGCCTGCTAAACTATTTAACACCGAAGGCGACACGCTGATAAGGCATGAGCATCATCTGGCTAGAGGAACGCATATCCGAGGATAGAAACATTAGGGTCTTATGTCCTGTGCACAAAAAAGGAGACAAGAAAGTATGTGTCAATTACAGGCAAATTAGTCTCCTTCCGATTGGCTACAAAATTCTATCCAGCGTATTGTGTGAAGGATTGAAATTAAAAGTCAAGAAGATAATTGATGCATATTCAATGCTGCTTTAGACCTGGTAAGTCCGCAATCGAGCAGATATATTTACTATGCAAAAACCTGGAAAAACGCAAAAAAGACAGATCGGCACATACAATTTACTTGTTGACTATAAGGCTGCTTTGGTTAATAATTTTCAAAAAGTTTTAAAATAAATTTTTCTTATTTTGTTTTTTTGTAATCCTATTGAAAGCAAGCACAAATTGCATTTCTTTCTACCATTATTACTCAAGAAAATAACAGAAATTGAAACCCCTCATAACCCTCATTACGTGTGAAGGGTGTGGCTAACTGGGGCTGCATTTAAATTTATACCCCAAAGATAAGCCATTTGGGTAACTGTAAAGCTTTTGTTAGACAAATGTCTTGTCGTTTCTATTTTGCATAAATAATATTATCAATAAATATTTTTTTTTAACAATCTTCGTCATTTAAGGCGAAAACTTTTGAATTAGTAGCAGTCTTCTTCGTAGTGGGATATTTTAAGAAATTTTGGTACAGCAAGTGGTAACCCCCTTTACAACGCAATAAATAAATTTAACTTAAGAGGTTTTATATCGAAATGAAATATTAAACAATAAAATTTAAACATATTTTATACCAGTTGGACTAAAGCTGCTTGTTGCTATAGTGTTTCATTTTATTTTTTTGTTTTTCTTTTCATTTTCCTTTTCTCTTAATAAAAAATTTATTGTGAAAAGAGTTGTTTTTATTTATCGTTTGTGGCTTAACCCCAAAGACAAAGTACTTCTCATGCATTGCTATTGTTTAGAATATAAATTTATTTGAACTTTTAATTGAATGGCAACGCTTTGGCTTTATATTAAACCGCAAATTTTCTAGTTGCATAAAGCATGGCACTATGGAAAGTAACTTAATATGAAATTTTAAAAAATACAAAAAAATTAACATTAACGAAAATTATCAAAAATATATACATATCGATCATTTGCCAGAACAGCGCCATAATTCAAAATAAGCCATTTTGAGAAAAACGCGGTTGAATTTTTCGATTTTCTTACATTAATTACAAGGTGAGCCAAAAGAAACCACTCCATTGGAAGATGCTGTTATTTTTTCAAATGGCGGCCAATGTCAAATCTGTTTTGACATTTGTGATCAAGACAGATATAGAATACAAGTGAACAGGACATGAAGCGATATGCTCCCCAAGATCGTGGAATAATTGTGTCTATTTTTTTGCGAAACAATTTGTCTGTGGTGTTGGCGCAGCGCAAATTCCGTCGCCGATTCCCCGGTCGTTCGGCACCGACTGCGCAAGCACTGCGTTGTTTGGCCCCCAACCTGGAAGAGTATAGGAACACACAAGACGCTGCTAAGAGTCGCAGGCCCCAGAGTACCTGTTCTGCGGAGAATATCGCCGCTCTTGGCGGAGATGTCAAGCTGTCGCCAGAAACATTAACCAGATGCCGTGCCTCGCACTTAGCCATCATCCGCTCGTCCCTAAAACGAATTTTCGTCAAAACCCTGCGCATGTTTCCGTACAAAGTCCAGCCCATGTTCTTATTGTTGCCTGTTGCCCGCCAAACGCGTATAACCTACGCCCAAGCCATCCTTAATCTTGAGGCTAAAGCGGACGATTTTTAGACCAAAATTATAATGAACGACAAGGCTCGTTTCTACCTCTGCGGATACGTAAACAAGCAAAACTATTACTTCTGGGGCACCAAAATGCAGAAGTGATGCACAAAGAGCCATGACATCCGTTTAAAGTGACTGTATGGTATGCTGTTCACGCTGGAGGAGTCATCGGGCCCTTTTTTTGAAGACGCTGCTGGTCCAACGACAACAGTGAACGGTGTGCGCTATACGGCCATGTTAGCCGAGTATTTCTGCCGCAATTGAACGAATTAGGACTGGAGGACATTTAGTTTCAAAAAGATGCTGGAACGTTATACTGCGCGAGACATCACCCATATTCTGAAGGCGGCATTGCCAGCTCGCATGATCGCTCGTTTTGGTGATTTACATTGGCCCGCAATTAATTAAGACAACATTTTCTTATTGTGTATAACTAAGACAACAAAAAACTTCTTTAATTTTATTTTTTCAAATAAATATGAATTATTCCCAATTGTAGCAGTTTTATGCAGGAAAGAAAAAAAAAATTTTTACTTTTGTCAAGCCGGAGAATTTTTTATTGAAGATTTTTTACACCTAAAAATTATATATTTTCCATTGGTGCGAAGAGAGGTTGGTGCCGTTAAAATTATCGATTATGTGGATTTGTCAGTCACGATGTCGCAGTGGTCGAGTGAGCATCGTGGGGACATTTTTTTAAGATTAATTATACTTATATACGTGCTTGGTTGTCGACAGTTTAGTTGAAAGCTCGGTATTCGGCGAATACGTGACGAACAGAGTGTAAATTTATTTTCCTCATGGCTGCAAAGATTTTGCGCAACTGGTTTGGCTATGCATGTCCCGCGGCCAGGGCCCAGTCAATCTTCAAGGACTCCCAACAACATTGAACTGGTTGAAAATAGTTTACGCGCAAATCCGCGACTTTCAATATGGAAAAGAACAGCCTCACTGGGACTTCCAAGAGCAATTTTTTATGAAATTTTAAAAAAGGAACTGAAGCTTCATCTTTTTAAAGTTCAAATCGTTCAAAAACTGAAAGAAAGTGACTTTAGTTTATGCAAACATTTTTGAAAAACGATGTTGGAGCGCTTTCGCATTGTAAATCCAATTGTATACAGCAACGAGGCTCATGTTTTCATGTCTTCAAAAAACCGCAACCCTTGATTAAAGCATCAAAACCATTTCTTTGCCCCAGGGTAACTTTTTGGTGTGTAAATTAAATCATTTTTTCGAAAAGTTTTGGAGGCCAGGAGTTATTTTTGCCAAATCTGTGAGCTCATCCATTGTACATCCGTTGTTTCAACATAAATGGGGCGACTGCACAGCCAGAGTTTTGATGAAAATTTCCCCCAAAAACTTATCAGCCGCTTAAGAAATATCTAACGGCCACCGAGGTCACTACCTCAAGGAGGGGGTTCATAATGACAATCCACAATTTCTTGTTTCTTCCCTTTTTTTGACAAAATTTTTTACACGTGTCTACCTTTAATGTCACTACTATACTGAACAAAAATATGCTCGGTCCGTTTTTCGATTTAGCCCCCATACAAATATTCCCCCGGAATAACCATTTTGAGCTATAAATGGCTCAAATATTACTTTAATTTGACAAAATTTTGTAAATGTGCCCAACTTTATGCCACCAACTACTTTTTTGAATACAAATATTGTCCGTCTATTTTTTCATAAATCCCCGGTACAACCGTGAAGTTATCCTAAATAGTTCTATTTCTTTCCATTTTTTTAAATAAAACTCACAAAAATACTGAAAGGCAATATTGTTTGAAGAGGCAAAAACTTAATTTATGGTATTTTCAATAAAAAGCTTTCGACGTAAATTAACAATTTATTTAAAGAACTAACAACGACTGAACTACTTATTAAATTATTAGATAAAACCTTAAACTTGATGTTTTCTGCTTTATAAAAATGAGCACAACATTAAAGATATAAATATTTACAACAGAAGAATCCGTAAAACAAATATAAATAACTTTTGTTTCAAGTGTCTGAGAGCACTTAAGCGAGTGCTTGAATGTTTAAAAGATGAAAGAAATATAATCATCATTCGCATTGTGTTATTATTAATTAGACTAATAGACAATTATATAATTTAAGCTAACTAAGCTTAAGGTTATAATAAAACGTATTATTTTTTAATAATGTTTATATAAGCTTAAGAGCCTACTCATTTTCAAACAGGATTTTTTAATTGCAACTTAACTGTGGTATTTGTTTATGCGTAAGTACACCAAACCAAAAAGGAACTAAAAAAATGTTAAAGTAAATGCACGGATTCAGGGGGTGATGTGGGGGAGGAAATAATATCCCCACCAAACAATTTAAACTTCATATTTTATTTAATAAATAAAAATATTTGCAGCCATGAAACAAACCTTTCATATGTTTTATTTAACAAATGTTTTGCATATTCAAAGACGCTGTTGCTTCTGGTAAAATGTTTTTGAAGGCACAAGAAAACTTTCGCTTTGAGGTGGGAAATCAAATACAAATATCTGCACTTCAACAAGAAATTGAAAATCAAGAACGTTTGTTGTCTATTATAATAATTATAACTTCCCTCGGAAGGCATCACATTATATATCTTCGTGGACATTAAGTTGATGGTCCTTTGCTATCTTCTAAAAATGCAAGCTCGGAAGATATTTTTCGTTTACTTTTGCAATAGATGCTGGAGATAAAACTTCCAAGTTTGCCCTTTATACGAGGGTTGCATTTTAAATTTCGGGATTAGAGAACAAAAACAAATATTAATCATCAAAAATCACTTTATTGTTTTTAAAAATATTTCCCATGGAGACCTTTATACTTTTGCATGTGTTAGAACCAATGGTCGAAGCAGTTTTGCCACTCTGATTGAGTGATCTCCAAAACATGCATTGTGAATACAGCAACCGTTTCTTCAGGTGTCGAAAAACGTTGACCTCTTAGTTTGTTTTTTACGAACGGGAATAAAAAGAAGTCATTCGATGCCAAGTCAGGACTATACGGCGGACGACTTATCAAATCGATGTTGCAGTTCTTTGAGCCGATGTGTGAGAGCTCACATTGTTGTGGTGAAGAGTGATCCATCTTTGGCGGTTGGTTTTCCTGTTTTCTTGGAAGAAAACTGGCAAACAAATGGTTGTGTACTACTTAGAATTGACTGTTCTGCGTTACTATTGTGACACGGTTGAGACATGACCAGTATTTCTTAAAAAAAAACTGGCGATCATTTGCTTACAAGTTCTTCGTGCCCGAACAGCTTTTGTTGGATTTGACTCATCTTGAAACACCTATACAGCTGACTGCTGTTTACTTTCGCGCTCATACGCGTAATTTCAGGATTCATCACCTGTCGCGATGTCATAAAATTGTTTCGAAACACCGCAATCGTATTTTTTGAGCATTTTTTTCGACCTAGCCTTTTTTTGAATGTTCATGCAATATTGAATGCATGCTAGTCCCACAAAGGTTTTCTCAATCTCACGATAGGTCACATAATAATCTTCAAGTATCAGCCTATGCACAGCATCAATGGTTTCCGGAAAAACTACTGATTTTGGACGACCTTCATGAAATGAACTACGACCACTATTGAATTCACCATATCATCATTTTTAAAAAAACATCATCCTTAGCATAACCCAGTTTTTCTGAATTATCAAATTACAAAAACTTTCTGCATTGTGCGAACTACAATGGGGGGAATATTATAGAGGCATGGGGAAATATATCCCAGTGGAAAGATAGTGATACGTCTTCAAAAGCCTAATTATTGAGAACTACCCTGAACTTTTTCAAATTTATTTGCTGATTAAATATTCTAAATGATATATTTACTGTCACATAGCCGCTTACACTAATTACACTAATTTTAGAAAAGCAAAATATATAGACTTACAAAAATTATCATCTTTTATAAAATCCCTGGTAATGTGTCTTGAGCCTAAAAGAATGAATCCCAAAAACTATTTTTGAGAGGCAAAAAATATTTGCGTTGGCATGGGAATTTTAGTTGAAAAGCCTAGAATTGAAAGAAAAAATCATTTCAAAGATATCGAAGTATACTACCGCATCGAGGGCTACATACTCTAAGTTGAATTTGTTTTGCAGGACTTAAGAACACGTTTCTCAAAGAACTTCTTTTTTTGTTTAAAATCCCTCAACTTCTGCCTCGGATTATTACTAAATTTACCAGGGACCGTAACAGTTATGACTTTTTTCAAAAAAGTCAAAATATAATAGTTATTTTCTGACTTTTATTTTTTCGGTCAAAAATAAAAGTTAAAATTTGACTTTTATTTTTTCGGTCAAAAATAAAAGTTAAAATTTGACTTTTATTTTTTAAGTCAAAAATAAAAGTTAAATGTAATTTGTATTTTCAGAGCAAAATATGCAAAACACCAACTCCTTAACTTTCTAGCCAATAACCGTTTTTATATACATATGTACTCTGTTATATTTTTTTTTCTTTTTGTTTTAACACAAATACAACATGTACTTATAATTCTAAAAATAAAAACTGTGTTAATTTTTAATTAATATTTTATTTAACTTTTTTAACATCTGCTTTCAATAGGAACAAAAGTAAAATTTTAACTTTTATTTCTGACTTAAAAAATAAAAGTCAAATTTAAACTTTAATTTTTGACTTAAAAAATAAAAGTCAAATTTTAACTTTTATTTTTGACTTAAAAAATAAAAGTCAAATTTTAACTTTTAATTCTGACCGAAAGAATAAAAGTCAAACAAATTAAAGTCTTTTAAGTTTATTATTCCTTAGCATAACAGCATCAATATGCTGTATTCAAATATCTGATAGACATATTATATCCACCTGACTTTTTGATTTCAAATTTTAAAAATAACTGTTATTTTCGGTCCCTGAAATTTACTGATTTAGATGATATTTTGAAATTTAAAAAAATTGATAAATCAAAACTGCTTATACCAAAATTAAAGACTGCCATTTTGCATTGGAAACAATAATGGAAAATTTATAAAGCCCTCCCCACACGAAATATAATAGATGTGTTAGCAAGGTGTTACCCAGATATTTACCCAAATTTGCAAAAAAATATTCGTCATTTTGTTTCAATACCGGTCAGTAATGCTACGGCTGAAAGGTCATTTTCCACCCTTCGCCGTCTTAAAACATGGCTTAGAATAACTTTGACGTAAAAATAATAAAATTGAAATTGATACAAATATCGTTCTAAGCAAATTTGTTTCAACAGAAAATTATATATTATTAATTGCATAAATATGTTTTTCTGCCTTTTATGTAACTATAATTATTTTAAATGAATTAAACTTTTTTGTTGAGTAAACCGCTCGATAACTGATAGAGATATAAGCTAGCAGCAAGGACTACCTTTGTTTATTTCTCTAAAATTCGTTCATAGAAAGCTTTACAACTGCCCCGGAGTTTCCTTAAATGGGCGAAATGTAAGACCGACTTCCATTGATTTTTTTTCATGACCATCTTTGTTGATGGTTGCCTTACAAAGTTTAATATTTTATTAATTTCTTTTAATTTGCTCCCACAGCTTCCAGGGTGCTCCTACAAAGGTCAAGTGTAAAACTGACCCCTGCCAAATATTTTTATGGAACATAATTACCCCCTATCCCAGCCCCAACAGGGTTTCCACCTAAAATTAGAAAAAATTAGGGCAGGAACCTCTACAACTTCCCCGTAGTCTTGATAAGAGAAATAAAATGTATCACAGACTCCTATTTTTTCCACTCCCACATTTCGGGATATTGTGATAAATCTAATTGTCAAATGTAGGACTGACACCACCTCACTTTTTCTTGCAAACATATTCTTTAAACACAATTATCCCCTATCCTTATCGCCAAAGCGGGTTGCCATACAAAATTTACAAAAATAAGAGTAAAAACCCCTACACCTTGTGAAAGGTATATAAGAATGAGCACGGCCGAATATAGCACTTTTACTTGTTTTAAGTAGTTGAATTTATACTCTTTTTTTTAGGAAATATAACCTTTAAAATTGTTTGTGTGCAGAAGCAGGTTGTTGTTTGTTTATGATAAAAGAGTCCAATTTCAAAGAGTACTCATTAACTCGTTTTATTTATTTTAGCTCAAGTTTATTTACTCAAATATTTAGAACTACTGATGATAACACTAACACCTGTTTCAATGATGTCGGAAGAAAACCAAAGCAAACGAAACACTATTTTTCGACTTGCCGTTCGGTTGACTTTAGGTTTGCAACATAGAAGTTATTGCCTTATAAAGTTTCCATATATGCATTTAAACAAAAAAGCGCTTAATTCAAAATTAAAAACCGCTCAAAAAGTAATAAGCCGTGCGGAGGGAGGGTGGCTCCGTTGAAATTATCGATTGTCTGGATTTATAAGTCACTATATCGCAGTGGAGGAGTTATCATTGCGTGTTCGCTGTGGAGACATTTTTTAAAAGTAATGATTCATACGTAAGTATTTTCTCGTCAATAATTTTGTTCAAAGACCTGTATTCGGCGAATACGTTAATGCAGAGAACACTGAACTGGTTGAAAGCAGTTTACATAGAAATCCGTGACTTTCAATACGGAAAAGAGCAGCCTCACTAGGAAATTTGACATGGTAAGTACTTTATTAACTCCTTCTTTGTAAGTGAGCATGGTAAGTATTTGCCTCCAATGTCATTGCCATGTTAAAATAATAGGCTAAAATGAGCAAGAGTTTTTGGACTTTAACTCATTACAAGCAATATAAGTTTTTGCTGGGTTTTTTTAAAGCTTATCTCGAACTTATTAAAATTTCTTATGCTTTGTATACGTGTGATCGTGTGCATGTCATGATAAAAGAGGGAATTTTCTCGGCGTTGCAGAATGCCTGTAATTGTTTTACAAAAACAAATAAGCAACAAGCGCATAGAGTTTTGTCATGTCCGCTATAAACCGCATCGAAATCTATTATACAGCTTCGTCACTTACGCATGGCTGCCAGATTAGTTTGTTTTATTATCGTCAAATTTTAGGGGAAAAAATCGTTACCCTTAAAATTTACGTTTTTTTTTTTAATTTTTTTATTTAAAAATAAAAAAATAAACTGTAGTTTCTTCAAAGAAAAGCAACAAATTTCAAAGAAAAATTTATACTTTTAAGCAAAAGAAACTTCAAGTAAAGAAACAAAAAATCTGTGAAAATATTTTTTCAAATATAGTTAGTTAATGGAGATAATCAAAAAAGAATATATTTAGAATAAAAATGGAAACTTTCGAATAATTTATTTTACGGATTTAATTTTAAAGGGACTTTCTTTAAAATATTTCTAGACCTTGTTTTAGAAAAAATATTCTAATTTAAATCTTTTTTTAATAGTTTAATATAAACAAACAATGACTAAATAACTTTTCAAAGTATATTTTTCTACCAAAAATCGCCAAAATGAAGACAAATCTTCAAATCTGGCAGCCAAAAAAAAATCTCTCTTATCATTAATTTAATAAATTTATATGTTTGACAAACCCAAAGCACCTTGATTAAGTGAATTAAATTTAGTTTTAATTAGTCTGCAGTGTTAGTTGTTAAGAAGATGTTTAAAATACAAAAAAATTGCATTTTTTTAAATAAAAATTTTAAAGAAACCAAATTGTTGTTGCTTAATCAACTACAAAACCAACAACAGAATTGTCTCAAAGTAAGTAAATAACAAAAAAAAAATTTAAAAATTCTTTTGCTTAGAATGTTTTCATTTAAATTGGTGGAATTATCAAGATGGTTTATTATTTTCGCATTATTGAATTTCATCATATAATAAAAACATAAAATGTTAAGGCGTTTCGGTTGACACACGGGTACAAAAATTTATACGTTTTCCTTAAAGTTCTTACCAAGAACATAGGGCCTAAACGAGTTTGTTCCATTCGATTTTTCCGTTGCTATCGCTTTGGGCTTGTATCATGACTTTTATGCTCCATCAGCTTTAACATTTAGCTGATAACGCTACGTGCGACAGGGACGCCTTCTTAGCTGCAGTGACGCCAAATCTAAAAATGTCTTGTAGACTGCGCAATTTATGACCACTGCATCGCTATTTACGTTGTTTGAGTGCAATTTGTTAAGGGATATGGAGTGTTGTTTCCCATTTAGGGTTGTTGCGAATGCTTTTTGTCCAGAAGGTGTTTAGTACGCGACGTGTTTTGTACTCGACTTAGATTTTACACATCTGTTTAATATATTTCATTTTAAGCGTATTGAGAGAGTAGTTAGATTTTCACACCAATTTGCTAAATGCCTGTCTGGCCTTATTGTTTAGGTTTAAATATGTAATTGAAATACGCCAGACTTTGTGAAAATGAGGAACATAAGGAGGTCAGTATTTAGGAGTTGTTGGTGTTATTTCCTGTGGTCTTATTTTTCAAATATTTATTCCAAGGGCATACGCTGCTGTCTGAGTTAACAAATCATCAAAGTTAACCGGCATATCTGAGTAGTTGTGCGTCAGTAGGCAGGTATCTTCACCAGACCACGGTGCATTTTGCTTCGTTCCCACATACCAAGTGGACAGAGATAGAAAAAGTTAAGGGATACTTTTGAAATATGGTACACTAGTCTAAAATAGCTCAGCTAAGGAAATAATATATTTTTTTAAAAAACCCGGCCCAAGGGCAGAATCGGATGATAAATGTGGAATTCACAAAAAATAATTTATTGAAAAATAGGTTAAGAACGCTTAAAACGCCTAAATAAACATAATTAAAAAAAGATAAAAGAGAAAGTAATTTACCTCAAAATATAAATTTTTCAGGAAGCTTAAAAAAATAATAAATTTTTGGTCGTAACATGTAAAATTTTTTTTAAACGAGTATTTTATACATACCCTGCCCAAAATGGGTGTCAATTGGTTGGCGTACCCGTCCTGTTACAGGTACAAACATGAATTGGTCAAAATTTATTGGTCGAGATTGATTTAAAACGTACACATTGTCTAACTGGTCAAAAGGTGTTAAAGAGGTTAGGGGAAAAGATAGAAATACTGGTCCCTACACTTAAACATACATCTGTTTATATATACACACATACACGCGTATATACAAACAAATTAGATTGAACAAAATCTTAGGCATTTAATGCAAAATTTCCTTATATAAGATTGGCCTGTAACCCGTTCTGAGGTGTTAGTTTTGAAACAATTCTCTTCTTATAAAGTGCAGGAACTAGAACCAGTCTCTAGCCTAAGGAACTGTTTACGTCAATAGTCTTGGACCAGTCCAGTTCCTGCAGGGTACCTGGTGGAAGCATATACTCCTGAAGAATTAAAATTTTGATTTGAGTCACTTTTGTACCAGGGGGCCCGTTACGGCATTCGATTTCGATTCCGTATTTCGCTTCCAGGTGTTCAATATGTTTCAATAAAGAGGCAAATGACGGCATTCGATTCGAATAGAAGTTTTACTCGATCGATCGAGTTGTCAATGCTTTCGAAATAGGAATTCTAATACGAATTTCAAAATTTTGATTCGAATCGAATGCCGTAATTTGCCCCAAGAAAACATTTTTCTTTATATATATTAGATTTTAAAACTTTTTAATTTTCAAACAAAATGTATAACAGCTTAGATTAGGTAAGGTTAGGTTACGAAGGGTAGTGACGAGTGCTATTTGCTACCTCCACCCGAAAGCATCTAGGCCTATTGTGAATCCCTTCAAAAGAGTCGGAAAGAGATATAGGAAAGACAAAGAAATTTCCTGGCAGAGCGATACAGAAATAAGAAAAGAGAACAAGAATGGCCCCCGCAAGAAGTCAAAATAAGTCCGTATTCGTAGGCGCTGCACCACATATCTATCCAGCCACCCAGCCCCTTTGAGAAATTTTAAAATGTTCTCCAGGCCACAGTCAGAAACCTCCCCTAGTTCATCGCCCAAGTACCTCTGTCGGCGAATCTCCTGCTTAGGGCAGTGGCATGTAAGGTGTTTCACAGTCTCTATCTTCTCCTCATTGCCACTAAACCTACAGAAATCTGTGAGAGTCCAAATAACGCGCCTCAGAACCTCTCCTTGAGCAGCAAGTCAGTGCCAATTTTCGGCCACAGAAGTCTGGTAATCCTGCAGTCAGCCCTGTCCCTCCAAGTATTCCCAAACCTTGCATATTACCCAAGTCCCAATCGGAAAACCATCAGGCCACCATTGGGCCTGACAGGCTCACAACCAAACCCAATATCCTGGAACGATTCCATCCTCTCCAGTTCATCGACAGTGTTATTGCGGGCAATGCCACAATGGCCAAGAACCCAACAGAGCACGTCTACCGTTGTTTACAAGTCTAAGCTTGACATGTCCCTCTATGGCCTTTAGTTCGGCCTGACTGTTAACGTAAGTTTTTACGTCCCCTATCAATTCCGCGGCCCTCATCACCGCCAGAATCTCAGCCTGGAAAACGCTGCTTCCGTCCGAAATCTGTCTCTCTGTCCTTATGAGCAATATGACAGCAGGTGTTTTTTAATATAAACTAAATGGAATGCTTTTTCAAAGTTAATAAAAGTTATATATAACGATTTAAATTTTTTTTGGATTGCTCAATTATAATTCGTAAGCTGTGGACATATTAACGCAAACACTTTAAGGGTAAAAAGCCAGCGTGCTAGTTACAAATTTCGTGTTGAAGTGAATTAGGCAATCGTCTATTCAAGCATATTTACAATGGGAAGCAGTTCCTGCTTTGGAAGTTTTAATTATCTGTCCCTCTTTATTTCGGTATCCAGGATGTGGGTTTGCCGTTCATTAAAGAGCATTAAAAAGGGCACTTTTTTATATCAAACTTAGTAATTTCGGATAATATGCCGTCCAATTCAAGACCTTTTATTGCATTTTCTATTTCGCTAATATGGTAACTCATTCGTTAAGTTTTTTGATTTTTTTTTCCAAAACAATTGTTGATATTTGTTTAATTAATATGAAAATCAACAAAAAAAACAAATACTTAAACAGTCTGTCAATAAAGTTTTAACCTTTGCAAACAAATAAATTATTTAAAAGTGATAAATAGAAACGTAACTCTTAAAGTGCTAAAACAAACACAAGTTATATGGGGTTTATGTTAAATTCTAAACGACTCAACTGTTAATTGGAAATCATAAGTTTTAAAAAAAGAAATAAAAAAATAATAAAAAATATTTTCTTGCAGCTGCGCTTGCAATCGACATCATCAGCTGATTCAAACGCCGAATTGTTGGCTAAAAAAGAATGGGAAAATGCTAAACCTTTTGAAGAGCTTCCCACATTTAGTAAATTTGCTTTTCTTAGGAAATTTTTACCGGGTGGTAAATATAAAAATTTAGACTCTGTACAGTTAATGCTGGCAATTAAAAATGATTTGGGCAATGTTTCGAATGTACCGGCATTTTTTGGTATAAATGGATTTGTACTCACACACAATCTCGAAGATTTCGAAGTAGTGTTGCGCAACGAAGGCACTTCTCCAGTTAGACCTGGCTTAGCTGCTTTGCAATATTATCGTCAAGTTCTTCGTGCAGATTTTTTTCAAGGAGTTGAGGGACTCTTATCGACGTACGTATGCATATGTAACATAATATTATTTATTAAATGGATATTTTTTGTTTATACTTCGTAGTCAAGGTGAAGCCTGGAGTTCATTCCGCTCGACTGTTAATCCTGTGATGATGCAGCCAAAAAATGTTCGTTTGTACATGCACAAAATGTCGCAGGTTAATATGGATTTAATGGAAAGGTAAGCTAAAAACAAGATTTAAAATATATACTAAGTTATAGATATATAGAATATAGAGCATTTTTGATGACGGTATCGGGTAACTGAAAAAAATGTTAATTTTTTCCTTCAGATGGCTATAAGGCGATATATCAGTTTTGCATTCCGTTCATACTTTGTACAATATTTTTTTTGATTAATCCTAAACACAATCGGCTTAGCCATGTTTGTCTACTTATTCGTCTGCCCGTAAGCTTAAATCAAATTTTCAAAGTCAAAAAAATCCAACGGACCATGTTGTGATATCAACTTTTGTGAAGTATTGAAAACAAACCTGTTTGTCAGGATGAGACTCTACCACTAGACCACATTGAATTTTAAAGTTTAAATTATTATTTGTTTTAACGTTGTATACTCAACACTGACAAAAATCGTGCATAAAAGAGTTCAACTGCAAAATTCCTATGTAAAGTTATTGTTTGCAAAAACACTTAAATATTTAATTGAAGGAATTAAATATTTAATTTAATTGAAGAAAGTATAGGAATCATATTAACCCCCATACAAGCCCATCATATTAATGAAGCTTTTGAACCACTACATCTCGAAAACTATGACAGCATTCGAATTCAAAAATAACTGTAATAATAACTAGAAAAATATTGTTGGGTAGGAGTACGAGGAGCGGTAGACCCCATACAAGTAAGCAGTTTTTTTAAATTTTTGACACGCTGCACAGTGGGTTCGATGACACCGAAATGGGCGATTAACTCATGGGAGCCGTAATTTAAATTTTTTTGAAAATTTTTTTTTTCAAATCGTTAAATATGCATAAAAAGGCATGTTCTGAAAAAAAGATACACGGAAAAAAAATTTTTTTTTACGATTTTATAAAAATTTTTTTTGGAAAACTATAGTTTGTTTCAGAAATTTCACCGTAATTTTAAAATGGAAAGTGATTTCTTTAAAAAATGAGAAGCAAACAAAAGCTTATATTGTCTTCTTTCTAAAAAATAAAATAATAAATATGTATTTTGCATAAATATGAATATAAGTTTAATGTAAATTCTGAATTTGGGGTTTGAAAGATTTTGAGAATTCTACAACTTTTTTAAAAAAGTAACGAAATAAATATTTATAATTTTTTTTTTGTTTAACAATAATTGTCATACACTTAAAAAGAAACCATATTATGTTCAGCCTCACTTTCATAATCATAATCTTCGCTATTATTACTTTCACTTTCATGTATTTCTTGAAAAATAATAGGCGATAGCAAGAGCTGTAGTTCGGAATTTGATAACTGTTGCTTTTTTTCCGCTCATTTTGTTTATTAATACTAGATATGAATGGATCTGAACTGAGAAAAAATCTATTAAAAATATCTTCATTCGACTTTTCTCGGCTGCATTTGCGAGCAAAGTGTTTACTATAATTTTTAAAATCCTTATTTCTGGCTTCCTGAGCTTCTTCTGAAAGTTCTCCAATCGGTAAAAGGGCATATTTTATGATTTCGGGACCATGAATTAAAAATTTATGTATTGTAGGAGTCATACAAAACCATTTTAACACTCTCGTGAATAAAGAGGTTGCAGGTTCCATTCTTAAAATAACACTTTGTTAACGCTAAATTTGGAAATTACGGACTCGTTTAATGCAAAATTTTACTTTTTTCCCTTTTTAAAAAAATTGCAAAAAATTTTGTACTTTGACACGTCACTACGGAGTCAGCTGACAAGAAAGATGCTTGAAAATTTACATAGTGATGTAGAATTTTATCTAGAATTTTTTTCGATGCCAAACATTAATACAAAAACTTAATTTTAAAAATTCAATTAAGCATCACTTTCGAACCATTTCAACCCAACGTGCGCTGTATTTCAAAATTTTTATTTCTATTATGATTTTATGTCGGCGACAGGCAGACCGCCATTAGATCCATTACTGATGTATAATATACATTAAAGCTATCCCGCGATTGCCGTGCATCCCTGAATCGGGCAACAATGCATTCGTACATCGCTTTGGCGTGGGACCAATGAGGGCAAATGTGTTCCGAAACATTCGCTAGACATGGTGCAAACTTGGATGAGTGGGGAATCGACCACTTCTAAAGCATTTTCTTCTCTTCCTGTTAGCACCGCGTTGATAAATACGCCGGAAAAGTCACAGGGCCAAATGGTCCAACGAGCCTAGATGTGAACCCCTAGAATAACCTGGATAGATCCGAAACGTTTTAAGCCCCTTCTTGACCTGGATAAAAAAAGGATAAGGGACACCGTGGCCCCAATTACCTGCCACTATCAACTTGGTAACCATGCCAGTAGATTGGGACTGCCTTTCAACGACATTTTTGTAGAGGCTCTCCCAACACTGAAGAAACTAAGAGTATGCAGCACCTCTTGTGCTGCCCTCCGGAACTGGTTTACATTTAGATCGAACACATTAATACCGACAGATTAGATAGCCTGTCGGATGTAGCCAACATCGGCATATCCTGTCTATCATGCTTTATTAGTGATAGTACTACTATGGGGCAACTATTGCCGACCATAACCATTAACCTCTATCCAAACTTTTATCTAAATTTTTCTAATCTAATCTAATCTTCATTAATGTCAGGTTTTACAAAGGAACCGAAGAAATGGAACCAAGTGGGCTACACCCCATTCTTTTACCTTTTTTTGAGCCGCCTTTTCTACCCACCTATCTGCCTAGTATTCCAATAAATCATAATTAGATAAACCTTTAAAAAGGCGACTATGAATTTTTCGATGCAAGAAGTTCTTCCCACAAATTGAGGTTAAATCGAGGGTTGCCAAATCGCACGGCCTTGAAACCCCATTAATATGTGGCAAATAACGGTATTCGATTAGATTTGTGGTCAATATTTTTAAAATTAGAACTCTAATAAGAAATTTTGCAATTTCATATCAAATTGAATGCCACAATTAACCCTCAGATCTGTATCTCACGTTACCTATGAATTTTGGTTTAAATAATTTGGGCTTAAAAAACGCTTTTTATACAGAATTTATATAAATTTTTTCCACTTCCAAGCTACAGATTCACAGAACTAAAGAACTTGTAAAATAAACCTTTTAAACGTAATATTTGAAATATTCAAAAATTTTTAAGGATTTACTATTTACTTTAGTGTAACTCCCTTTAATTCTACCAAATAATAATTAAACAACTTTTGTTTGGAAAATTTTGTTTTTATTATAGAATCCGTCAAATACGTAATCATCAGACACTTGAAATGCCCGAAACCTTTATTGACGAAATTAATCGATTTACATTGGAATCAGTTGGGGTAGTTGCTCTTAATAAGCAACTAGGTCTTATCAGCAGGACTCATGAAAATCCAAGAGCCAAAGAACTATTTGAGGCTATAAGCGGGTTCTTTTTGTATTCGCAAGAAATTGAGTACAAACCATCATTGTGGAAATATTATAAAACGCCAACATTTAAGAAATTAATAAAAAGTTTAGATACAATTGGTGACATAACCAGTACATATATTAACGAGGCCATACAAATTATGGAGGAAGAGCGTAAAAATGGTATTGAAAGAAAGCCGGGAGAGGAAACAAGTGTTTTAGAGAAATTAATTAAAATCGATAAAAGGGTGGCCATAGTTATGGCTACGGATATGTTAATGGTGGGAGTGGATACGGTAAGTAACGTTGATTTTTAAATTTAAGTTTATTTTATACTTAAAATGATTTCAAGCAGTTTCTTAGATTCCCAAAGCATAATTTTAGGCCTATTATTAAACCTATCTGATAGGGATAAGGTAAGGATGTTATCGTACAAAGAAATAAATTTTCGTTATTACAAGCTGAAGTGTCCGATAATCTTAAGTGAAGCTCATGTCACATTGAAAAATAATTGTAAGGCTTGTTTGTTGTTGGTGTAAGCAAACAAAACAAAGCACGACGTTGCCACTGCGTACTCATATACATATGGCAAAATTAGCTGATTTTTGCACTGGTATTGCCATACTTCAAACAAATGTTCCGTTTATCTTAAAGGTCTTTTTATTGTTTGCTTCACCCGGAGGTAACTTAAGCTAAAGCACACTTTATTAACAACATATAATAATGGCCCTTAACATGTAATCTGTTTGCCCCGGTAGATCAGTGGAAAGTGCTACTAGTGTGGGGGTTGTGGGTTCAATTCCCACCAGAGACCCTGCTAAGTCTGCTTCTTGCTTCCTTTCCTTCTTTCTTACACTTCTATTAATTTCTTCTTTCCCCTATCTCCACCTTTTCTATCTGCCTCTCCGGGTAATACAAAGGGACCGAATCAAGCGGACCCAAGTCCAACCAAATATGTAATTTTCTGAACTAGCCTTATAAAATTTAAAGTAGTTTTTATAATTATTATTTTGTTTACCATTTTAGACCACAGCTTCCATAGCAGGTTTAATGATGTGCCTGTCCAAAAATCCCGACAAGCAAGAAAAGTTGCGGCAAGAAGTCTTAAGAGTGTTGCCGAAAAAAGATTCCGAGTTCAATGAAAATGCTTTAAAAAATATGCCCTATTTAAGAGCATGCATTAAAGAGTCTCAACGTTTGTACCCATTGGTCGTAGCCAATTCACGCATTCCTGTTAATGATGTAGTCATAAGTGGCTACAGAGTACCCAAGGGTACACAGGTCACTATGTGCTCGGGTTCATTGTTGCGTAACAGTACTTATTTTTTCCAGCCTAATGAGTTCGTACCCGAACGCTGGCTACGATCAGGCAAACAAGCCCAAAGTGAGGCAGAATGTCCGAATGCCGCTAAGCCTGTACCGCCGTTTCTACATTTACCATTTGGCTTTGGAGCACGCAGTTGTATTGGTCGTCGTGTTGTGGAATTAGAGTTGGAGCTATTTACTGCCCGCATAGTTCGAAATTTTCAAATTGAATTTAATTATCCCACGGAAAATGCCTTTAAATGCACCTTGATTTTTTATCCGGCCGTGCCGCTCAAGTTTAAACTAACCGACATAAGTTATTAAGAAACAATTTAAATTGTTTATATAAATTTAAACTATTAATAAAACCGATTAGTACTCATTTATAAATTTAAAACGAAATCGCATTATAAAAAATGCATTGCATATACAAAAAGGTGTAGACTCTAAAAAGTTTATTATTTCAAAGAATTAAAGATTCAGCCACTACCCGCAGGAGACTTAAACAGCAAGAAGGGTACGACTATCGGAGTAAGTAAATAAATTATTTATTAACAAACAGCTTGTCCAAAGGCTTTTAGGCCACATATAAAAATAATATTTTCAATTAACTCACTAATCAAAAAAACTTTTTATTTTTAATTAATAATTTGATTGCCCCAATTACAATTTTATTCGTTTTTGAAAAGTAAATGCCAACAATTAAGATTGTTTACAAATTCTTTCAAAAAAAGCTGTTATTTTGCCTAAAGCTTTTTTTCCATTTGCTCATGCAAAGCTCACCTCAAGTTCAGTTGCTAAAGTTGAATTTTTAAATGTAGAGGTAAGTAAATGAAACTAAGTTTATTACATTAAAAAATATAATGCCTTATTCGCTGAGTGGATAGAGCGTACGCTTATTTGTATCATGAGCGAGACAAAACTAGTGTATGAAAAATAATGCTGCCAAGGCGCATATATATCACAAGGCATATCAGGTGACCTTGATTAATCAGCTGAGTAACGGTATTTCGTTATATATATGTCAAATTTTGTTTATGTTTATGTATTTTTTTCTTTTTTACAAACAAAATAAGAAAAATTATTTTTTGTTTTTGGATTGTATAAGAGGTGTAACCATCGTCCCAAACAACTTCACCTCCGGCTTAAAGATATTCATAAGAGATAAACAATTTTAAGTTCATATTGAAAGCAGTGCCTGGTTCAATAGAAGGGGGTAGGGTGAATAGGGTACCACTTTCACTTATCACAACCTACTGACCTTTGCTAAAATAATCTTTATAACATCGAAACAGCACCAGTTCCGAACCTCACCCTTTCATGTTAAATAAAGGAGTCGCACGTTGGGTTGAAATGGTTCGAAAGTGACGCTTAATTGAATTTTTAAAATTTGGTTTTTGTATTAATATTTGATATCGGATAAAACAAGATAAAATTCTACATCACTTTGTAAATTTTCAAGCGTCTATCTTGTCAGCTGACTCCGTAGTGACGTGTCAAAGTACAAAATTTTTTTGCAATTTCTTTAAAAAGTCCGTAATTTCCTAATTCAACGTTAACAAAGTGTTATTTTAAGAAAAGAACCTCCAACTTCAGGAACTTAAGTGTACAAAAATTATGTAGTGTTTTTGAAAATATGTGTTGAAAATATTTTTGATGATTTTTTTAAAAAAGGTCCGAAATTGGCCTATTTTTGATGTTTCGTAAACCATAACTTCTAAGTTAGTTAAGGTTGGGTTTTGAATCTTATATTTTCTAAAAGTATGAAATTTTAGCTTGATATTACAAAAAAGAAAATTTGCGGTTTTGTTGCTCCATTTTTTGCTTTTAAAATTTTTCTGTTTGAAGTCGTGTTTTTTCAAAGTCATGTATTTAACAAAACTAACGTTCAATGCTTACTATTGTTGTTATTGTTGTCGGAAATAGGTGCGTGAACAAGTTTTAGTCATCTTTATTCACGAGAGTGTTAAAATGGTTTTGTATGACTCCTACAATACATAAATTTTTAATTCATGCCCTTTTACCGATTGGAGAACTTTCAGAAGAAGCTCAGGAAGCCAGAAATAAGGATTTTAAAAATTAAAGGGAACACTTTGCTCGCAAGTGCAGCCGAGAAAAGTCGAATGAAGACATTACATAAATTTTTAATTCATGCCCTTTTACCGATTGGAGAACTTTCAGAAGAAGCTCAGGAAGCCAGAAATAAGGATTTTAAAAATTAAAGGGAACACTTTGCTCGCAAGTGCAGCCGAGAAAAGTCGAATGAAGACATTTTAAATAGATTTTTTCTCAGTTCAGATCGATTCATATTTAGTATTAATAAGCAAAATGAGCGGAAAGAAAAACAACAATTATCAAATTCCGAACATCAGCTTTTGCTATCGCCTATTATTTTTCAAGAAAGTGAGAGTAATGATAGCGAAGATTATGATGATGAAGGTGAGGATGAACATAATATGGTTTCTTTTTAAGTGTATGACAAATATTGATAAACAAAAAAAAATTATATAAATTTATTTCGTTACTTTTTTAAAAAAGTTGTAAAATTCTCGAAATTTTTCAAAACCTAAATTCAGACTTTAAATAAAACTTATATTCATATTTGTGAAAAATATGTATTTAGTTTTTTATTTTTTAGAACGAAGACAATATAGGCTTTTGTTTGCTTCTCATTTTTAAAAAAAATCACTTTCCATTTTAAAATTACGGCGAAAATTCTAAAACAAACTATAATTTTCCGAAAAATAAAAATGTCTATAATATCGTAAAAAAAAAATTCCGTGTATCTTTTTTTCAGAATATGCCTTTTTATGCATATTTAACGATTTGAAAAAAAAAAATTCAAAAAAATTTAAATTACGGCTCCCATGAATTAATCGCCACTTTCGGGGTCATCGAACCCACTGTGAGTCGTAGCCTGTAGGTTAAACTGTTAAAAAATATGTGCCGCTGAGCGTATTTAATTTATTATTTAAAGTATATTCTAAGCAAAATATTTATTATTGATAATAGAATAACCCTTGCCAATTTTTTAAAAGCCAAAGTACGTCAGCTTTCAATTTTTACAAAAACAACTATTAATTTGTATGGGAGGTTACAAGCCTACTTAAAACCTTAACGTAAACGCGCATAAAAAATTTTAAAACTTTAACTGTTAGAGTAATCGGATATATCTTTAAAACCCATTTTTTTTTTGTTTGTTTGAAAGGTGCCACGCCCATTATTCAGTTCACGTGTAAGCTCAGCCCAGTTATGCTTATGAACACAATAAACACGCGTTTAAAGTTAAACGAATTCGTTTGTAACAATTTTAAAGATGTTTGTAAGAAACTATATTCGTTTTATGTGAGGTCCACGCCCATTTTTTCCTTTTCGCCCATATTATCGTTGGGTAAGGAAGGTAAAAAAACCTATGATTTTGTGGAATTTTTAGCGAAGTTGGATCTTCCAAACTATATTTAAGATGCCGAATATTTGAATACCCATGTGAAAAAAGGAAAATGACCCACTATTCATATATGTACTTATAATCATGTAATACATCAATTTTTTATGAATGTGCCGAGCGGCAAACCAGTTATCACGCGACGATAAGGCAAATAAGTATTTGCTACTTATTTCAAAGCGATGTTAAAATTCACTTGAAGTTTGCTAAGAAAATTAACTTATTTGTGTTTTATATTTTTAAATTAAAGCTCAGCTTTTGTTGAAATAAATAAATTAAGTTTCTTTGCAAAGTTACGTCTTTAGAAAATAAAAAATATTAAAACGCCCATAAAAAGTTTATTATTCATTAAAAAAGCAAATAAAAATGAAAGAGAGAGACTGGGGGCAAATTTCGGCATTCGTTTCGAAACGAAATTCAAAAATTCTTATTATTTATTTTAATTCTCATTAAAAGCATCGACAACTCAATCGATCGAGTATTATTCGTATAGAATGCCGTAATTTGCCGCTGCTTGAGAAAGCTTTAAAAACCTTAAATAAAAAAGTATTAAAGAAGTTTTAATACTATTGTATTAGTCTGCTGCATATTTTCGCCTAAAAGTATACTACACTATTTTCTCCTGCCATATTTGACGGCAATTTTCTTTCATTAACGATTATGAACGGTTAGAAGGGTTTTCTTTTGTAATAAATTTTTTCCCCCTCTTTTGCTAAAATGTTAAGTGCGTTTAAGCATTTTAAGGACATTTTTCTCTTTAAGTTTGCCAAAACTATCAAAAGCATTTATTAGCTTGAAACGTTTGGCCTATTATGGAAAGTCATTTAAAAATGTTTCTTATACATTTTTTATTAAGGTTGATTTTATGACAAACTTAATTTGGATTAGTGCTAGTAAAACATATTTTATGTTGCACTCATAATAAACTAGTCCATACAACCAACAAAAATTATGTGCAAAAGCTTATTGATGCGGAAAATTGCCCAAGCGAAGAGTCAAATTACCAATTTTTTTTTATATATTTGCAGTGTGTCCCTTTTTTTTCTTTGAATGGTAATGGCTTGACCATAATTTATTGTTATTTTTTCTTTTATATGCACAAGACGAAAAAGCATTCCTTAAAAAGATTTTCTTTATTAGTAAAACTTGGAAAATTTTTTTTTATTAAAGAAAATTTTATCCATAATCTTATCAGCACCATATAAGTTGTAGGGTTTCGCAAAAAAAATTGGACATAACAATTAAAAAAATTTACACATAAAGCAAAACATTATAGCATTTTGAACATTAAAAGAATAAACCAGTTCTGAGAAGTTTTAAATTTTAGAGATATATAAGTTGGCAACCACTTCTTTAAAATTAAAAATACTAAATTTCCTACTCGATTGCATTTTTAAAATTTTTTGCTGGGACTAGCAGCATGTGCTGATGTTTTTAAAACCTTAAATTAATGGTCCGACGCATACGCTTAATTCTGCCGTTTGAACCAGAAACACCTTTTGATTCAAATTAAATATAAACGTCCGTTTAACAATCCATCTAGCTGACGATCCATGTAAACTTTGTAATCATAGTACAGGGTTGCGTTTCAAAAAAAACGTGCATCTGCGCTGAAAGGAAAGTGAGATAAAACTCACTTAGGTCCTCAACTTCTGCCTCTTTGTGTTACCTTTCAGAGAAAAAAAAAGAAGTTTTAGCGAAAAAGTCTAATAGTTGATGGTAGAGTGAAGCTTATGGTGGTAACAGTCGCCCGACTTGGTTCCCATTCGCAAAACAACAGAAAAATAGGATTTAAAAGCTAATGTAAGCTTTATTTGGCAGACTTTCCTTTCTGCTTCTAAAGCTTCTGATTCGAATACCATCTAGTATTGGACAAAGGCGTAAAAGGTAAAAAACTTAACAACAAAAGTCATATAAAAAAAAATCCAGTTCGTCTTGCATTTGTCTAAAATTAACAATGACAAATGATTGCGGCCCCAGTGTCTCCCAACCTTTGTCTATCAAGACCGAGAAGACATTTGCAGCTTCTTGGATCTAGACTTGATGGAGATCTTTCTGTACTTCTACAGTTACGTTTATTAGATCATGAAGCTTAAGCATATCTGCAGAAGTAGGCATCCACAAAATGTTTGTACTGAAAGAGAGGATTACCGCAAAAGGGTTTAACCTCCCCGTCCCCTCACCATATTTTGCCAGTGCATCAGGAACACAGTTACATATATGTAGTTGGGATGCATCTTAGCATGCGAAAGTAAAGGTAATTTGCATCTCCAGCCAGTTCAAGTAGCAATCGCTAAACACTTGTGCGGGACCTAATGGTTTTTTGGGCTTCGAAGCAGACTTCGTATCATCCTTTAGTTTTACAGTCTGTTTGTTTTTTTGATAATCATTTTAGCCTGTAGTATACTGCATTCATTCGGTTTAGGACTCTTGTTTGTAAAATTTTATAATGAAACATCAGTCTTGCTCTTAGCTCCCTTCGTAAATATCCCCACTAAATCTACAAATTTGCTGCAGAGAAAAGAAACTTGAGTGACTCTGTGCCTATTTTCCCCCAATCCATGTTATCATGGTATTCAGTGCCTCTGGCTACACTTAAAAATTTTTAACAGCAACTGAATGTAAGTTATTTAGGGACTTTCCGTAAAGTTGTTTTTTTGATGAAAAAACAGTTAAGATTTAAAATAATATTCAAAGCTTCCACTGCACGAAAACACTGATATTCAGTTGAAGTTTATTTTGACACTTATTTTGTAGTAAAATTTAACTTTGTTATGTTTTTTGTAAAACTTTGCGTTTCGCTGTAAATGACAGAATATCTAGTTAATTTAAGACGATTATATAAGTTCATTTTTTGATGTGTGAATTTAGATAAAATTTTTGTTAATTTCTATTAATATCTTTTTGGAGGGGTTTTAAATGAAAATCCAGTTAATTTAAGAAACATTTTGAATTGATTTTACATAAAAAGTTTTTTTTGAGTGTAGAATAATCCAAGTAAGCAAGATTTAAAAACATTGTTGGAGTCGGCCGTATTAAACCTGTAATTAGGGTCCCTATACTTCTCATCGTCTCTTAATACACAGACTGTTTGCAGCAGAGCCCACAGACTTCCATCAAACTACAGTTCCGTAAAATATAATCCAGACTATGTATAGTCTGTGTCATAGTCACTCTCGAATTGGTATTCAGCTTCTAAGGTAATTTACACTATCCAGTAGAGTCAGTATACATAACTCTGTTTAGGAAAGGAGAGTAAAAGAATAAATCCTAAATCTGTTGGTAAACAGCACCTTTTTTATTTAGAATAAATAAATGGAAAACCCCTTTCCTTTGCTTCTGTTAATTAGTGTCTTTGAATCAGTTTTAACTCTTTAAAGATAGCATCCAGATGAGTACCATATATTACCACTCTCGCTTCACCCACACTGTTGATATTCTTTAGTTCCTTAAATCCACAACTCTAAAGCAACATGTTGACTGTCATGTTCCGCAGAAATTGCGATACAACTCAACTTTGAAGAGCCCCCCAGTTTGCATATGTCAGTTTTTCTCACCGAGGGTTTCACGCTCAAGCAGAACAGTCGGGTTCAGAGTTCGGCAAAAATGACGTTCGGTCTATGTTTGGCGTTCGGCGTTTTTACCGAATGCTAGTCGAACAGTTTCCAAAAATCGATTTTTTGCTAAAGGAACGTATCCATTTTGATTAAAATTATTCAAAAATACAGGGGGCAAATTACTGCAATCGTTTTGAATCGAAATTTAAAAGTTTTTATTAGAACTCCTACATACATATATGTATATGAAAAACATTAACAACTCGATCGATCGAGTACACAGAAAAAACTTCACAAGTTTGTATTCAAACAAATATTTTTTTTTAAATTTTAATTTTTTTCAGGCAATATTTCATTAGACCCTAATAAAATTGTTATCTGATTTTTATGTCAAACAAAATAAACGAAAAATCTAAAAATTGTTTTTCTCAATAGCAATATTTTTTTTAATGAAAAAATTTTTCCAGAAATCAAATAAAATTGTGTATCTGATTTTACAATTTTCTTTATAGGGCCGATTTTAAACAAAAAAATTGTTGACTCAGTTAAATGCTTTACTGATTTCGGTCGATTTAAGATTTGTATTTGTAATCAAAGATTCGTAATCAATCAGGTCGCAATTTTACAGCACAAGTAAATCTATTGGCACTGGCTTGAAGCCTATTGGTGATGATCTGTCCATTTTTTTATATAGTCCCCATGTGAATATCTAACTCCAATGTTACTTTATCTTCACACAAATTGTTTACTGAATACGATTATTATTAATTCATTTTTTTCATACAGCCTCCATAAAAATATGGTGTAGGGTATAATATGATCGTATTTGACCGACTAGAACTTTCTTACTTTAAATATGCCTAATTTATTTCACTCCTGTGTCTTTAAATTTTTAACGCCAGTTATGTAATAAAATTTGTTTATTGATAGTAATACATTTGGGTTTATAGTAGAGGTCTGCTTGACTACACCCAAATGCCGTTTAAATACATTCGTTTGTTTTTCAACAACATAGTGTTTTTCATTCAATGTTAAACAAACTAAATGAATGAACCCACAAGCAAAAGCAAATAAAAAACAACTTCAGCCGAAAACAAAATATTACCCATACATTCATATAAATAAATACTGAATAGAATGTGTGAATATTGCTGTATGATTGGTGTAAAAAATTATTATTCATTTGTGTTTGCAAATTTGTCGTTATTGTTGTTGTTAAACATTCATTAACTCGAAAAAACACCTGAATGTTTTTATAAAAACTCTAACTGTAATGAGACTTTGCTATGTTTTTGTATTTTCAAGTGTGTTTTATACACATTTAAAACGAAAACTGTAAAATGAATGTGTTCTTCTTGTATCATTGAGTATAACACACAATACGTTCTTTCTTGTGTTGTTACTGGCTTAACTTTATTTATCTCCCATAGAATGAAAAATGTTTGAATGAATATTGTTTTTGTTGTGTATAGGCAATTAAATGAATATAGTCATGCAGATGTCTAGTTTATAGCGAGGGCAGATGGTTGCCCTTGATACTTCATAAAATTTTAGCTAGTAGGCATTTAATCATTAGCAAAAATAAACTTAAATTCTCAAAAAGTTTGATTTACTTTTATAAAGACGGATGCCTTTAAAAAAAATATATTTTAATTTTTTCAATTAAAATTTTAAAGACGAGATTTTAACACTAAAAATTGTACAAGTGTTTTGTTGAAACCTTTTTAACAGGAAAATTTTATATTTTTCAACCAACAAATTAATTGTTTTATATAAAATGTAACATTTGTTTTAAAAATTATGTCACGTTTACCAAATGTTTATATTTCCTATAGAAAATATTTAAATATTTTTAACTCACTCTGTAAACTTCATTTTTTTAATTTAATTATAACTTATAAGAAGAGCTAAAATGAATTCTTAAGATAAAGTTTTTCTTTTTAGTTTTACATAGTTTTCGTGACTAGACAGACATATAGACATATGTTAGAACATTAAATAATTTTTAGTGTCTATAACGTTTATTAACTTTTCGTGTCATGTCTGGATATTCAAACTCGAAAAGTACTTTTTTTCTACTTTGTTTGGGGACACGTAACAAGGATTATGTTTAATTTTTAGTTTTATTTTGTTTGAAACATGTGTTTACCCATTGCCTAAACCGTTTTTTTGATAATCTTCTTTACCCTGTAAGCGCCAAAATATATTTTTAAATATGTATATATATACTTATGTATAAATTTACAAACTACAATCATTTAACTGACATACATACATACTTACACACATACATGCATAGTTCATATAAATCCAGAAGGAAGAGAAACACTGATGCTACTAAAAAACCTTCATTACTATACCACGTGTAAAAACGGGGCACCTTCTATTAAGCATACAGCTTTAAAAAGTTTTGTCGGGGTGATGTTGCAGAAATTTGGCTGTTAAAGATATAACACAAAACAAAAGTTAACCAGATAGTTCTCACTCGCCCTAAGTTTTTTATTTACAATTTAAAATATAGAGAACGTTATAGTCAGATAAGTGCACCTATATTATACCCTTCTACACAACTTTTTTAAACAAAGTTGCTTTATCTGTAAGAATATATTATAATAATAACCAATCCAAATAAATTTAGGAGCAACGTTAATGACTGACTGACTGATTATGAATACTGTTTTTGTACTTTTCTGAAATTTTGGTGCCTTAAAGGGTACTAGTTACATACTGGTACTTTTTAGGTACTTTTTTTACGTCTTAACAATACGTTTTTTAAACTTTTTAACAATTTTGAACGCTATGAAACAGAAAAAAGGCTACTTATTACATATTGGTGCATTTCAGGTACTTTTTGCAACGCCTAAACTAATGAAGGTAGAAATATATTTTAAATTGCATTCGATAGATCTAGAAAAAATGTAACTTTATGTTTGTCTTATTTTTTTAATTTGCTCTTTAAAGGGTAGAAAAATGGTAGACATTATATATTGGTGCTTTTTGACCACCTTTTGAAACATCTGAATAAATAGAAACATAATTAAATTGCGTTCAAAAAGTTTCGACAAAGTACCACTCAGTATTTGATAATTCTTAGAATTTTTTACCTTAAATTTAATATTAAATAAATTTAAACGAACAATTTTTGGCGTACTATCACTTATTATAATTCTGCTACGGTTTAATCTAAATATAAATCTTTTTTTTTAATGTTAAAAAAAGTTTTAAAGGTCAGCAATCAAATAAATATTTTGATGTTTTTTTTTCTTTTTTTATTTTAGTTATCTATTAGGTGTTGAACTGAACTGTACTTATCAATAGAGAACAAGTTCTCTGTATATAAGATATGTTTAAATGTTATTTAATTAATAAATGTATACACCTAAAAAATTATTAAAGTATAATCAACTGGAAATTTAACAGAAAACAAATGGATATTCATTTAAAACCCCTCCGAAATTCAAACATTCAAAAATGAACACTTAAATCATAAAATTAACTAATTTTTCATTTGTTTTTACTGTTAAAACAAAATAACAAAATTTGAACTATTTTTTTACATGTTTTGGTTGTTATTGTACGTCTTGACGACACAAATTCATGCCCAGACAAATGTCAAAGTCCAAATAAAAAAAAAACCCCCCGTATTTTTATACTGGGTTTTTTTATATACCGAGTTTGACGTTTGTCTAGGCATGAATTTTTCTCGTCCAGACGTACAATTACTATTTCGACTTTGTTCATTTTATATAAATTTTATTTATTTATTTTTTTTATAATTTTTCTTACCACCACTAGTCAATTACCAAGCATTTTCGACACCAGACACTAATTTTCATCATCTGTACTCTGAACGGTAATAGTGTTTTTGCTTTAAAATATGGTATATTTAATGTACATGTTACACAGAAATGCAAACGGAACTTATTGTTTGTAAACGAAAATGAGGCTTCTTGATATTAATGTCTTAAAACAAGACGAAGGGGAAAATACAAAGCGTATAACAAACTTTGTTGCTATTTTTACAACTTTACTGCTAAAAAAAATTCAGAAAAAATACCAACAAAGTTAAATGTAAATTTTTTAACTGAAAAAGTTAAATGAAAACATTATTTTTATGTAGTCGTTTTTTAAAATAACTGTCTAAACCAGTTAAAAACTGTTTCTTTATTTAAAAATAACTTTACGGAATACTTCTTAAAAAACTTAAAGTCAGTTACTATAATAATTTTCTGAGTGTATCTGGATTGTGGTAAGTTTTGTCAAAATAGAGTAATATTTGAGCCAGCTATAGTTAGGGTGGCCATTCGTACTGATTTCATCAGTACATGTACTGATTTTTCATTTTGTGTACTGATTAAAAATTTGTGTTCTGAAATGTACTGATTTTTTTTAAATAAACTGATTGTACTGATTTTTCAAAAAAATTGAAATTTTAATTTCTTTTCTCAAAAAAATTGTTAAATTATAGAAAAAAGTTTTGTTTTAAGTCCATTGACAGCTCTTCAAAAGTAAAGAATAAACATTTTTTGAGAACTTATTTTTTGAATCAGATATTTTCTTTACCAGACCGTCAGACGGACGGAAAGGCTTCTATCGACTCAGGAAAGGATTTTAATCCGACAGCTTTTTGGCAAATTGGGTGGTGGTTTTTAGACTTTCAAAACTGAAAAGCCTACTGATTTTTAAACATAAAAAAAAAATGGTCACCCTAGCTATAGCCCAAAGTGCTTGTTCCGAGAGGACATTTATATGGAGGCTACGACAAAAAATTAACCGATCATCACGACAAACAATAGGCTTTGCGCCAGTGCCAGAAAACGTATCTGTATCCAATTTAGTCAAAATATTTGCAAAGTTGCGTCTTGTACTTTGATAACAAGAATACATGGACACCCAGCCGGACGCACGGACGGACGGACATGCTTAAATCGACTCAGGAAGTTGGTCTAAGCCGAACGATATATTTGCAAGTGGGTCTTAGATCATAAGCATCATTGCTGACATTTGATTTTCAAATTTCAATTAAGTCGTTAGTTGGCACAATAAATTTTTTAATCAAAATCGTTGAATTTTTTTCAAATAATGTGTTAATAAAAAAAAGTTGCGGATAATTTTTGCTGTGAACCTATGAATGGACCACCAGAACTCTTTTTAGGGCACGTCCACTCGTATGTATATTTTTTCGTTTGAAATAAATAAACCATTTTTAGGGAAAATCCCATTTATGTATACCGAATTATCTTAATTAATATTGCCACTGTTGCCACAAAATTTATAAAGTTTTTAAAACGCTGTAATTTAAAACTGCAACGGATATTTACTTCAGAATAATTAAAAAGCAATTGCACTGCAATATTAACAGTTTAAAATAAAGTTAGCTATAAAGAGCAAGGGCAACAGTAGCTCCTATAAAAATAAACCATTTTTATGAAATTTTGATACACTATTTCTCGGAAACTGTTAAAGGTCCTGCTGCAAGGTAGTTATATTAATTTTTTATTTTAAAATAAAAATTTGTTGGATAAGAGCTCGGAAAATATTTTTCAAATTCAAAAACTGGAATAACTAACAACTTTAAAACTGCCGTAAAGTTTTTTATTATAATAATTACGGTTTAAAAACAAAATTTGTATGGATTTAAATTGAAGCAAACGACTGGGTATACAAAAATACCAAGCTTAAAAGTACACAGAAAAAATACAAAATTTATTTCAATTAAGAAATTTGTAATCCCAATTAAATTTGTATTGACTCTCAGCTTGCAAGCAAATTGATAACATCATTTAAAAAATGTTTGTTAAAATAAAATAAAATTATTCATCAACTTTTTAATTGATTTAATTAAAAGTATTATTTGTTGAGTTTTAAAAAATTTTTAAAATTGTTCCTATTTATTTTATTATTATTATCATTTATTCTAATTATTTTTTTATTATGTATTTTTCATTTTATTTATTTTATTAATATTTTAATTTGCATCACAAAGAAAACTAATTTTAGTTTACATACCAGTCACAGTTCGAGTCGATCAAACCTAGGACCTTATGGTTACAAAACATACGCTCCATCCATTCAACTAACAAAGCATTCTGCTTTATAAAGTGTAAATATTACTGTTACTAACCCATCTCCACATAATAAAATCACCTCAAGTCAAATAAAAACGACTCAACACACCTCAGCAATTTTAATCAAAGGCAAGACAAAAAAACACCAAAGAGATCAACAAAACGGAAAAGGGAAAAAAGAAAAACTAAAAAAACAAAAACATTAAAATAAAAGAAGAACCAAAATAAAAAGTTAAAAAAATTCATTAAATAACCGAGTCAAGCATTGAACCCGGCACCATGTGATTGTCAGGCTGAGACTCTAACCACTAGTCCACAGATACATTAGATTGTCGTTGTCTAAATTCTTATTTTAACGTTTATGTTTGTACAAAAGCGTTAAACTACAAAATGTATAAACAAAATTATTGCTTTTGAAAGAATTTTTAAATAAGCATCACTGCTTGGTTAAATTTCTATAAAAACCTACATATTGTATTAGGACAATTAAATTATTAATTAAAACCCGTTTTCGTTTTTTAATAAGCGCATTAATTTAAAAATATATGAGAATATTTTTTTCTGTGTATATAAGATACGACACGGTCGAATAAAGTGCTCTAACTTGTTTCTCATTATAATCTTTGTACAATTTCGCATCGCGTAGTGGCGTATATTTTTAAAGCAATTTTCTATAAAAATAAAAAATGAAGTGAAAAGGAAAACACTTTACATTTAATAAATATTATTTTTATTTATGACTAAACAGACAATAGACCATTAATAATGGCAATTTCCCTTTCAAATTTTCCAATTGTTCTCTTGATAGTTTTTTGTTTATACATATTTAAAAAAAAATTATTGATTTTTCTCTACATTAGTAAGTTAGTGAATGCAAATATTTGAAAACTTCAAAAAACCATATGTTATTTAATATGACAACAATGCCACACACATGCAATTCTTTTATTTTATTGTTGTCATAACTTTTTGTACATATTTGTCAAAAAAAAAATAAATACATGCAAAAATTGCAGATTTATAGTTTATAGAGCATGTTTCCCAAATCTAAGTCCCAGTGGTGATTATAATACAGGTAGGGTGTTCCATTTTCCCAAATTTTATTATTAAATTTTCTTTGGGTTTGAGATTTTTTTGCATTAAAATTTTAGCATATAATAATGTTTAGGTTACAATATTTAGAAAAAAATTTTCGTCTGACACTGCCTTAAAGACTTTCATTTCAACATGGATTTCTTTAATATTTTTACATTGGAATTTTTCAAAAAATATTATGCTTCTTTTTGTGTTATTGATTTACATAAAAAAGTTATTTAAAATACATATTAACATCTTTTTAAGAAATAATTTATTAGAAAATTTTTCCCATATATTTCCTGCATATAAAACCCTAATTGTTAGCATTTCCAACAATGGCTTTAATTCTGTTTGTTTGTTTGTTTGTTTTTTTATTACTTTTGATTTTATACAGATTGTATTTTGAAATGTTGACACCACCTTCCAATGACAAAGTCATGCAACAAAAGCAACAGCAAAAAAAAACTAAATAAAAAATATTGCACATTTTGCCAAAAATATTAAATTATTTATTTGTTAAACAAATGCTTCTCACACACACATACACACGCAAACAAATACTGTTATAAATCAAGTTTAAATAGAAGTAGAGTTAAGATTAGTTTTGATGGTTGTTGGACATGTGTGTGGTCCAAATAAAATTGACCAGGGAAAAGTATTTATTTTTTAAACTGTAAAAAGGCATTACGTATCCGTATAATAACATAAATATTTATGAATACGCACGTATATACAATCATACGTATGTGGGCTCTTTATTTGTTATTTAATAGTTTCTACAATTTGTTGTCAAGATCATAAATTTTGTTTATAGTTAACATACGGATGTGAATTAAAATTGCCCCTTGTTAAAATTTTAAGTTTAATAAGAAGTTTTTAGATAAAAATTATATTATGATTTTTAAGCTTCAATTGCTGGAGAGGGAAAATATACTGGGGCCAAATCATCGCATTTAATTCGAATCAAGATTTACTTAATTAATCGAGTAGTCAATGCTTTTAATATATGAAATCTATATAAAAACTTTTTCAACTTCGATTCATTTCGAATGTGGCGATTTGGCCCCTGATTTAAAAAAGTTTAAAAATAAATTTAAAGGATCTATATCAGGGTACACTAATACAGGTTATATTAAGAGCCTAGCTGATTATTTTTATTTAAGAAAGTCAAAGTCCAATTTGGTATATATCAGTTTGTCATTTTTTTTGTCATTTTTACAATTTTTACTTGCGACCCCATAAAGTATATACATATATTCTGGGTCCTTATAGATAGGGAAGACAATCCATGTCCGTCTCGTCGTCTGTTCAAATCAAGTCCGGTACTACGGACCAGTATTGGTGTCAAACTATCAGAAATATCTCTGGAATTATCACTATTTAAAATGAGCAGGACCAGTTTACCACGGACCTAGATATAGGCAAAATACTGCGATTGCCTCAGGTTTTTTAGAACAAAATCACAAAGTCCATACAAAAACTTTAACAAATGCATTTAAATGGCAACGCTCTTAAACATATAAATGAATGGGCGTAAAAAATATGCAAAAAGTTTCTTGTATGCTTGGACCAAAAACAAGTAAATTTTATATGTTATTTTAGATAAGGCGTTTCGCATTTTCTGTGACGATATATTCTTTGTCAATATTTACACACGTACATACACCTACAAATTGTTTTGTTGAGAGCTTATTTTCTTTTTGTTATTTTTATCGCCATTTATATTAACTCTCTCTCTTTCTTTCAATAAATCCCAATTATGATAAATCCCACATCAATTTATCAGTCATAAAACAATGTATGGAAGTGCAACTTCTTTATAAATATATAGTCTTTGCTTGGACGTAGGTATGTAATGTACATATGTATGTATGTATGTATGTATTAACATACATATGTTTGTATACATGTATGTATGTTCATATGCTTAAATGTACATACGTACAAACATACATATAAAAAGCATTTTTATTATAATATTTGCAGTACGAAATAACTCGGCTGGATCAGATGGCTGGCCATATAAAAAGACCAATATGAAGGGTACATAGGATTCGGTACAGCCGAATATAGCGCTCTTACTTGTTTTTTTTTTCATTCACTCTCTTAAACACAATACGGAAATAAAGATGGCGAATTTTTTTAGTTCGCTTTGATAGCACCTGAATTAGTTTACTCTGCTCTCTATCAAATTAAACTGCATTTACATATGTATTAACAAAAAATTAACAAGAAAGTTATATTCGGTCAAAACCGACTAAATAATACCTTACACCACATTTGTGTTGGGGCTTTATGAAATATAATACCGATAATATTTGTATTCAGTATAATAGTTGGTAGCATCTGAGAGATGGATGATGCTCGACCGTTAGTCAAGTGTTGCCGAAGAGACTTTTAATACAAAAAAGCATAGTGTATATGAAAAGTAAACTTCGTCCTAACTTACTTAACTCTGTTATATGTAAGTTAAATGGGTGTTGTTTACAACCAAAAGACACTACTACCGTTCGAAGAGTACTGATGATGAAATTGCGTAGCTGCTTTCAAAAATGCATTCTACTCGGTTAGTATCGATAAAAAAATCTGTTTTTTCCAATTAAAAGTTTCTTTCAACATTAACGGAAAAATATTAATTTCTTCTAATAAAAAGAAACTAAATGAACCTAAGCCAAACTAAAAAGAAAAAATTTGTATTAAAGAAATTAAAATGAAAGAAATATATCGACCCAGCGTAGTAGCATTGAACCTGTCGCCATCTAATTGCAAGGCTGAGAATCTAGCGCTAGACCAGCGAAACATTATTTAATTTTTAAAGTTTTTTATTTTTAATAACTTAACTAAAACTGTGCTGCTTACTAACAAAAACGAGTGTACAAAACCGTTAAATTATAAAATTTTTATGTGAAATTATTGTTTTTTAAGAATTTGTAAATAAGCATCAATCACTGTTGGTATTTAGCTTTTAATAAAAATTAAATGGTTAATTGGGGCAATTAACTTTATAATTAAAACAGGTGAATGCTATTAATTAAAGCGTTATTTTAAATATATATGTGAATAATTTTTTCTGTGTATCTGCAAAAGTTATCATCATCACAAAATTAAAAACATCAGCATGTACACGTTCTTCCACTAGGTGGTGTGAGATTTATTTATTTCTAAATGAAAGGGTAAAAAGAAGGGTATTTCTTGCAGAGCACAAAACATTTAAAAATCTAATTTTATTTTGATCAAAGTCTACATATAGATAGTTCTAATCTTCTTGTCTAATATAAATTACATTAATAACATTTTCTAGTTAAAACCATATTGGGTACTCTTTATCCAAATATATTCTCCTGCCTTCTAGTGATATCCGATCTTGCAAAACACATTTGTTCTCTTATTTAAGATAAATTGAATATATGAAAATAGAGATGAAATTTTATTTGGAAAGAAACAAAAAAATAATTAATTCTTTTTTTTTTTTTGCTTCAATTTATTCATTTTTACTGATTTCTTTTATTTTATTTACAAAAACTGGTGACGCAAGATCATCAAGTGTGTGGTCATTTAGCATTTTACTGTTTTCTTGGAATACTCGTTTAGTGTTTATAGCTCCCGTAGAAAACTTGAAAGTTTCATAGCTTTTAAAAAACCAGTTTTCTTCCTTTGTGATATACAAATTTCAAACAAATAAGCAATTTAATTTAAATTTTTTTTATATATTAAGATTTTTCACAAAAAAAAAAGAAAAAAACGTTGAGGGCAGTAATTTACAAAAAGGTGGCAACATTATTTTAATGTAGTTTTAGGCGAGAGGCAAACATATTTAGGGGATTCACAAGGTGTCCTATTATGTCCTATTGTCATATTGTTATAAAATTTTACAGTGGTTTTGTTGTCTTTTATACAAAAATAGTTCTTAAAAAATACTACGTCGATTAATATGCCTATTAAATTGTCACAACAACTCCCCATACACCTTCGCCGAGTGTCCAATAGTTGGTAAAGGCTTTTAAACCATTGTAAAATTTTATGACAATGTGACAATAGGACAAATAGAACACCTTGTGAAACCCCTAATTGTAAATGTAAGAATTGGCAAATTGCCTTTGAAATTAATTTTTGTTTAACAATTCTCTTGTTGCTTTTATTGTTACAAAATTATTATCTTAATTTTTCTCACTGTCTAACTAAGCGTTGCCACAATAATGTTTTTTTTAGTCTTTAATACCTTTCGATTTTATTGAATATGATTATCCTAACAGTCTACAAGTATTTAAGATATACTATAATGTTAAATAAAATTAATATTTATTTTTGCACCAAAAATTTATTTTCATTAAAAAAAAAGAAAAAGCACATTCTAAAATCAAGAATTTTGTTCTTGATTTAATCTAAAATCGTACTTAAAATTTTTAAGAAAGATACGTACTTAGATTTTCTTAAATCAAACCAATTCAGATTTCTTAAACAAATCAAGCAGAACAAAACTTGTTGTTTTAATTAATTATTTTACATTTAAAAACAAAGTGTCTCGGTGGCCTAGAGGTAGCGCGCTGGTGCTAGAGTGCGGAAAGTCCCTGGTAAGAATCTCAGCAACTGTAAGTACAAAATATTAAATTTTTAAATATTATTTATTTAAATATTAAATATATTTTAAATATTAAGTATCTATAAAATAAAAAAAATATATAAAATTCTTCTTCTTTAATAAATAATGCTCCATAAGACAAAAAAAAATTACATTTAATTTTTGGATTAATCCCGATTACGCTTAAATCAATCTTTTTAAAGCTAACATCAAGCACGGGTTAAGCTTAAATCAATACTTTCTTGTATTAAATGTGGCTAATAGTAAGAAATTCGTACTTGAAAAATCGTACTTTGTTTAAGAAATTTCGTACTTAGTACAAGAAAAACCATACTCACCGTACTTTTGACACCGCTACGGCTTGATTTAAGTAAAGTTTTCTTAGATAATTTTTAGTGTTTGCCAAAAATTAAGAAAAAAAATTTTTGTTGTAAGCTTATTTAAAATAAATTCTTCGTATTAAAAATTATTTATTTTACAAAAATAAAATAGTTCCCAATTTTTTAATTCCAAACAAAAAAGTGTTAAAAAACTTTTTTAAAAATAGAAAAATACCTAAAAGAATATAATATTCTTTTAAATTATAAATTGAAAAAAATTAAAATTTTTAATTTTTACTAATTTTAAGGAAAACCTGTGGCAACGCTGGTCCAGTTCAATAATCATGCTACTAAAGCGCCGTGTTTACAAAATAAATAAAAACAGTTTAATTATATTCTACGTTGCGAATTAGCAATCTAACAAATTGTTTTCAGTTGTGATTTATAAATCGTGCGAACCATTTCGCCATTAACTTGTGTGTTGATAAAAACAAAAAATATTTTAGACCAAACATCATGTCTTTTAGTGAAGAAACCGAAGCTGAATGGCTAAAAACCATAATTATACCAAAACTATTAAAACAACGAAAATTAATTGAAAATTTTAATAATGATGATGATTTTTTTAAATTTAATGTTCTTAATATTCAATGTAAATTAATAGGGAAAGAGGAAGCTTTTATGTTAACAACCTGTTACAGAGCTGCTATTGAATATCAGTTCAAAGGTGTTAATAAAACAATTAATTTGTTTGTTAAGGTATGAATAAATTTATATCACATAAGTTTTCATTTAAAAATTAAAGAAATGCATACAAATTTTCAACACATAATATAATAACTTTTTTGTAAATTTCTACATAAAAACTTTACATTTATTAGTTTTTAATTACCCTCAATTTTATTAATTAAAATCTACGTCTTTCTTTTAGTTGTTATCAAATCTTTTTAGTTCTAAAATTTATCAAAAAATGTTTGTAAAAAATTATCAATTTCGGTAGTTATTTTAAGTGGTTATTTCTCCTACCTCCTCCATTGGCGGCAAAAAGCACACACTAGGGATGTCTATCAGGAAATCCCGGGAGTTTTCGGGATCGGTAAATTCCAAACCCCGTGTAATATAAAATATGTTTCCGGGGTTTTTGGGGGTTTCTTATTAAAATATGTATTAATTTTTCGGTTTATTTCTTTCTATTTACAAAAAAAAAAAAAAACAAATAAAAACATTTTTGTTAAGTTAATAAAACAAATAAGAAAAGTTTATTTAAAAAACAAGCCGTGACCTTGAGCCTGAACTTTGAAAGATAATTGAAATTTTTAATAACTTAACATTCAAACACAAACATTTTGATTATTTGTTTTTGTTTTTTTTTTTACCTTTTATATTAATAAATATCTCTATTTTCTTTAAAGCTTTAGGTATGTTTTTATGCCCTTCACATAATTTCTTTAATGTCAATCGGCAAGCTCATAAAGTACATATCCTCTTGGTCCTTTTAGATAGGAAAGTCGATTTAGCGATGTCCCTCTGTCCGATCGTCTGTCTGTCTGTATTTCAACCATGAAATCAACTTTTTCAAGCCTCCGATGTCGCAAAGACCCATAAGTGGTATGAAAAAATCAGAAATATCTGCGGGCAAGTCACTATTGAAATCCACCATAATCGCCAGGTAGCTGACCGAGTTATAAGTCAAAAACCAAGACTACCTCTGTTTAATTCTTTTAAATTTGTACATAAAAACTTATACATCTGCCCCGGAATCGTCCTTAACAATGTACAATGTAAGACCGATGACCATTTTTGTAAAAATACTTACACCCTATTTTCCTCTAACAGAGTTGCCATACAAGGTTTAGTTTTTTTTAAATCGCTCCCACAGCTCTTAGAGTGTTCCTACAAAGGTAAAATGTAAGAGACACCCTAACATTTTTATGGAACATACTTACCCCCTTTTTCTAGCCCTTAACATGGTTGCCATACAAAATTTACAAAAATAGGAAAAAAAACACTTAAAACTTCCCCGGAGTCGCCTCTAGAGGTAAAAAAATGTATTACAGACCCCATTTGTTTTCCCTTCCAAACATATTCCTGGAACATACTAACCCACTATCTCCATCACCTAAGTGGGTTGCCATATAAAATTTACAAAAATTATATAAAAACGCCCATAACTTCCCCACAGTCGGAGAAATAAAGTGTAGGACCGACCCCCATTAGTTTCCCCTCCAAAACATGTTCCTAGCCTAATGAGGCGCCCACATAAGGTTTGGTAACATTGTAATAAATCCCCCGCTACAGCTTCAAGGGTGCCGGAGGTTAGGTCCAATGTAGGGCTGACCCCAACTCATTTTTCTTTGCAAACATTTTCCTGGAACATGCTTACCCCCAAATCTTCACCCACTAAGGGAGTTGCCATACAAAATTTGAAAAAATTGTGAGCAAAAATCCCTACAACTTCCCCGAACAAAAAAAATGTATCACAGACCCCAATTAGATTTCCCTTCCAAACAAATTCCTAGAACATACTAACCCCTATCTCCATAAACTAAGGCGATTGCCATACAAAATTAACAAAAATGATGTAAAAAGAGAATTCAAGCTTACGACCGACCCCCATTAGTTTCTTCTCCCAAAAATATTCCCAGAGCATACTTAGTCCCTATCTCCATCGCCTAAGATAGCTCCAGTACAAAGTTTGGTTATTTTAATTTAAAAAATGTTTATGAATATGCGCAATAATTTTATATTATTCATATATTTTCGTTAAAATTATCCCTTTTTTTATGTAAAATTTTACTTAATGTTTTTTATGGGTAATAATAATACCAAAACTAACGACATTAACAAAAGTTACACAATTTATTTTGATTTGTCGAGTGTCGTCTCTTAAGCCACTTTAAATGAATTGAACTAAAACCTTTTAAGATACATGACTTTTCAATGTGACTTAACTAATTAATATCGATTTAACCCTTTTTTTGTAACAAAACCAATGCATATCTTCTATCTATCTGCCTTTATATAAATAAAATTTTCGTGTCACGGTGTTTGAAATTGAACTCCTCCGAAACGGCTTGACTGATTTCTTTGAAATTTAGTACGTTGGGTACGGGAAAATGCCTTAAGGTATATTTCATATTGCTCGAGGTCGTGAGGTAGGGTAAAAGGGGTAAAAGCTCTCCGTCTCTATATTTTCTTAACTAATGAAGCTAAAATATTCTTAAGCTATTGCACACATAGCCTCTAACTTTTCAGAAAAAAGGAGCGGTGCCACGCCCACAATACCTGAAATTTAAATGTACTTCTAATGGATAAATTTAACAGCATATAATCCCTCTGACGGAAAATTTGTTAAAGCTACAAAGAAGGGGGTGCCAAACCTATAAAAATTAAAATTTCACTACAGGTTCTTCAACCTGACCGATTTTATGAAACTTTGTTTAGATTTTAACCGTTTTCAGAATCAAAACTTTTAAGACAAAAAAGTAGGTGGTGCCACGCCTTCAAAAATTAAACTCTCAATATTGAATTTCATTTGCATAAATTTTTTGAAAATTCGTAGGCATACAGAAGTCCATTGGCATCGAAATCCTAAGGAAAAAAGGCGGATAGGACCACGACCACAAATACTAAAATTTAATTATAGGAACTTCTATCTGACTGTGTTTTATGAAACAAAAATTTAATCCTTTACACTGGTCCTTTTCAAAAATAAAACTTATTTTATTTTTGGTATTTTTATTGTTTTGATATACACAAGATTTCGTATTTATATTTAAAGATTTTTGAGTCCACTTTTGTTTTACAAAAAAAAACTGGTGCTACCCCCTGAAAAATGTAGAACTTAATAGAAAGATTTCTGCTGCATTGTTTTTTAAGAGAATTTGTAAACGTAGGGGAAACTTCTAATGAAAAAGTTCTTAAGGCAAAACAATATGCGATGCCACGCCCTTAATAAATTAATTCTCATTGTAGTTACTTTTGCTCGACTGATTTTTATGAGACTTAAGATAGCTTTTGGAAGCCTCTGATGACAAATTTTAGAGGAAAAAAATGAGCAGTGGCACGTCCATACCGTAGTGAATTTTGTGAAACTAACTTTGTATACGTATCGAATACTTTATTGTGTTGTCTATAGTTTTAGTAAGGGTAAAACGGGAGAGGAGTGGAGCGAGGGGTGTACCACCCTCATGCAATCGAAAAAGTTGTGAGACTTACATGAAGCTTATATAGTAAAAATTGATCTATTTACTAAAGAAAAAAAATAATAATACTTTGAGGGCGGCGAGGTAAATTCAGCAAATTTTCTTTTGTTTTAAATTTTATGAAATTATTTTCTACACCATATTTAAAAAAAAACAGTTGTAACTCTAGTGGAATTTAAACACTTTGAAAAAACAATTAGTAGGATAGGAGATAGGGAGTTGGAAGCCCCCATAGTCATAATATTTGCGTTTAAGTCTAGACTGCCTTTTATAAGCAAAGTGCAGTTATCCAACAAGGTTACATTAAATCAGCCGTTGATAATATTTTGCTCGAATTTTTTATGATGACAAGATATGACAAGATGTGTCATATCTTGTCATATCTTGTCTATTTTATATGCTGTAACTTTTTTTAAGGCATTTGATAAAAGTTTATTTATATTTTTGTTGTTTCATATGTTTGAAACATAATAACCCAAACCGTCTAATTGATAGCTGTGTACTTTAGATTATAAATTACATTTATATACAGACATAAAAGCCCTATCGGACATTTAGTTAAATTTAAACTTACATACTTTTAGTTAACTATTTCGCAACTAGTAGTGACTGACACCTAAATAAATTTTCTATGTAAACAACTATGTATTTTAGCATTGTGATGTACTAAAAGAGGTAGTAGGTTTTCCCTTTCACTACTTTAAACTAACTTTAAGTTTGTTACATTGTAGTCATCTTAAAATCATCAAATTTAAGCTGGCCTGGGTTCGAATCTCGCACTGGATTTTATTTAATCAAAATAAACAATTTTTTATATTTTTTTAATTTTTAACAAGCAAAGTCTTGATCGAAAAAAAAAAACAGATGATCTTTTGGGCCAGCACAATAGCCTAATTTAACTCGTATTACCTAATAGATAGATATATGAGTACATAAGTATTAGAAATAAAATTTAATTAAACTTCCAACATCTGAACAATTGTATCGATTCAGAATATATATAATTTATGGGGTCGAAAGTATTTATTAAGCAAGTAAAAGCGCTATATTCGGCTGTGCCGAATCTTATATATCTTTGACCTTTTTGACCTTGGTTTTTTATATGCCCAGCCATATGATGCACCCGAGGTATTTCGTACAAATATTATAATAAAAATGCCTTTTATATGGATGTTTGTATTTATGTACATTTAAACATATATGCACGCATACAAACATATACATATGTATGTAAATACATACAGTACATATGTACATTCATACATAAGTACATACATACATATTTACCTACACACATCCATATGAAAATACATGCCTACGTCCAAGTATACAAGAAACTTTTTGCATATTTTTTATGCCTATCCATATACAACATATGTATATGTTTACCAGCGTTGCCAGTTATCATTTGTTAAACTTTTTGTATGGATTTTCTTCTAAAAAACTAAAGCAATTGCCTATGTCTCGGTTGGTGTTAAACCGGTCTTGGTGATTTTAAATAGCAATTGTCTCCAGGATATTTCCAATAGTTTAACATCAATAACTGGTCCGTACTACTGTAATTGATTTCGGAAACACCTGATTTCAACAGACGAACGCTTGGACAGACGTACATTGCTATATTGACTTCCCTATCTATTAGGATCCAAAATATATCAACTTTATGGGGTCGTAAATGGATAATAAAAAAATTACAAACGTAATGGCAAGCTGATATGTCCTCACCACTACGTAAAGGGAATAACAACAATCATACACACACACTATTGCTCTTTAAACAAGTAAGAGCGCTATATTCGGCTGTGCCGAATCTTATATACCCTTAACATTGACCTTTTGAAATCCCAAACTTTTTTTTATTTTTATCCATTTTTTACTTATCAAATATTTCTAATTTTTAAATAGGGGTGGGTGTCATTTTTTAACGCTCCATGGGTGACGGGGAAGTTGAAGGGGTTTTTATACTAATTTTTACAAATTTTGTATGGCAACCCACTGACAGGGTGGAGACAGGGGGTAAGTATATTCTAGGAATATGTTTTGGAGGGGAAACTAATGGGGGTCGGTCGTACACTTTATTGCTCTAAGGCCAACTTTGAAGAAGTTGTGGGCATTTTTACATCATTTTTGTAAATTTTGTATGGCAACCCCTTTAGGGCGTGGAGATAGAGGGTAAGTATATTCTAGGAATATCTTTGGGAGGGCAAACTAATGGGGGTCGGTCGTACACTTTATTGCTCTAAGGCAAACTCTGAAGGAGTTGTGGGCATTTTTACATAATTTTTGTAAATTTTGTATGGCAGCCCCCTTAGGACGTGGAGAGAGAGGGTAAGTATATTCTAGGAATATGTTTGGGAGAAGAAACTAATAGGGGTCGGTCGTACACTTTATTGCTCTAAGGCCAACTCTGAAGAAGTTGTGGGAATTTTCATATCATTTTTGTAAATTTTGTATGGCAGCCCCCTTAGGGCGTGGAGATAGAGGGTAAGTATATTCTAGGAATATGTTTGGGAGAAGAAACTAATAGGGGTCGGTCGTACACTTTATTGCTCTAACGCCAACTCTGAAGATGTTGCGGGTATTTTTAAATCATTTTTGTAAATTTTGTATGGCAACCCTCTTAGGGCGTTAAGATAGGGGGTAAGTATACTCTAGCAATACGTTTGGGAGGAAAAACTAATGGGGGTCTGTGATACATTTTTTTCTTCTACGGGCGACTTCGGGGAAGTTGTAGCGGTTTTTACCTTATTTTTAAAATTTTGTATGTCAACCACGTCAGAAGCTGGAGATAGAGAGTAAGTATGTTCCAAAAAATTTTGGATGGAAAAAATAATTTGGGTCGGTCTTACATTTTACCTTTGTAGGAGAACCCTGGAAGCCGTAGGAGCGATTTTAAAAATGTTTAAATTAAGCTTTGTATGGCAACGCTGTTATATGTATGAATACTAATACTAATAAAATTTTCGTTTTGCGTGTTGTTCAATAATATCAACAAGACTGATTCTGTTTTTTTCTTTTTTTGTTGTTTTTTTTATTATTACATACATAAGTATGTTCTTTGTTGTTGTTGTAGACTGAAGAAAAGGAGGTAGTCTTGGTTTTTTGCTTATATCTCGGTCATTTGTCGGGCGATTTTGCTGAATTTCAATGCCGATTTTCTTGCGACTATCTCTGACATTTTGATACCACTTCGGGTCCATGCGATATCGGGGGGCTTCAGAAAGTTGATTTCAACCATAACACGGACAGACGGACAACGCTAAATCGGATTCCCTATCTATAAGGATCCAGAATATATATGCTTTATGGGGTACCAAATGGATAATAAAGAAATTACAAACGGAATGACAAACTTATACATATATACCCTTATCACTTATGTGAAGGGTATAAAAACAGAAAACAAATTAAGCAAAAAAATATACAGGTATGATCGGATGTGCATCTATTGTCTTTGCCAGAATGTTAACAGCGATAGTAATTGTATGTCTTGACAAGACAAATCAATGTCTTGACAAACGTCAAACTTAGTATAAAAAAACCCCAGTATAAAAATACCGGACTTTTTTTATTTGGGTTTTGAAATTTAACTGTCAAACTCCTTTCATAAAAACAGTCTTCATTTTTTTGCGTTTGAATTATCAAACGTTAGCCAAAATCAACAACACATATTCATACAAACCTACGTCCAAACATACATACAAAGACTTAATTTATATCTATGTATGCTTAACAGCGTTCCCAGTTGGTTACATTTGTTACATTTTCCGTATGGATTTTGTTTTGAAAAAGTGGGAAAACTGCGGCAATCGCAGTATTTGGCCTATATCTAGGTCCGAGGTGAAGCAATCTTGCTCATTTTAAATAGCGATCATCTCAAGGATATTTCTGACCAATACCTGGTCCGTAGTACATAAATTGACTCCGGATACTTGACAAACACATAGACAGACAGACATGGCTAAATCGACTTTCCTGTCTATACGTATCCAAAATATACATAATTTATGCATGTGTGTTTGCTTTTACATTAAGGTTCTTTTGGGTTTCTTTGCAGTCAGCTTTAAAGTAAGTTATAAAAATTTAGCTTTTATTCAATTATTTTTGAAGCCGACTACTGTAAGTCCGACAGGGAAGGAAGTTAAACGTTAATAAAAGGTCAGCATTTGAATAGTTTTTATTAATTTTTTTATTATAAATTTCTTACAAGAACGATTTTAAAATTCTAAGATTTAAGATTTAAGTTTTTTTTTTATCCATAGCATATGCTCATACTTCTTTTAATATTATTATTTTATTAATATTTTCTTAATTTAATGTAAACTAAACATGTCTTTCAATTTAAAAATTTTACGTAAATATTTTAGCACTAACGACTTGGACATCATTGTAAATATTTTATTTTTTTGCATGTCACTCAAGCTTTTCCCCTTCTTTTTTTAATCTGAATTACATAAGATAAAAACATTTATCTAAAGTAAATATGTGTGTAAAACTACAAATTAGAAAATAAAAAACGTATATTTACATTTTGCTTTTGATGTTTTGTTTAAATTAAAATGATGTTTATTTTAACGCCAGTACAAGCTAGACTTTTGTTTATTTTTAATGACTTTTTATCAACAAAATTTTCATAGTGCGATGCAAAAAAAAACAAGTAGAAACGTGATAGTCGGTCAAGATCGACCTTATTATACCCTACACCATGTTTGTGTAAGGGTCAAAAGAAAAAAACCGATAATAATTGTATTTAGTTTAATAAAGATAAACATGTTTACAAAATTTTGAGAAGGTGAAGTAATATTCGAGCTACTTGTATCCTAAAATGATTTTTCCTGTAGGACATTTGTATGGATGCTTAATTATAAAACAAACCGATTACATTTTTGTTCAGTATTCTATTTTAAGATATTAAGTGAGATACATAGGCTAGATTTTTTGAAGAAAGAATAATATTTGAGTTAGTTATAGGTTAAAATGGCTTACCATTAACAATAGACTTTGTGCCAAGAATGCATGGAATACTTTCATTTCAAGAATATATCGACGCTCGGTTGGACGGACGGTAATGCTTAATTGGACTCAGAAAGTGATTCCGAGTAGATCCGTATACCTGAAGGTGGGTCTGAGACCATTATTTTTGAACGTTACAAATATATGCTTAAACGCATAACACTTCTTTATTGTGGGGGTAAGAAAGAAAAAAGTGTTTTCTCACAGTGGGACAAAAAAAATAAATAATAAATATCATAATGTTGGTCAAAAACTTTATTTAAAAAAAATCCGTAAAAAAAGGAATTATTTTAAGAATAAAAGATTTAAAAATTTTAAAGTCCCCTCGATTAGGAATCATGTAAACTACGAACGGATATCGGTAGCATGATTTTATTCTGCACGCAGGCTGTTAAAAATGGTCGTACAACTTTTAACTTCTTGACTTGTTTTTTTTTCAGTTCATTCACAAAGAAAATTATTTTTATCATTTTAGTAAACTATAGAGCTAGAGCTAGCAGCTAGAGCTATCGAACTTAAACCTTCTAAAAAATTTCTTGAAAAAGAGTTCGGGAAAACAATCTCTGTGTCTTTTTACTATTATCCGTTTTCAGTTTATGCGACTAATTGTAAATTCCATTAGTACGTCTTAAAATCTGAGTAGTTGGGGCATAGGAAACCCACTTTAATGTCAAATCGGATTCAAGAGTTTTTATGTTAAAATGATGCAAAGAAAACTTAGCTACAAAATTAAATAAAATAATTAATGCCAGTATTAAAATCTCCATTTTTTCTTTTTAGAAAACTCCACAGCTTTCCCAAGAAATATTTGACAGTATTAACTTTACTGCACTTTTCACAAATGAAATCGCGGCGTATGAGAAACTTATTCCAGCTTTACAAGATTTTAGTAAAGTCGACTTAAAAATTTCCAAATTTTATTATGCTGATTTAGGCAAGGACTATGCTGTTTTTGTAACTGAAGATTTTTCTTGCAAAGGTTGGAATGTATGCAAAGAAATGGTTAATATATCGCTGGAGCACATTCTTTTGGGTGTCAAATATTTGGCCGAATTTCATGCCATAGGTTTTGCCTGGCGTCAGCAGTATCCTCTGAAATTTAAGCAGTTTACAAAAGATCTTAAAGAGCCACGATACGCCTCTGAAATACATCCTATTTGGGCTTTAATGTTAAAAGAAAGTATAAAAAGAGCGATAAGAGCCACCCGTGAATATGAAAAGTCAGTGGAAGAAAAGTTTTTGTTTAAATTTAGCAATTTAGTTGGTGATAACTATAACTATGGCAGAGAGCTTGTTAAGCCTCGAGAGCCAATGGTCACTTTGTGTCACGGTGATTTTTTACGCAATAATGTGGCTTTTAAATATGACGAAACTGGCCGCCGACCTGTGGATGTTATGATGTTTGACTTGCAGACATTAAGAGTATCATCACCAATGGTTGATTTGTCAATTTTCCTATCGCTTTCAACATTTGCCGAAGTTCGTTATAAACATTTTCAACATATTTTTAAACTTTATAGTCAGACATTAAGAGAAACTTATGAGAGGCTGGTACCTGGGACCATACCTGAATATTTGAGGTAAGTTTATCAGCTACCAAAAAAGCTAAACAGTACAACCTGATGAATTGCTTTCGGCTTGAGTGTAATTTTAAATTCGTGTTTGTATGTCTGTTTTTAACTTTAAAAAAACTTTATTTTTTACTCAGTAGGGCGTAAGTATGTGTTAGGAAAATGTTTCCAAGGGAAATGAGTTAGGGTGAGTCCTACATTTGACCTATCCACGGGCACCCTAAAAGTTGTAGGAGAGGATTAATTGCAATGTTACCAAACATTGTATTGGATTCCCCTTAGGCGAAGGAGATAAAAGGGTTACAACATACATGTTCTAGGAATGTTTTTTCAATGAAAAACTAATGGGGGTCGGTCGTACACTTTATTTTTCTAAGGCCGACTCTGGGGAAGTTATGGGAATTTCAACACCATTCTGGTAAATTTTATACGGCAATCCCCTAAGGTGATGGAGTATGTTTATACATCTTTGAAAGAGAAAACTAATGGGGGTGTGTGAAACACTTTATTCCTCTACGGGCGACTCCGGGGAAGTTGCAGGGGCTTATCCCTTTTTTTTATTTATATGGCAACCCCCTTAGGACGTGTAGATAGGGAGTAAGTATATTATAGGAATATGTTTGGTAAGGTAAACTAATGGGGGTTAGTCATACGCCTTATTACTCTAAGGCCGAGTCTGGGGAAGTTATGGGCGTTTTTACGTCATTTTTGAAAATTTTGTATGCCAACCACCTTAGGACGTGGAGATAGGGAGTAAGTATATTCTAGGAATATGTTTGGTAAGAGAAACTGATGGGGGTAAGTCATACGCCTTATTGCTCTAAGACCGACTCTGGGGAAGTTATGGGCGTTTTTACATCATTTTTGTTAATTTTGTGTGGCAACCTCCATGGCTGATGGAGAAAGGAGGAAAAAATGTTTTAGGAAATGTTTGTGAATGAAAAATAATGGGTGCTGTGATACATTTTATTCCTCTAGCGGTGACTCCGGAGAAGTGGTAAAAGTTTTTACCATATCTTTTTTTTTAATTTTGTATGGCAACCATGATGGGAGATACGGGGAATAAAATTAAATAAGAGCACTCTGAGAGCTGTGGAAGCGATTTAAAAAAATTAAAACATAAATTAAATTTGCATGGCAACCCTGCAAGAGGGTGGAGATAGGGTGTAAGTATGCTCCACAAAAATGTTTGTGAGGAAAAATTTTTGGGAGTCCGACTTACATTACACATTATACGGGGCTTCTCCGGGGCAGTTGTAGAGGTTTATAATTACAAGTTTTAGAGATATGAACAGAGATGATTTTGGCTTATATGTCGATCAGTTATCGGGCGATTTTGCTGAATTTTAAAAGCGATTTGCCTGCAGATATACCTAATTATTTGATACCACATATGGGTCTACGCAACATAGGAGAGCTTTAAAAAGTTCCAATTATCTTATGCATGAATAAGGCACATCAAACAGTTACCCTGGAGCAATTCAATGGGTTTTGATGTGTTGCGGGTTCTTAGAGACCAGTAACGGCAGTTTTGCTTTTTGACGTGGCTGTTTAGGTCAAAATAAGCCTCGCCGCTCCAAAAAATGGGATTTACAATGCGAAAACGCTCCGACATCGTTTTACAAAAATTTTTGCGTAAATTCAAGGAATTTTAAATGAATGGAACCTTAGATCTGTTTTTAAAATTTTGAAAAATTGCTATTGGAAGTCCCAGTATGGCTGATCTTTTCCATATTGAAAGTCGCGGATTTTTAAAAAAAAAACTGCTTTCAACCAGTTAAATGTTTTCTAGAGTCCTTTAAGACATTCATAGCCGAAGCAGTTGCGCGGAATCTCCGCACCCACGAACGAATTAAATTTACACTCCGTTCACCACGTATTCGCTGAATACCGAAGTTTAAACAAAATTGTCAACGAGCAATTACTTAAGGATCCTTATTCTTAAGAAATGTCTCCATAGCAAACGCACGATGCTCACTCGACCACTGTGATATCGTGACTAATAATTCCAACGACGCCACTCTCCCTCTGCACCGTTTATTACTTTTTAAAATAATCGTGTTTAAAAATATAAATTTTCCACGAGACACCCTGTACCAGCCAGTTTTTAAATAAGAATCCTTTTAAACGTTTTTTCCTTTATTATTTCTTAATTCGATGTTTACGCAAATATTTACATAAAATTCAGTCATGGATTATGTTTTCTTTTTTATTCTCTTTTTTAGCTATAAATCCTTGATAAAAGAGTATATAAAATTCTTACCCTACAGTATAGGGGTGTGTTCAGCATTCCTTATGAGCTTAGTCGAGCCCAAAACAGAGACATCGCAAGAAATGCTTACAACCCAACGAACAGAAGAGGAAGTTTTGCAGGAGACAATGACAAGAGGCGGTGAGGTTGTTGATCGTGAATTGGCTCATCAAATCAAAGAATTGTATGAGTTAAGTGCAGCAAATGACTGCAATATTTTTTAAGATTTGTTATAGAAATAACACTAAAAGTAATAATTAAAATACTAACACGCAAACTTTAAAAATAAAACTAGAAATAAAACTAAAACAAAACTAAAAAAACATGTTTGTATGAAAATGATGGTCGGTCAGAAGGATTCTGTTACTCCTTACGCTACATTTTAAAAGAAAAAAATGGTTTGTTGCTAGTTTTAATAAAAACTTAAAACAGTTTGAATACAAAAAAGTTCGTCTTCTTCTATTTTTTATCGCACTTAAAGAGTTTTTCGAATAATTGTCAAAGGCCCTTAAAAACATTACATAACTTTAATAAATAAGTATCAAAATGTTCTTCAGATAAATCTTTTCTTTAAAAAATTTAAGTTAATTTTTCAACTTGTCTGGCAACACTGTAAGTAAAACAAAAATACTAAAAGAAGAATTAACAGGATTATAATTTGCATTTTTTGTAGATTTTACTGCAGCATTTTGTCTTCTTGTTGTCGATATTTCAGTTTGTAAACGTTAAAAACTTAAAAATTTGCGTGACAAATGTGGTTTTGTACCAGTTATTTCTAAGTTTTTTTATAAATATTTGGCAGCATGATCTAGCGAAGCATGTGCATTTAGGGCGGTTGCCATGTAATATTTTTTTTTTTCTTTTTTTTTGCATTTTATAAGATTTTTTCCAATGGCACTTACTAATAGTTTGTGTCAAAATTTAACCCAAGAAAAAAAGATAGAGTTAAACATGCAACAAATGCATAGTGCATGCATATATGTCTGTAGCAACTTGACAACAAAAATATCAAACCTGTCTTACCTACTCTGCTGAATACGTTTGATCGTTTATGTTTTGAACTCTTATACAACTGCAATAAAGTGGATGTCAAACAGGTAAGATGATGCGTTAGAAAAAATTTAAAACATAAAGGAATAAAATTTTTATTGAATTCAAATCTTTAGAGTTTGGCTTTTCTAAATAGTTCTTCCTTTAACGTCAACAAAAGTTAACGTATCGATTTAGCAATTAGATTCCAAAATACTTGTTAACAAATATACATGTATTTGTGCTAAAAATGTTAATATTTTCATTGGAAATAACCTCTTAAAAAATGTAAAAAATTATTTTTTTTTTATAATTGTTTAAAATTGTGTATCCTATGTGTCTGTTGCCTGATTTAAATGTTTTAGACATCAATGACGTTTAAGAAAGTTTTTAAAAAACCTCCTTAATAATTTCTGCCTTTTAATATCAACTTTAATGAAATTATGTAGAAATTATTAATAATGTTTTTTTTTAATTTGGTTGAAATCTACTGATGATTTGGTATAAGAGCCAGTGGAATGCATATTAACAACTTAAACCTACAACAAACTCTATAAATAAACTAAAATTGGGACCAAGTCCTAAATTATATTTAAAATTGTTTCCAAAATAACTTATATTAAAGTTATATCAGGGAGTGGCAACATCTTTTACGCATTGCGAAGAAAATCATTATTTGGTAAAAATAAAATCATATTTTAAGGAAAGAAATCATCACTTTTTTTACTCAAAAATTTTATTTTATAGACAAAAAGTATAATAACAATTAAGTTTATGGTATGCATAAAAACAAATTTCTCTCCAATGCACAGCGCAAATAAGTTCTGAAGTTTTTAACAATATTCTTTATAACTGAAATTATCTAGGGCTGCCAGATGATTGTTTCAGTTGATAAATAAAAATTACGACGTTTTCTTAACCCGTCATCTAAAATTTAAATTTCCTATTCAATAAACCTATCAAAGAAGGAACGTTCCTATCTAAAAATTGAAAAAGGGCCAAGTCACGGGAGTTATTTAATAGAAAAATCTTTTAAACCAAATATTTGCTTACATTGCTCGATAAAGTACGAAGTAATAATTTTTTTTGATTTTAGTTAGTTTCAAGTTGGATTTTTTTAGCAAACATTAATAGATAGGCTCTTCGTTTTGTAAAAAAAATCTTTTTTTTTCCAAATCAAGGTTTTTGTTAAAATTCATAATACGAGTACCAATTGATGGTTTTATAAGATTTTCCAAAACGTAGGATTTAAAGTGCTTTCACATGGTATCTACTACATACAAAGTTCTTAAATTTTTTCACATGTTTGAATTATTTTCATTAGTTTAATTAAAAAGATTAGATCTACTTCCAGCCTGCCGGTTGGCCGGATAAACATCGTTATGTCGACTTTTCAGGTGACTTTCGCTTGATTGGTGCTAGTAAAGGTAGTTTTTTTACTCTTGTTTAAAATATTAAAACAGGCACATTTTATCCCCACCACCAAAGTCACGTGGATATAAAATGCTCAAACGTTCTGATTTTCAAACAACTTTGATTCTTAACTCCGTGTTGCTTGCAAGGGCCATAGGTACTCTACATCCTCTCGATCAATACTAAAAGCCGCACATTTTCATATACAACCCTTTTTTTCATATATTTTATTAGTGAATCTTCGTTTAAGCGAACTAACAATAAGTATTTAAATCTTAAAGCTAAGTAACTAATATCAGTCCAGTCAGTACCAGACTAAAATTAAGGTTCTCACAATAAAATTAACTAATTTCAAATGTTTTATCTAAGAGCAATAGTATCCCTTCTTTTTAGGCGGGTGTGCCCACTATGTTGCAGGATGCTTCGAGCGAGCGAATTTGGATGTGTTTCCAGCTTATTTAAATACTTGTCCACATAGTTTAGGATTTCGCTTTTTACTGGTGGAACTTCTAGATCTTTGTGGATGTTGCTGTTTTTAATATACCAAGGAGCACCAGTTATCATTTTCAGAATTTTGTTTTGACGACGTTGTGTTTTTTCTATGTTAGAGGAGGAAGCAGTGCCCCATAATTGTATACCGTAGCACCAAATTGGTTTTAAAATCGAGTTGTAGAGTAGAAGTTTACAATCCAGACGTAACACAGATTTTCTACCAATTTGCCAGCGGATTTGAGCAGCTTTAAGTTTCATTTGAGTCATCTTCGCATCTTTATGAGGCTTCCATGTGAGGCAGCGATCTAGGTGAATACCAAGATATTTTGTCTCGGGTCGTTGAGGCACCATATGGTTGTTAATAGTGATTGGGGAGCACGGTTCTTTGCGTAAAGTAAAAGTAACTTAAGTACATTTTTGTAAATTTATTTTTATTCCCCATAACTTTGCCCATTTTTCAACTTGGGTTACGTGTTGCTGCAGTTGGTTCGAAGCCTCTTTAGGGTCTTTATGAATACTAAGGAAAGCAGTATCATCAGCAAATGTCGACGTGTGTGTAAAACTATTGGTTGGCATATCTGCTGTGTAAAACAAGTATAGAACTGGACCTAGTATACTCCCTTGACGTACACCAGCCCCTATTGGTTGAGAAGAACTTATTTGGTTTCCCTCTTTGATCATAAATTGTCGACCGGTTATGTATTTTTCTAATAGGTTGAAAATATTAGCTGGAACCCTGACATTTTATTAACACTAAGCCTAAAAAAAATATTACATACAGGCTTGTAATATTGACCAAACGATACGTTAAGTATATTAAAGCTATAAATGACAAGCTGGAACAAGCCTTTTTTTTTGTTTTTAATTTTCTGTTTATAAAATTTGTAAACAGGTTATGTATTTCCACGTACCTTTAAATACCTCAATATAATATTAAAAATTATAATTTGAGAAAAAAAATCATTAAATCATATATTTTATAAAAAAATCATCAAAAATATGATAAAGTCATCATTCTGGCAAAGCTGGGTGTTAGAGATGAGCAATGCCGTGATTTTTAAGGAGTGCGGTGAAAAGTGAACATGATTTTTAAATCACTGTTATTTTAAACTGTGACGGGCTTGCAATATGTTATATTTTTACAAACAAATTTATAACTTTAAATTCGATATTAAATTTTTAGTAACAACATCGCGGTTAACAGCTTCATTCTTAATAAGAACAATCAAAAATGTTACTTTGCATACCATATCAAATAATAAGAATCAACATTACAGGTAATAATTGCTTCGCAGGAACACCCAAAAATCTTACCTCCTAAAAATTTGTCAATTAAACATATTAAAAATCTTAGGTGGTCACACTGGTCGTCTGGCAAATATACTACTTTTTATGCTCAGAGAACATTCGCACGCGTGCAAGCTTTTGGGGGACACTAAAGGCAAACTTAACCTACAACAAACCCTATAAATAAAATAAGAAATTTGGGATCAAATCCTGAATAATATTTAAAAGTTGTTGATTCAATACATTTTAAAAAATATGAAAGAGATGCATACAAATGTTCCTATATGGGTTAAATGCATTCAAATTATACTTCAGTCACATCAACTGAGGCCATACAAATATTTTTTATGCATTTAACTCTTTTATGTGGCAATAGATCAGTTATTTTTAAAAATATTTTAAAAGATATTTTTGTGCTAAGCAATCAAAATTTATGGTGTTTTCCTTTCTGGCAAAAATGTTACATTAATGCTACCATTCGAGCGGGTTTATGTTCCATTCTAAAAATACATGCAAGAGTGAAAACAGTTATCGTGTTCCTTTCTGAACATGTTGCACAAATAACTGGCAAGAGTGTAACATTTCTTACCCCCAATTATATTGCAGTGTAACAAAGTACCACTTTTTACAGCTGTGTTATGTAAGTAAATACTTTTTTATGCAGACGAGTTTTTAACACAGAGTGCAGTTTTTATTAAAATCAAGCAATTTTCTGTTTTATTAAAACAAAAAAAATGGACAACTTTTTAAGTGTGTGTGTAAACTGATAAAAATGTTACACATACTTATTGTAACATTTTTTTTAGAATGGAAAACACCATTAGTTAAATAAAACTTTTTTAAAGTTAAGTTTGGTTTGTTTTACTTTCTTGTGTCATTTTCAACGAAATTTTGTGCATATTTGAGCACACACCACTTACGGGGCGGGGGTATTATGCGTTTGCGCAGATATTTATAAAATACAATGGTCTGAGACCCACCATTCAATTCAGAATCGCTTCCATATCCGTCTGTCTAGCTGAGTGTCTCTATATTCTATAATCACGCTGCAGGTCGATATTTATAAGGTATATATTTGTTTATATTTTATATATATTTGGCACAGATAAGTTGTCCAACCCTGGCACAAAGCTTATTGTTTTTGATTACTCAGTTATAACTCCATTTAGAGAAAATTTTCCAAATACTATCAATACATCTTGTCATAAAGTCCACATACAAATGTGGTAAACGGTATAATACGGTCGGGCTTGACCGACTTATCTATGGCATAAATATCAAATATAAAGGGCCTACTGAGAATATTATAAATATTTGTGTTAAACTGGGGACAATCTTCAGAAGCAAGAAACTATTTTATTCATATTTGAGTTGAAGTTCTTTAGGTTTTATTTTAATGAAATCACCTCTTAACTTAAGCCCTCAGTAATTATCAGCATCTGCCATTGCTTATACATAGATTTCTTTGCGTTTCAACTTTATTAAAACCATTCTGGGCCAAATGATGTTCAAGAAAGTTAAATAATTAACTTCATTAAAAGGCTGGCATTTAAGATGAAAATAAACCGACTTAACAACCAAGTTTTACTAATCGCTTCATATCAATATTACCGACATTGTTATATTTCTTTACATGTAATCTTATTGGGGTTTGCATGATTTGTTTCCCCCTTACACTCTCAACCCAAATCTAAATGTAATTTAAGTAGAAAGGATACAGATGTGTGCATGTGTGTACGCACGTATGTTCCTATTAAACATATCATTAACACATACCACAAGAAATTGTGGTTGAAAGAAAAATGAGCCGACTGTCACATACAGTTGGCAAGCCAGCAGCCAGTTAGCCATTTAATATTAATTACCACAATTAGTAAATGGACATAAAATAGTTTCAAATGATTAGGCTCATTAGAATGATGATTAGCTGGCTGGCTGCGAGTATCCATTTCTTTTTACCAAATACCAAAAAAGCAACGCAAACTATCACAAAACAAAACACACATTCTCATCAAAGAAACACATTTGTTTTTTGTTGTTGCTGCTTTTGTTGTTTTTTTAAGCCATCAAGCTGTTTGTTTTTATTGCCAACCATGGGTGATCGCTATCTATCAATTACAACACCGTTTTTTAATTGGAACTTTTTAGATTTTTTCCTCCTTTAAGAATCGCAATGTTACAGTTGTTTTTTTTTTTGCAAAACAACAACAAAACTTTTTCAAAAATTTCAAAAATGTTAGAACTGCAAGAGCTGACGAAAAAAACTACTTAAGTATCAATAGACAATCAAAGGATGTAATTGGTATGTTCATTCCTCTCTCTCTCTCTCTCTCTTTCTCTGGCCACCTTGCTGTGTATTGGCAATGATCGATGAGTTTGATTTGTTTTTTCTTGTCTTTCAGTTAACTTAGCGAAATAAAGAAAAAACATTTTTATTTTATCTAACAGGCGGTAAATTGCATGTAACTTCCTGCTGCTTTTGCTTCTGGTCCTGATCGTCTCGCTTGACTATTTTGGCATTATCTTTTTATCATTTTATGGGCAATTGAATGAATTTTCTACATTTAAATCCAGAAGTAGTTCTTACTTTTTTATATATTTTAATTTAATTTTTTTTTTGTTTATTTTTTGCATTTGTCATTGGAAGATAAACTTAAATCGAAAATTTCTTATTTTTTCTTTTAGCTTCTTTCTTGGCGTGATTGTTGTTTAAGCTACTAATGACTAAAAGTACTGATATTGCTATCAGCATCTGGCATTTATTTAATTCATCAACTTCTTCAATTCTTGCAAAACTGCCTGCTGCAGATCAATTTTTTTAAAACAGCTTTCCTTTTAAAATATTTATATTTATAATCTTGACTAAAATTTTTTGAAGATTAGCCTATTACACTGTGTAACAATACATATCTAAAAGGAATAGCGTTGGCAACTGACCGATTCCTTCACCTTCGTACAGCCCAAACGCGTTGAGTTGGAGACTTGATTTTTGGACTTAGTGTACCCTTTTTACATGTTTAGAAGTAAAGTTTAAAAATTACTTTATATATCTGGGCACCTTCTAATTTGTTTTAACTAGTAATACAACTAGTATATATGCAAAGTTTGAAGATTAAACTCCAATAAGAAGACAGTGCTCAAACCAAAATAATACGAGGGTTGCATTTTATATTTCGGGATTAGAGGAGAAAAACAAATAATAATTATCGAAAATCACTTTATTGTTTTTTAAAATACTCCCCATGAAGATCTTTACAATTTTGCATGCGTTTGAACAAGTTGTCGAAGCACTTTTACCACTCTAATTGAGGTATCTCCAAAACATGCATTCTGAATACAGCAACCGCTTCTTTAGGTGTCGAAAAACGTTGACCTCTAAGTTTGTTTTTTACGAACGGGAATAAAAAGAAGTCACTTAATGCCAAGTCAGTACTATACGGCGGATGACTCATCAAATCGATGTTTTGAGTGCTTAAAAATCCAGTTGTTTGAGCCGATGTGTGAGAATTCGCATTGTTGTGGTGAAGAGTAATCCATCTTCGGCGGTTGGTTTTCCTGACTTCTTAAAAGACAACTGGCAAACAAATGGTTGTGTACCACTCAGAATTGACTATTCTGCGTTATTTAGCGATATAGTTGCGACATGTCCAGTTTTTCTGAAAAAACTGGCGATCATTTGCTTAGAAGTTCTTTGTGCGCGAACAGCTTTTGTTGGATTTAACTCATCTTGAAATATCAATACAGTCGACTGCTGTTTACTTTCGGGCTCATACGCGTAAATCCAGGATTTATCACCTGTCACGATATCACAGACGTCGTATTTTCTGAGCATTTCTTTCGACCAATCGACACGAGCCTTTTTTTAACGATTGACAAATTGTGCGGGATCCAACGCGAAAAATTTGTTTTGACAGTCGAATTTTCATGCAATATTGAATGCACGCTGGTCTTACTAATGCCTAAGGTTGTCTCAATCTCACGAAAAGTCACATGACGATCTTCCAATATCAGTTCATGCACAGCATCAATGGTTTTCGGAACAGCAACTGATTTTGGACGACCTTCACGAAATTCATCTTGGAGTGAACTACGACCACGATTGAATTCACCATACCATCGATTAACACTGGTCCTTGATGGAACTTCATCGCCAAAAACAGAATTTAGTTCCTCCATGCACTATTTCTGAGTTAATCCACGTCGAAAGTTGTAAAAAATAATCGCACGAAAACGTTAACGATTTAATTTAATTTTTGGGTCGAGTTGAATCTTTTAAGTTACTGCAAACAACACAAATAGCGCTCGTATGTCAAAACGTTCTGAGTACGTATAACCTAGAAAACGTCAAACTTTACGATAGAGCTGTCAGTTGTCGGATTAAAACACTAGTGTTGCCAAATCCCGAAATATAAAAGGCAACCTAAGTATTAATAATTTTGTAGTCAAATAGTATTTCTTTTCAATTTTTGAGAATTTTGCATATTTTGGTTCATCTAGAAATATAAAAATAAAGGTCTATTGACCCCAGGTGAGGCCGAAAGTCAACTAACGTGTGATTCATTTCAAGGTTCCCTACTTTTTTAAAGAAAATAACACAGAAAATTCCAATTTAATGGGGAATGTTTATTATCATTTGAAAGAACATTCTTTGGCATTTATTTTTTGAAGATTATGTCTACCAAATATTGGCCGTTGCTACCTCAAAGATGGTCCATTCGTTGAGTCCAATTTTTGATGACTCCTTCGAGCATTTCGACTGAAAACTGGCGAATGACACGAGTGATGTGTTCCTCTCAGACCTGAGTCGAAGCGGATTTGTCCGCATAAATTTTAGACTTTACATATTTTACAGAAAAAAGTCTAACGGTGTGATATCACACGATCTTGGTGGCCAATCGAAAACGTCGGATCTTCTTGGAACTTTGCAAGAGCCCATAGAGCGAAGCAATGTCGCTTGGGAAGGTCAAGCGGCTTCAGTTGTTGCACAAGCTGTATTTTGTACGCTCTTAATTTAAGATCTCGACGTAAATTGCGCCAAGTTATTCCATACGTCAGTTCGAGTTGCTGTGAACCGCGCCGAATCGACTCTCCATGGTTTTCGTGTACACTCTCAGCTACGGCCGCTATATTTTTCTTCACAGCGTGCTGGACGTGGTCTATTTGGTCGAATATTATCCAAAAATGAATGCTGGGTCTCAAAATGGGTGATGCGGTTGTGAATAGTATACTCAGTAGGCCGATTGTGTTGACCATAAGTTGAGCGAAGTTCACGAAACACATTCCTCACAAAGCGTGAATTTTCGTAATAAAGTTGAACGATTTGTAAACTTTGTTCAGGCGTAAGTCTATCCATTATAAAATGCCAAACAATACTTAACAAAAATAACATGACAGCATGACACGACTCACACGTGATTTGTCAAGAAAAGGCTATTGAAAAAAGTATCTCTACTTGAATCGCTCGTTAATTTAAGCGTAAAAGGTCTTAATCCTAAAATGAAAGCTCATTATTTTGACTTACGGAACTTTATTAAAGAAAAAGAGTTTTATTTTTATTTAACACATACATATATAATATTTATTATTTAAAAAACTTGTTTGTACTTGTCGTAGCTAGGATTTGAACCTGGGGCTTTTAGAACTGCCACAACAGCGCGCTGCCATCTAGGCCACTGAGGCACTTTGTTTTTAAATGTGAAAATATTTATTAAAGCAACAAGTTTTTTCTGTTTATTTTTTCGAAGTAATCCCGACTAGCTTGATTCAATAAAACAAATCGTATTATGAATTAGTAAAAAAGTTTAAGTCGGCCAAGCTCGATCCACCCCTACAATGCATTTCATATTAAAATATGTAAAATATGTATGCAGGATAAGATGTTTCAGGATTCAGACTTAATTTCGATTCCTTATACAAATGAATAAGCATTTAAGGCAATAGTTGCCTCGAATATTACTCTATATTCAAAAATGTTTCCGAATATTTATCAGCTAATGCCAACAAACATTAACTCATATACTGCAATAAACATCTGTTATATAACATGGATTCCATATACATAAGTCCCGGATTTCACGTCAAACCGCATAAATTGTGAATTACTATTGCTATCGATAGCCAACTAAAATTTATAAAAAATAGTTCATTAGTGATAGTACCTCCCATTACAGGCGTTTACCAAAAAAGTTTTGTGTAGGGTATAATATGGTCGTGGCTGAACGCTTTAACCATATTTCTTTATTTTAATATTAAAAACATTTGGAAAAATATTAAAAGAATGATAAAATGAAAGAAAAACTTCCAGAGTTTTTAAGAGGCGTATTTAAAAAGTTACCTGCCATCAAAACTAAAATCTGGAGCAGAACTTACCGAAATTCGGACAAAAAAAACAAATATGTATATAGAAACTTCTTTAGTCCCCTGCAAAACATTAAACTGGCCTTTTGATATAAAAATATTTTAAAAATTAAACAACAATATTTGCATTAAAAAATATTATTATTATTGAAATAGTATTTTTAAATTCATGCCTACAGGTATCTATCTAATGACTTGTATTTTTATACCCTTCACATAGTGATAGGGTATATATCACTTTGTCATTCCGTTTGTAATTTCTTTATTATTCATTTGCGACCCCATAAAGTATATATATTCTGGATCCTTATAGATAGGGAAGTTGAAATAGCCATGTCCGTCTGTCCGTCTGTCCGTCTGTCCGTCTGTCCGTCTGTCTGTCTGTCTGTCTGTCCGTCTGTCCGTCTGTTGAAATCAAGTTTCCGGAGTCAAATAAAAAGATACAGACCAGTTAATGGTGTCAAACGATTACAAATATCCCGCTAACAATCGCTATTTAAAATCAGCAAAATCGGTTCACTATTGACCGAGATATAAGCGAAAACCCAGAGTAACCCATTTTTTTTAGGACAAAATCCGTGCATATATCCCCATATATCTCAGTAAGTATAATCACTCTTGCCACAAAACTTGGCACGGATACTCCTAAGGAAGGGACCTAAATAATGGAAAAAGTTTTTTCAGATAGGACCAGGGGAAGGGGTATTTTTCCTACAATTGCACAAATTTGGTGAAATATTTTATGCGCTATATCTCGGAAACTATCACAGCTATCGACATAAAATGTTCTACAAAAAGTAATTGTACGCATAGATCTACACTTTAAAGAAAAATTTTTTTGAGTGGGGGCAAAAAATGGGGTAGCTCCCATACAAATCGACAATTGTTATAAAATATTCGATACGCTATATCTCGGAAACTATCACAGCTATCGACATAAAATGTTCTACAAAAAGTAATTGTACGCAAAGATCTACACTTTAAAGAAAAATTTTTTTGAGTGGGGGCAAAAAATGGGGTAGCTCCCATACAAATCGACAATTGTTATAAAATATTCGATACGCTATATCTCGGAAACTATAACAGATATCCACATCAAATGTTCTACAAAAAGTGATTGTACGCAAAGATCTACACTTTAAAGAAAAATTTTTTTGAGTGGGGGCAAAAAATGGGGTAGCTCCCATACAAATCGACAATTGTTATAAAATATTCGATACGCTATATCTCGGAAACTATCACAGCTATCGACATAAAATGTTCTACAAAAAGTAATTGTACGCAAAGATCTACACTTTAAAGAAAAATTTTTTTGAGTGGGGGCAAAAAATGGGGTAGCTCCCATACAAATCGACAATTGTTATAAAATATTCGATACGCTATATCTCGGAAACTATAACAGATATCGACTTAAAATGTTGTACAAAAAGTGATTGTACGCAAAGATCTACACTTTAAAGAAAAAATTTTTTGAGTGGGGGCAAAAAATGGGGTAGCTCCCATACAAATCGACAATTGTTATAAAATATTCGATACGCTATATCTCGGAAACTGTAACAGATATCGACTTAAAATGTTCTACAAAAAGTGATTGTACGCAAAGATCTACACTTCAAAAAAAAAATTTTTTTGAGCGGGGGCAAAAAAAGGGGTAGCTCCCATACAAATCGACAATTATTATAAAATATTCGATACGCTATATCTCGGAAACTATAACAGATATCGACTTAAAATGTTCTACAAAAAGTGATTGTACGCAAAGATCTACACTTCAAAGAAAAATTTTTTTGAGTGGGGGCAAAAAAAGGGGTAGCTCCCATACAAATCGATAATTATTATAAAATATTCGATACGCTATATCTCGGAAACTATAACAGATATCGACTTAAAATGTTGTACAAAAAGTGATTGTACGCAAAGATCTACACTTTAAAGAAAAAATTTTTTGAGCGGGGGCAAAAAAAGGGGTAGCTCCCATACAAATCGACAGTTGTTATAAAATATTCGATACGCTATATCTCGGAAACTTTAACAGATATCGAAATGGAATGTTCTACAAAAAGTAATTGCGCAAGAATGCCTACGCTTTAAAAAAAAATTTTTGAGTGGGGGCAAAAAAAGGGGTAGCTCCCATACAAATCGACAATTATTATAAAATATTCGATACGCTATATCTCGGAAACTATAAAAGATATCGAAATGAAATGTTCTACAAAAAGTAATTGGGCAAGATTGCCTACACTTTAAGGAAAAAATTTTTTGAGTGGGGGCAAAAAAAGGGGTAGCTCCCATACAAATCGACAATTATTATAAAATATTCGATACGCTATATCTCGGAAACTATAACAGATATCCACATCAAATGTTCTACAAAAAGTAATTGGAACACAAGGCCTACGCTTTAAAGAAAAAAATTTTCGGGTGGGGGATGAAGAAGGGGTAGCTCCCATACAAATTAACAATTTTTATAAAATTTTCGTTACGCTTTTTCTGGAAAACTTTTACAGCTATCGACTTCGAATATTCTACAAAAAGTAATAATCAAATAATTTATACATTTTGGAAAAAAAGTTGGAGAAGAGCAGTGGGACTAGAACATTTAATAAGTTTTATTAACCTTTAAATATGGATAATGTCGAAAACTTTTAAAACTTTCGACCTCAAATCTTCTTCATCTGTTTCTATTATTCATATGAACGTTAAAATTTTGTTATTTTTTCTATGAACTTTAAAACTCGCACAAGGTTTTTTATTATATTATTTGCAGTACAAAATTACTCGGCTGGGTATATTTAAAGACCAATGTGAAGGGTATATAAGATTCGGCACAGCCGAATATAGCGCTCTTACTTGTTTTTTATCACATTTGCCCTGAGAGATTGTGCCAAAGTGTTTACTAGTAAATGTACACGTTTTAAATTAAAATTTCAATTTTTTAGCACACAAATCATTTTTATTGAAAATATAAATTGATTAATGATACATTAAACACTTCACCTTAGGAAAATCCCGCCTACTGTTCTAAAAAGCGCTCGCTCGCTCGCCCAGCAACTAAATCGTTATGCACGCAATACACATTTGAGATACAAAAGTCAGGCCGAAAATGCGTTAACTAGTTTTTTTAGTTTTTTTTTTCAATATAATTTTTAGATTGTATTAAAAAAAATATATAATTTTTTACTTAAAAATAGGCAAAATTCGAATGGAGGCAAATATTATTAAACACACACAAACACAATTAAAAGTTTTCAGGTGAAACAAAATGTATTACGTCGCATTAGAAAAACTTAACAAAAATCAAGCTTTAACACATTTTTAATTTTCATGCTACATTATAGACTAAATGAATTCAAAACGTGTGTTTAACTTAACGTTGTTTTTAATAACTTATTTTTTTTATTTCTATCGAGCTTGTAAAGTTGTAAGGAGGCCGTGTTAAAAGTCTTTTTAAAAATTACAAAATTTTTTTAAGCTTATGTATATAATGTTTTAAGTCTTCAAAATACTTTGTTTTAGTTTTGTTTACAGAAGTAAAAAAACACATTCTAATCTTCTCACATATTCTAAACTCACACTCCTTGCTACAGGATATTGGCGCTTGCGCGTGATTTGACGAGCGTTGTCTTCTTCTGGAATCTTTGCTGATAGCGTCTTTTTCTTATTATTCTACTAACGGTTCCCTGTTATACCCTTCATATAAGTGATAAGGGTATATACATATAAGTTTGTCATTCCGTTTTTAACTTCTTAAAAATCCATTTGCGACCCCATAAAGTACATATTTTTTTTTTGTTTCTTATAGATAGGGAAGCTGATTTAGCGTATCTAAAGCCGCTTGATATTTCTGTAAACTATTTGTGGTATCAAAACATTAGATATAAGTACTTGTGACAATTTCGCTATTGAAATTCAGCAAAATCGCCTGGTAACTGACAGAGATATAAGCCAGCAACCACAACTACCTCTGTTTATTTCTCTAAAATTTTTACATGCAGCATACAGCTCTACAGCTGCCTAAGGTTCGCTTCTACACAGGTTCAATGAAAGACTCTCATTTATTTTTTCTCACAAAGATTTTTGTGAAACAAACTTACTCGCTATCTCCAGCCCCTAACAGAGTTGCCATACAAAGTTTAATTTTTTTTAATCACTTCCATAGCCTTCAGGGTGCTCCAACAAAGATCAAATTTAAAACCGACCCCAAATAATCTTTTCTCCCATATATTTTTGTGAAACAAACTTACCTGCTATCTTCGGCCCCTAACAGGGTTGCCATACAAAATTTTAAAAAACTAGGGTAAAAACCCCTAAGGCCTCCCCGGAGTCGCCCTTAGAGGAATAATATGTATCAATGACTCCAATTTGTTTTCCCTTCCTAACATATTCCTAGAACATACTTACCTCCAATCTCCATCACCTAAGGGGGTTGCCATACTGAAGTTCGCTGCCCAATTGTGATTAAGAGAGGTTAAAATTTTGGTACTTGTCTGCTGTGGTAGAATTGTACAGAAGTTATTTTGCCTCAAAAGAAAAAATTTGTTGCAAGAACCAAAAAACTCGTTTTGAAATAAATTTGGTTGCAATTACGAATATTTAAAAAAAAATATCCCTTCACTTTTACTTCTTCCTTCAGGATTTTGGCGCTTGCACGTTATTCGATGAACACTGACTTCTTCTAGAATCTTTGCTGACAGCGTAGTTGGCAAAATAAAGTAAATAGGAGTACACTTGTATGGGCACTTTGTCAAAATTGTACTGATCACATCGGCATTTAGTATGATTATTTGGGACATAAAGTAATACTTATATGAAAAATTGTGTGACGAAAGAAAAACATTTGTGGTAATTATACCGTTCAGTAGCAGCTGAAGTGCATATACAAACTACTGTTCTAAGCAACTCCATTGACAGCCAAATATTTTTTCCACAATGTAGAAAGAGATATATGTAAGTATCTGTATGTAGCTTCACATTAAATCCTTAGCCCACAAATTACCAGGTGCTCCATTTAAAATTAAGTTTAAAAAATTTCTAAATCAGATTAAAAAAGTTTTTAATAAATCTCTTTTGCAATATCAACGGTTTAAAATTTTGAGAGATAATGGTGTTCAGTTCTCTTTTACTTGTTAATTCTCTGTTTTAAAGAAACTAGCAATTTGATCCTCTTTTATATACTTTCGTATCCAAAAAAGAGTTTTTTGATTTTAATTGGACTTTAAGTACTGATTTTGTATGAAAATTTCGTTTAAAAAATCTATGTTTAATTTGAAATTTTTTTTTTGGATACGGCCCTTTTATTGCCAAAAACATAAAAATATTAAAAATAATAATTTTTGGATTTCTATATTTTATGTCAAAAAAGTTATTTTTTCATTTTTTTTTTGTTGTTGTTGTAAAAATAATTACTATTTTTTAATTCTTATTTTTTTGACACAAATAATTACACATAATTTTTAAACTTTTGTTGGAATAGATTATCGTTATGATTGTAATACATATATTTAATTTTACATAATTTTATTTTATAACTATTATTTCTGCCAAAAAAAAAATTAAATTAAAAAAAATTGTACATTGTTTTTTCATTAAAAAATTCGAAAATAATTTTTATTTACAGTTCCTGGTATTTTAACCAAAATATGCAACTCTGTAGAATAATTGAAAACAAAAATTTGTTTTTTGAAGAAGTCATGCATTTAAGCTATTTTACAAATTTATTTTGGAACGAACAGACTGACCTCGTACAACTCGAATATTTTATGCGTTCGAAAAGTTTTTTGCGTGCATTTTTTTCTGCCGTAAGACCTGCAACACCTGTTTCATTTGCAACAACAAATATTAAAATGTTTATGTATTCACTTTATATAAATTGTAATTTGAAGTGATTTTATTTTTCGTTTCGTTAAGCTCTGTCTAATGCGGATTGGCTAAACCAACAAATGAAAATCAACTTTTAAAAACAAAAAGCAATAGAAATAGCAATAGCAATATGTACTTAATTTAAAAATGTTTTACTTTTACGCACAATTTTTTTAGTGCAACGAGTGTATATTTGTTTGTTCGTTGTTGTCTTAATCTGGTTTAAAAAAAAAATTAACGGATAAATAATAGAATGGTGAATGTCGCTATATTGTTTTTGCTATGACATTATTTAATATGTATGTGTAGATAGCATAGCAGATTAAAACAATAACTCTTTTCATAAATCGCCATTTTGACTTTAGGTAAAATTTTGTTTAAGAATTTATTGAAAATTACAGGTAAGTTACCTTCCTATGCATATACACATGCGCATATGTATGATGTGTGTTTGTATGTGCACAATTTAGTTTGGCATTTAACATTTTAATAAATACCTATTAATTCATTAATTTGTTTTTAAAAATCATGTAGACTTATGTACATACATATATATATTATTTAATAGTATTATAAAATCATTTTCTATTTAATTATTGCCATATTTTAGTTTTTTTTTTTTGTCAAGTCTCTATTTTTAATCAATTATGGTTTATGAATTGATTTACATACAGTTGCTGCAAATTCTTGTATACATACATATATGTAACTCAAACGTAGAAACTCTCTTCTGGTTTAGCTAAAATCGTTTGATCCTTATTTGTTGGATTGCTTAGTTTTAAAAAAATTTAAAAATAGTTACATAGATTATTTTAACATACATATGTATATGTAAATTAAAGCAAAGTTTTAGTTTAGTCATTAAAACGAATTTAAAGAAATTCTAGGCAACCATTGACCTAATTTTCCTAGCTAAGTTTAAATAATTTTGAATTGATTTTAAAATAAAATCATAAGCAAAAAATGTGATATTTACAATACAGCGTTCGATTTAATGCTGAACTGCCTTAAAACGAATAAGTATTATTACTGTCATATAGGTACATACATACATATGTATGTAGGTCCAAAATGATATAATATTTATAAAAAAGTATAAATAATAAAGAGTAGGTAGAAAATTGAGATAAATTCTCACTTATGGATTTATATATTAATAAATAACGCCGTTTCTACTAAAGTTTAAGAAAAAAACAAAAAAACGTTTTAATCGTATTACATAAACGCATAGAAGCAAAACCATAAACAATTGAAAAAAAATGTAAATTTTTAAAAATATTTTAACATATTTTGTGTTTGTTTTAAAGCTTTGCGTTTTAGAAAATAAGGGGAAGGATAATGCTTGAAAAACAAAAAATAATATTTTAAATTATGTATACGATTAAATTAACGGTTAATTAAGTTGCAGAGCCCCTGCTGCTTTAAACACAAACCACCGCGCTTAACAAAGGCGAATGATAACAAGGTGGTGGTGATTTCACAACAACCAATTTGCGGCAAAGAAAATTTTCGTTTTTGTTGTGATTTTCGTTGACTGATGTTTCTATAAAATATGTGAACATATATAAATTTGACATTTCAGCCACTATTAATGCAAAAAAAAAAAATAAATCAGTTGTGCTCATAACACCACCTGATCAATAGATTCAAACAAAATTAATAAATCTGTCAACCACTTTTGCATAATTTCAAGTCATATATGTAATCAGTTGTGTTCTTAACACTACCTGTATTAGTATATCCTTACCCAACCACGTTATGATGTAAATAAAGAACAGCTGTTAGATAATAAACTACTGCTTCGAAGAATGTGGATGTGAAAATTAAAAACAATTTTCATGAATTAAAACTATTTAAAATTTAAATTAATATTTTTAATAAGCAATGATACAACCAACTAGACAACAAGTTTTACGTTTGTATAAACACTTAATACGTTACGGCAATCAGCTACAATTGACAGACAATTCGTATTTTTTGGGAAGAGTAAGGCGAGAGTTTAGAGAAAATTGCAAAGAAACAGATTTGGCCAAAATCGAATTTAGTTTTAAGGTAAGACACCATGCTTTATTAAAGGCAAAAACAATAATTAACCTATCTTTTTTAAAACAGAGAGGTGAAACTTTGTTGCGCAAAAGCCGCATATTGTAAAACAAAATGATTTCTATACTTTCAAAAGCATTAATAAAGGCCGGATTTACTTTTACTACAAAACCTTTTAAAGATAACTTGTTAACAAAAGCATATACAATACGTTTAAGGCATCAACAACTGGATTATTCGAGATACCCGAAACTAATTGAGGAGGAACTGGAAGAAAATTTTACCCGCGGAAGTGGACCAGGAGGGCAGGCTGTTAACAAAACTTCCAATTGTGTGTTGCTACGACATATACCTACTAATATATTAGTTAAATGTCATACACATCGCTTAGCATCCCGTAATCGCTTGGAAGCTAGAAAACTTCTTCTTGAAAAGTTGGACGTCCACTTCAACGGTGAATACTCCATACAATCTCAACTTAAAGCTATGGAAAATAAAAAATCTGCTGAACGTAAGAGAAGACAAAATAAACTGCAGGACATGAAACAAAAATGGAAGGAGCGAGAAGATAAAGAAAAATAAAAGACTTAAAAAAATTTTATCTTTTAGCATTTACTTAAATCATTGTGTACTCATTGTGCACCTACTAATTTTTACATTTAAAATAGATTACCACTTACGCACTACCATGTAGAGAAGTCACCAAATCCTGTTTTAGATGAGGCTTTTTTGCGTAAAGGTCCCGCTGCTAATGAGGTAACCGTTGTTGTGTCCTCTTTTTCTACCTGCTTCAATGCTTGCAGATTTAAATACTTTCCTACACCTTCACGATACACTTTTAATGGTTCCTTTAAACGCTTTTGCTTCTGTTTATCGTCAATTATTTTTTGTTGTTTTTCTTGTTCTTCTGCTCGCTCTTTAACTAACTGTTCTTCGGCTTCTTTGAATGGATCTACAAATACTTGTGCTGATTCAATTATTATATCATCAATGGGTCGATCTTTGTTATCCACTTCAATTTGCTCCATTTTTTGTAGGGTGTCAAGACCACCGACTAGTTTGCCAAAAACAGTATGTTTGCCATCCAAATGTTTGCAGGAACGATAAGTAATGAAGCTGATATAAAGGATACAGACATTTAAAATTCAAATAAAAAGAAAAAGACCTTTAAAAAAAGCTTTCAAACCTACAATTGTGAACCATTAGTGTTGGGTCCCGAATTAGCCATAGAAAGCATGCCACGACCTGTATGACTTAAATTCGGTTTGAATTCATCTTCAAATTTTTTACCCCAAATTGATTGCCCACCTGTGCCCGTATCTGTGGGATCACCCCCTTGTATCTGTAATTAAAAAAACGCTTTAAGCACATTAACATATATTAGGCACTTAAAAACTACCATAAAATTTTTGATAGATCGATGAAACTTTGTGTTGGTATAATAGCCATTGGCACAGTGGCGCAAAAAGTTGTCACAAGCTTTAGGCACTTGATCACAGTACAACTCAAAGTTCAAGGGACCAATATTAGTAGTAAGACGAACGTAACCCTTCTTCTTGACACGTTCATATTTTACCAGATCTTCCTCTATAATTGCAGCTTCGTGATTATATACTGGGGCTAAAGCGGTTGAGGTAAAACTGGCCGCTACTGCCCCAGTAGAATAATGGGCTGCGTTAAATTTATCGGCCATTTGTCTTGAACTTGAAGGCTGCTCTTTAGCCGGTTTGTAATCTTTCTCAAGTTGTGCTAAAGTTTCCCTGGTTTCTAAATTCATGGTCTTTATTTTCTTACTAGGATCTTTCATTTCTAGTTCTTCTTCCTCGGTAAAAACTCTTAGATTTTTTCGTATGTGGTAAAATTTTGATATATCAAACTTTTCCAATTTTTGCGGGTCTTGTATAGTAATAATATCCTTCCTTAAAAAAGGCGTATCATCTACCAAATCTTTCCAATTTTTCGCTTTAATATTTAATTGCTCTATGGCCTCCCAGCAAAACACATTTCCAGTGGTAGCCACTGCCACAATGTGAGAATTTTTTGTAAATGGTTTAAATAAAGCTGGACAATGGTACTCATCCTCTGAATTTTTATAGAATTTTAATTTTATCAACTTTTTTACGTCCAAAGATTTTCCCGTCACGGGGTTTATTTTAAATTTCTTAATGAAATTATGAATAGCCTCCAGTTCAAAAACATTACCTTCCAAATCACTATATGGTGTCTCAAAAGGCACCAGACTAATGCAGCAACAGTCAAAGGGTAAACGTTTGAATTTTATATGCTCATTTTCAGCCGACTCATATTTTTTGCCACCATACAGTTCAGACCACTCTGTGTATGTTAGGTACCTGAAAAGTTGGTGTTAAAAAAAATATACTCATTTATATATATGTACATACATATGTATGTGCCCTTGACACCCAAACTTACATTTTATCTTTTTGATGTTGCCGCTTACCCATTTTGCTTAACTTTTAAGTAAAACCTTAAAACGGGGAGTAGTAATTTATTTTCTGCGAAGTATAAATAAAACAATTCTTGTTTACTTTTATAATGCTTCTTCTTATTTGGTTAACTGATTATACAGCTAGTGCGATTGATAGCCTACATATGACTAAGTGTAAAAATTTTTTTATTTTGCAGTAGCTCTTAAACTAAATAATTTAATAATTTCTTGACGATGTGAATACAGCCAACTGTTCCTTAATTTGAATTTCGAGATCATTTAAATTGTTACCTTAATATAGAAAGACTCTAACTCGTATTTTTCAACTCAAGATTTTTTGTCTAATTGTGATATATCAGCAGACCATTTATCAAAATGAACAAAAATTAGAGCTTATAAAAAACGAGTTAAGTTGGGCCTTTCTATATTATGTGTATGTGTTGATTTTCAATAAGTTAAAATAAAGAGAAAAAATATTTTATCCTTAACACTTCTTACAAAAAAAAAAAAATAAAAACCACCATTAAACAACTGAAACAATTCAAATTATTTTTTTTTTAAGAAAAATATTTGCGACTGCACATAAACTTGTAGCCGTTTAAGAAATCACAAGTAAAACATTTGTTTAAACAACTTCGTGATTTGAATCCATTAAAAGAATTGCCAACAATTTGGTGCTGAGTGATTTCTTTCCTTCGTTATTAATACTCCCCCAAAGACGAACACAAATTTCAATACAACACACTGCCAATGCATAAAAACTATTTCTTACCTTAACCAAAAGCACAACTAAATTCAAATCACAGCTAAGAAAAATGCAATGATTTTGAACAGAAAAGTTAAAAACCAAAAAAAAAAATCCAGTTTGTTTGTCATATATAAATGTTCCTGACCAAGGAAGCGCAAGTACTGCAAACACTACAAAAACAACCATATGAAATTTGTACATTGTAAATTTGGGGGCAAACACCTAGATTTAAAAAAAACAAGAAACATACACACAAGCAAACAAACGTAAAGTATGCAGCTTTTAACACCTAGGTTTTGGAGCAATGCAAAATTAACAATAATCCGCTGACGAAATAACGCCACCTTGTAGTAATCCACCTTGTTCCTGACAGTAGCAGGATTTTTTACGTCGTCGGCAGGAATGTAGAACATTTAGTCCGCTTTCGCACTATGCAAGAAAATAAGCCTGCTTATTTTCTTTTTCTTCTTTGAACTTTCATTGGCGTTCGCACGGTTCAAGACTTATTGCTTAATTTGTTTTGATTTTTTTATGAATATACACACAAACTACTGTGTTTTTTTACATTTTCTTTTGTCCATCAATTTTAAGCAGCTGAATTGCAAGTACACGCAAGCCTGTACCCATTTTATTTCTCCTCACCCCGTTGTCCTCAACCTAATCAGTTCAGCTTAAATACTTGCATCGTGCGAATTGGGACTTACGCATTTTAAATTAAGCTGCCACACACGCACACCCTATGTAATTTTCTTTAACATTTCTTTTTTATAAATAAGAGTTTTCCGTTGGGGAATTTCCGTGAAAATATTTCCGACAGATTTATATAAAAATATTCTTACATAGTTCTCAATAGAGATTTATCCTTATTTTAATAATTTTAATAATTACTAAAGCTCTTCTAATATTTATTTACTTTATCAGTCAATATGATAAACTACGTAAGTAATATGAAAAAAGGGAAAGGAAAGGTCGTCTATGCCTCTATAACTCTATCGCGCATAGATCTTACTATTTTTGTTGTTGTAATAATTTAAGGCAATTTGTCAGTTGTTAAAGGTAGTCACTCTCAATTCAACCAAAGTCTTGGTAAAATAGTTGTTAGAAAAAGAAAATTGCATATATGTTTTGTTTTTTGTTTTTTTTTTTTTTTTGCATATCTAAACAAAGAACTTGGCAGTGACAGTGGAATTATGTATATACATAATTATGTTCATTAATTTTTTAGTTTTAGAATATTCGAAAAGTTATTAAGAATCAATTTAAGCATAAAACGCCAGTTACTAAAGGACATTTAAATCAGTTACAGCCCAGAATGCTTATTCTGGGAGAGAAATTTTATTAAGAAAATACAAAGGCATGAGCCGATCCTATTAACATGTGCAACATTTTGTGGGGACAAATTACTATTCAAAGCAATTAAAGCTTGAAGTGTTTATTCCAGACGAATTTAAAAAATTAATAAAATGGTGGAAAATAACGACTTAAATTTTAGAAAAAAATAACTAATTATCTGGCAACTTCTAAATAATGCAGACGATATGTCATAGTCATTGAAAAGTAAGTTGTTTTGTAATGACTAATTACTACCAAGCTTTTGCTGGGAACCTAATATTTTTTTAATGTAAAAACTACTTTTAGAACAGGTTATGCAATTGGTGATGCAGAAAGAAAACTTAACAACCAGAAACGTCTTGAATTGCCAAGTCTTGTGCTTACATTGGATGTAATGGTTAAGATATACATATAAGAATATATCGTCACAGAAAATGCAAAACGCCCTATCTAGCAAACAATTTAAAATTGGCTTTTTATAAATTATAGCCTTTAAATATGTACGCCATCTCGCAAAACTCTTTTTTTTCAGCAGAAATAAATTTGTTGATCCTTTTTAACTAACATAAATGGCAAAAATTTGTGGTTATTGTAAATATATTTTTCATTTACACAAAAATGCTTGCCCCTTCTAAAAAATTTTTAAATGTTAGATAGGCCGTTTTGCATTTTCTGTGACGATATACATGGATTGCTTACATATATCTTTCGCAGTTACCTGTTATCTGATCTTGCTAAGTTTTTAATAGCGATTGTCTCATATTTCTGATAGTTTGACGTTATACCCAGCCCATAGCACTTGAGTCTGCTTCGAAAACTTTATATCAATAGGCAGACGGATATTGACGAAGGTTAGGTAAGTTAGAACAGGCAGCCTTTATAGGAAAGAGCACAGCTCACTTGGGTCCGCTTAATTCGGTCCTTTTGTGTTACCTGGAGAGCCAGATAAAAAGGATGGAGATGAAAGGAAAGAAGAAATTTAGAGAAGGATAAGAAAAGAAGAAAACAAGAATAAAGCAGATTTACCTGGGTCACTGGTGGAAATGTAGCCTGCAACCCCCGGACTGGCAGACTAGTGCATTTAACACTGATCTACCCGGGTACCCTGGGGCAGCAAATAAATATTTTAAGAAAATTATTACTATTTATTTAACAATCGGCTCCACAGTGCAAGGCATTTAACAAAATTGAAGCCGCTTTGAAATCCATTGAAAAAGAAAAAATTGTTTTAGGTGTTCCTTTTGAAAGGGGAATTTACTGCAGTCTTTAGTAGGTTTTTTCAAACAGAAGCCTAAATGATCAGACTGCATGCATTTATTTACGTACATATGTATGTGTATGATCTATATATACATATGTATATAAGAACATGACAAATATGTATGGACATGTAAAATCAACCAGAGAACAAAATGCTGTTGCAATAAGTAAAAAAGCATTTCATGATGGATTGTTTAATTGTTGGCATGTGGTGCATGACTTCATATTGTGGGGTCTTAAATATCATGGGCTCACAAAAAAATCAAACACAACTTAAGATGGAAGCAAACAGCAATAAAAATATAAAATTTTACAAAGTTTAATAACTAGTTCAATACATGCATTTGAATCTGCCCAGTAATTTTTAAATGGAAAAACTTAAATAATTTTAACGATCTCAAAATATTTTCATTAGTATTTTTAATTTTTTTTTGTTTTGAATCTTAATGATTTAATGATCAAGTGCCATTTTTCAATGTGAAAATCTTACCTGTTGGATCTTACTTCCTTTTCTTTTTATTTATTTTTTTTTTTTTTCTTTTTGACCCACATCATTAATAAATAATTGTGTCCTGTTATGGTGGCTTAGGTGCATATTTTTGTTGCACAAATGGGCAGCAAATATATTCTTTGATTATGAATGCTCGATATCATTAGTTTGGTTACAGTCATGGTGTGACAATATGATTTGGTCGCTTGCTGCGAAAGAAAAAAACAAAAAAAAAATATCATTAAAAACAAACCAAATATCTTGTTATTACTTAGTAACCAACTAACAAAATGTTTGAAATAAAAAACAAGTAAGAGCGCTATATTCGGCTGTGCCGAATCTTATATACCCTTCACATTGGTCTTTAAATATACCCAGCCGAGTAATTTTGTACTGCAAATAATATAATAAAAAACCTTGTGCGAGTTTTAAAGTTCATAGAAAAAATAACAAAATTTTAACGTTCATATGAATAATAGAAACAGATGAAGAAGATTTGAGGTCGAAAGTTTTAAAAGTTTTCGACATTATCCATATTTAAAGGTTAATAAAACTTATTAAATGTTCTAGTCCCACTGCTCTTCTCCAACTTTTTTTCCAAAATGTATAAATTATTTGATTATTACTTTTTGTAGAATATTCGAAGTCGATAGCTGTAAAAGTTTTCCAGAAAAAGCGTAACGAAAATTTTATAAAAATTGTTAATTTGTATGGGAGCTACCCCTTCTTCATCCCCCACCCGAAAATTTTTTTCTTTAAAGCGTAGGCCTTGTGTTCCAATTACTTTTTGTAGAACATTTGATGTGGATATCTGTTATAGTTTCCGAGATATAGCGTATCGAATATTTTATAATAATTGTCGATTTGTATGGGAGCTACCCCTTTTTTTGCCCCCACTCAAAAAATTTTTTCCTTAAAGTGTAGGCAATCTTGCCCAATTACTTTTTGTAGAACATTTCATTTCGATATCTTTTATAGTTTCCGAGATATAGCGTATCGAATATTTTATAATAATTGTCGATTTGTATGGGAGCTACCCCTTTTTTTGCCCCCACTCAAAAATTTTTTTTTAAAGCGTAGGCATTCTTGCGCAATTACTTTTTGTAGAACATTCCATTTCGATATCTGTTAAAGTTTCCGAGATATAGCGTATCGAATATTTTATAACAACTGTCGATTTGTATGGGAGCTACCCCTTTTTTTGCCCCCGCTCAAAAAATTTTTTCTTTAAAGTGTAGATCTTTGCGTACAATCACTTTTTGTACAACATTTTAAGTCGATATCTGTTATAGTTTCCGAGATATAGCGTATCGAATATTTTATAATAATTATCGATTTGTATGGGAGCTACCCCTTTTTTTGCCCCCACTCAAAAAAATTTTTCTTTGAAGTGTAGATCTTTGCGTACAATCACTTTTTGTAGAACATTTTAAGTCGATATCTGTTATAGTTTCCGAGATATAGCGTATCGAATATTTTATAATAATTGTCGATTTGTATGGGAGCTACCCCTTTTTTTGCCCCCGCTCAAAAAAAATTTTTTTTTGAAGTGTAGATCTTTGCGTACAATCACTTTTTGTAGAACATTTTAAGTCGATATCTGTTACAGTTTCCGAGATATAGCGTATCGAATATTTTATAACAATTGTCGATTTGTATGGGAGCTACCCCATTTTTTGCCCCCACTCAAAAAATTTTTTCTTTAAAGTGTAGATCTTTGCGTACAATCACTTTTTGTACAACATTTTAAGTCGATATCTGTTATAGTTTCCGAGATATAGCGTATCGAATATTTTATAACAATTGTCGATTTGTATGGGAGCTACCCCATTTTTTAAGCCCACTCAAAAAATTTTTTCTTTAAAGTGTAGATCTTTGCGTACAATCACTTTTTGTAGAACATTTTAAGTCGATATCTGTTATAGTTTCCGAGATATAGCGTATCGAATATTTTATAACAATTGTCGATTTGTATGGGAGCTACCCCATTTTTTGCCCCCACTCAAAAAAATTTTTCTTTAAAGTGTAGATCTTTGCGTACAATTACTTTTTGTAGAACATTTTATGTCGATAGCTGTGATAGTTTCCGAGATATAGCGTATCGAATATTTTATAACAATTGTCGATTTGTATGGGAGCTACCCCATTTTTTGCCCCCACTCAAAAAAATTTTTCTTTAAAGTGTAGATCTTTGCGTACAATCACTTTTTGTAGAACATTTGATGTGGATATCTGTTATAGTTTCCGAGATATAGCGTATCGAATATTTTATAACAATTGTCGATTTGTATGGGAGCTACCCCATTTTTTGCCCCCACTCAAAAAAATTTTTCTTTAAAGTGTAGATCTTTGCGTACAATTACTTTTTGTAGAACATTTTATGTCGATAGCTGTGATAGTTTCCGAGATATAGCGTATCGAATATTTTATAACAATTGTCGATTTGTATGGGAGCTACCCCATTTTTTGCCCCCACTCAAAAAAATTTTTCTTTAAAGTGTAGATCTATGCGTACAATTACTTTTTGTAGAACATTTTATGTCGATAGCTGTGATAGTTTCCGAGATATAGCGCATAAAATATTTCACCAAATTTGTGCAATTGTAGGAAAAATACCCCTTCCCCTGGTCCTATCTGAAAAAACTTTTTCCATTATTTAGGTCCCTTCCTTAGGAGTATCCGTGCCAAGTTTTGTGGCAAGAGTGATTATACTTACTGAGATATATGGGGATATATGCACGGATTTTGTCCTAAAAAAAATGGGTTACTCTGGGTTTTCGCTTATATCTCGGTCAATAGTGAACCGATTTTGCTGATTTTAAATAGCGATTGTTAGCGGGATATTTGTAATCGTTTGACACCATTAACTGGTCTGTATCTTTTTATTTGACTCCGGAAACTTGATTTCAACAGACGGACAGACGGACAGACAGACAGACAGACAGACGGACAGACGGACAGACGGACAGACGGACAGACGGACATGGCTATTTCAACTTCCCTATCTATAAGGATCCAGAATATATATACTTTATGGGGTCGCAAATGAATAATAAAGAAATTACAAACGGAATGACAAAGTGATATATACCCTATCACTATGTGAAGGGTATAATCATGGTAAGTACACATGTACCCGCAAAATGGAAAAAAATGCAAAGACAATGAAAAACATAAATTTAAACAAATGGTCCAAATAAGGAAGATCTTTATCCTCATCTATAAAGTGCAGTTCATAGTGAATAAAAACAGCTCCATTGAATTATTGAAACATGTATGTATGTATGTATGTATGTATGTATGTATGTATGTATGTATGTATGTATGTATGTATGTGTAAGTTCCATTACAAACAAAAACATGTTGGTATGGTGTACTGGACACTTGTGTTTATGATTTGGGCCATTAAAAAAAATTTTGATTCATATCTCTGCTTGACCAGGCTGTTGCTATCATTTCATCTTTTAAAGCATGAGCAAATTAAATGGCACCTCTTACTCCCATAATTTATGACTTGAGATTTGGTTTGAACGTAACCAAAAAGATTTTTATCACAAGACATGCTTGCAATTTATAATGTGCAGATAGTGGATAAAAATGTTTGTGACAAAAACAAAAGCATAAAAACTTACACCCAAAGCAGCAAAGGCAATTTCATAAAAATAATCATAGGGTACGGTTAGATATGTGAAATATTTTCCCTATATCCGACCGAAAATGGAATATAACTTTCATGTATGGGCTGGTGCTCTGAAGTCTATTTTGGAGCTACTTGACCGTGTACAGGAGCGAGCGAAGGTACTCATCGGCGGCTTTGGGGTAACCAACTGCCTTGATTCGCTCGAGCACCACCGTAATTCGGGATGTGTCTCACTGTTCTATCGATACTATAACAAAGTGTTCCTGATATCCGGGGCTTTTTGCGAGATACGCGTCTTTGAAGCAGAGCACACCTATTTGTGGTCGACTTGTCAATGAGTCGAACTACACATTGCAGGGAAAATTCGTTCTTTAGTGGCACAATTCGTATGTAGAATAAACTTCGTAAAGATGAATTTCCTATCACAGCAAATATCAAGAAATTACCTATTTTTCTGATACAAACACAATGCAATGCTTGTTTACGTGCTATCCTCTGAGTGATGGTCATTTAAAAAAAAAGAAACACGTGCCCCGGTAGATCAGTGACAAGTGCGCAAGTGTACCAGTATGGGGGTTGTGATTTCGATTCCCACCAGAGACCCTCTTAAGTCTGCTTCATTTTGTTTTTCTTTCTTCCTTGTCCTTCTCTTAATTTATAGCTTCCTTTCATCATCACTCTTTCTATCTGCCTCTTCAGATCACACAAAGGGACCGAATTTAGCGAACAGACCCAAGTGAGTAACATTTCTTTTAACGGCTGCTTGTTCTACCTAACCTTACCTAATTTCAACGCTTATGACAGTCGCAGGGTTGATTTTTAAATGCTTAAAATGAAAAATATTTGTGAATCTCTGGCAATGTCATTATAATTGAAGACTTTGGACTGTTTTAAAAACAATTTTGCCGAAAATATGTAAAATAAAAAACAAGCTAAACACAAGGTGAGCCAAAAAAAGTCATCCGATGTTGTTTGGCTCTTATTTTTTCTAAATTAAAAACTTCAATTCTATTTTTTGATCGTGTTTATCTAAACTTTTAAAATTTTATTGGTTAAGTCGAGAAAATGATATCGACAAAATAGGCACCGTCATAAGTAATTGCTTTACGGGCTCGTTTTATGGCATTTTTCGTCACTTCGGCGAGAACTTCGGGCGAAAGATTTTCGCATTTATGTCGAATGTTATACATGAGGGCTTCCAGGGTCTCGGGCTTGTTCACGTAGGCACGGGACTTTAAAAAACCCCACAAAAAATTCTGGAACGGTCGAATCGAGCGATCTTGCGTGCCAAAGTAAATCGCCAAAAACGTGAGATGAAGCGACCCAGGAACACCGCCTTTAGAATATCGGTTGTTGCTCCGTCCTGTTGGAACCACATGTCCTCCAGTCCCAATTTGTTCAATTGCGGCAGAAAAAACTGGGCTTAATTTGCCCTATAGCGCGCACTGTCCTTTGTAGTCGTTTGACCAGCGGCGTCTTTAAAAAAAATGGCGCGATAACTCCTTTAGCGTGAACAGTGCACCATGCAGTCACTTTGAGCGGGTGTGACGGCTCCTCGTGCATGACTCGCGGAGTTTTAGAGCCCCAGGTGCACAGTTTTGCTTTTTCACGTACCCTCATCGTTCATTATGATTTTAGTCAAAATACCGTCCACTTAGGCTTCGAGATCGAGGATGGATTGGGCGTAGGTTACACCCGTTTAGCGGTCGACAGGCAGCTGCTGATGCACGGACTGGACTTTGTACGGGAACATGCGCAGGTCTTTAACCAAATTTTGCCTTAGGGACGACCGGCTAATGGGTAATTGCAAGGCATGGCGTCTGGTCTATGTTTCTAGTCACAGCTCGACATCCTTGCCAAAGGCGGTGATATTCTCGGCAGAACGGGCACTCCGGGGCCGGCAGCTTTTGGTAGCGTCTCGCGGGGTCCCATACTCTTTAAGGTTGGTGGCCAAACCACGCAGTATTTGCGCAGTCAGTGCCGGACGACCGGGGAATCTGCGGCGGAGTTCGCACTGCGCCAACACCACAGAAGAATTGGTTCGCCAAAAAATAGACACGATTATTCCTCGTTCTGGGGGAGTGAATCGCTCCATAGCTTGCTTACTTGTATTCTACATCTGTCTAGTTCACAAATGTCAAAACAGATTTGATATTGGCCGCCATTTGCAAAAATTAGGGCATGTTCCAATTGGGTGATTTTTTTTGGCCCACCTTGTATAAAGAAACCAAATCTGATTGGATACAAAACCATATACAGTCTTTGTCAAGGGATATTTAAAAACTAAAAGGAAAAAAAGCACAAAACAGATATACTTTTCTACTCTAATTGTTTAGCATACCAACCCCGAATGCCAAGGTTGTGCGCCCATGGGATTAAACAACGTTGCCGTGTTAACTTAAGAAATGTTTAAAAAATATAAATAAATATCAGAGTACACTATTACAGGTAATATTAAGAGTCAAGCTAATTATGAATATTTGAAAAAGTGAATGTCAGATTTATTAATTTTGTATGACGGCTTTATTCATCATACATACATCCATATGTAATTAGTCAATTGTGATGGATATATTCATCAACTTTTGCAGGTGTTAGCTAGTTAGGAGATCTAAAAAAAAGTCTATCTTCTGTTGTCAGCAGCACTTCATTAAATTTGTTACCATTTGACAAGACGATTTTCAACAGTTTACAAAGTGTTTAAGTTTTTTTATGAAAATCAAACAAACGACATTTAAAAGAATGAACCTCTTACAATCAAATTTTTATTTATATCGTCCGTTGTGGCAAATATTTAAAAGTCACGTTATAATCCAGCAATTAAACACGAAATACCCTCCAACAATGATTTATGTTAAACTGTTAAAAATCTTACAACACAAGACCTACAACCGAAATTCACGCCACTTTAGTTATTAGCCTAAAGCGACATACTTACATATACACACACACACACATAAATTATAAGCGTTGCAATGCATTGTTGCATACTTGCAACAAATCCCCACATTGTAAAACAAAAACATCAACTACTACATTTCATTTGAAATAACGCAAAGTTATTTATTCATTTGATTGTCAAAGAACGAATGTGACAAAACATTAGATTGGGGCCCCAACAAACAAGGAGTCACTGCAATGTAACTTAAACATAAATCTGCTTTAACAAATTGTGAATGTACATACATACATCCATTTATAGCAAAATAATTAAATTTGATTATCATTTTCTTTTATTTTTTTTTCCTGTTTTTACACAAACCTTAAATTCACACACGTGGGCTGGTATTTCTTCTAACCCCGTTCGACCTTAAAGGCGGTTTACATTAACCCGCAACTATTATAACACGTCAAGTTTTAGCATAGAATAAAACCCAGATGGCATGAGCTTATAAAAATATGTAAAAGTCTTAAATTGAGTTGAGTTATTAAAAGAAAATGGAGATAAAAAATTGTATAGTCATGGGGCTCTTCTAGAAGGACATCGCGATGCACATTATAGTGATTTATTATAACGAGTGGCCAAAAATATGAGGAGCTTAAATCATAGACAAATAAAATTTGAAATAAAACACATATTTTAATTGATAAAATATGATCAGACCTGAAATTGTACGACTTGAGCACCCAAAATTCGTGTCCTTCCCATATATCCTTAAAATGGAAATTGCCATAAAGCAGAGGAAAAACACCATAGATTATTGAAATTTTGTACAGATATTAGTTGTAACATGCTTTATGATTTGTTCTTATTTCTCTAAATTTCTAACAAGGGTATGTATGTCTACTTCAACAGTGGCCTTTTTCAATAATAAAATAACGAGAAAAAATTAAAAATAAAAATCTTTTTTTAACTAAGCACATATATGTTTATTAAAATTGATCAAATATAATTAAAACCTTTATTTGTATCACTTAAACTTCAAAGATTTATGTCCTTTCAATGTATCCTTTAAATGAAAATTTCCAAAACAAGGAGAAAAAAATTACAGCTTATTGAAGTTTTGTACATACATTAGTTAAAAAATGCTTCATGACATGTATAAATTTCTTCTAATTTCAAGCAAGGATACGCTTACCTTAAACATGTCCTTTTTTAAACTAGTAAAAAAAATCAACAAAAACAAAAAAGTTTATTTTTCTGATATGACACACAAACTTTAATTAATAAAATTATATCAAAATCTAAAACTTGATCATTTCAATTTTAAGGAATTGTATCCTTTCCACATATCCTTAAAGTAATATACGCCACAACGAAGAGAAAATATTGATAGCTAAATGAAATTCACTACAGATAGTAGTATTAACGTGCTTTATATCCTGTCAAAATTACTATCAATTCTAAGCAAATTAAATTGAAAAAAATTTTATAAGTAAAAAAATTAATTTCGTTATTCAATTGGTCGCAAAAACCCTTAAGAGATAAAATAAAGTCAGATATCTGCTTTTTTATCACAGAAAAGTTAAAAATTTTTCCTCTAAAAACTTGGTTAGGTAAGGTTCTCGCCTAATGCGTTGGGAGTTATTTCATTATTTTTCATAATAAAATAACTCCCAATGAAATTTTGTTTTCAATTATTTTATTTTATTAAGGGGTTGAGGGTGATTTCATTTTAACTGGGAGTTATTTTATTTCTGTTGGAAATCTTTTCATTTTGGTTAAAGAAAGTGTATAAGGCCTGGAAGAGAATAAAGTAATTGTAGTAGAAGCTGAGGCTGACGACGTAATAAGTAGCGTAGCAAGAAGAAACGCAAACAGAATATTGAAGCTCACTATACACATGAGACAAGTTACCATTCCCAATTGTGTTGCCGCGCAACAAAGTAAAATATTTAAAATTTTGCGCTTTAGCTTCTACTGTAGCGACTCCTAAAACTACCCTTCTATTGACCTTACTTTGAAGCGGCGATTTTTAACTTTTGACAGCTAGTTTTCAAAAAAAAAGTAGTGTATATCGCTGGCCTTCGACCGGGCGCAAAGAATAAAAGCTCTAGTAGATTCGATCCGCCGGCTTCGCTGTAGCCTTCGGCCTAGCAATGGACTTTAAACTCCAAGATCGTGACCGCTCAAATAACCGATTATTTGACCGACATTGCTGACGGAAATATCCATCAACCCCGTAGAACAAAGTTTCTATCAAGTTGTTAAGGGCAATATAAAAAGGTTGATGAAAACTTTTGTGTACGTGTGATTTCCAATCTCCCTCTAACATATGCATTTTGTCAATCAACGATGATTTACAAACCCATCACAGTTGACTAATTAAACTTGATGAATATATCCATCACAACTGGCTGATCACATGTGATGCATAAAGCATTCATAAATTCTAGATACGCCAGGTAAAATAAAACGCATTTTTTAGTTTTAAAGGTATATAATCTTATATATATTTTAAAATTTAATAAGTAAACCTTTATTTATCCTTTTATGCTAAGCAAATGCTACATTGTTAAATCCAATCATAGTACGTCCTTGTTATTGGGAATTTCCTTGCTAAAAAATAAAAAGAAAATAAAAATTTGTGTCGAGTTTTATGGTTGTGCTCACTGCAGTTATAACAGTAAATACCCACTCGGATTATTTTTAAAATATTAATTTAGATTTTTTATCTTTAAAGTTTATAATTATAATTATATTAACGGGGATTCACAAGAATTTTGCATTTCTAACATTAATAAAAACAACCCTGCAACCATAGTTGCCAGATAATTTTGTTCCAATATCGTCAAATCTTTTTTAAAAGCAAAACAAACTGAAATTGAAAAAAATTCAAATATTTAAGAATTTTTTTACTGATTTCCAAGTTTAGTCCTAAAAAATAATTTTGTGTTAAAATAATTTTATTTGAAACAAATAATTTTTTTACAGATTTCATTTTTCAGGGATCTATTTCTAATCCTTATTATAATATAAATTGTGCTAACTAAAAACAGTTTTGATTTTTTTTAAATAAACATGCAATAGCTAATATGGTGCAAATATTTACAAATAATATACATATTTCAAATGTGTTGTACTAAGGCTGAAGAGCCTTTAAAAACCTGTCATTTGATACCAATGTTTTGTGATTAAAATAGCAACTTGAGATTAAAGTAGCGAAAGATTGACAGAAAATTCATAAACATTTTCTCTGGGAACGCTTATTCATGATATATGAAATTTAAGTCATACTTATGTGCCTATAATGAAAGTTTTATGTTTTGGCTTAAGTAAAACAACCTTTATAAAAATCGTGGAATTTAGGGCAAAAATAGTCCAATCGTCAAAACCCATTTTTCGTGTCCAAAAATCGTCAAAATGACTATAAATCGTCAAATCTGGCATCTATGTCTGCAACTGTTATAAATGATTCTATCATCAATGATATAAATATTGGACAAAAATGATAACAATTAATGCATATGTGCTAGTAAACGAATGTATATTTATAACCATGGCGCAATTATGAGTATCAGGTGGTGTCGATTCTACAACAACAAAATTTGGTGAATATAATTTTCGTTTTTGTTGTAGTTTTCTTTGGCTCTGTTGTCAAAAAAAGATATGTAAAAGTAAACAGCTTTGACTACCCAGCCTCGATTTATGCACGAAAAAAGTAGATCAGCTGTGCTTGTAACACTACCTGGTATAAATAATTGCACCATGAGACAAATTGTACTCGTATATATGAACTATATACATGCATATGTATGTATATCCATAAGTACATATAATTTATGGTCAATAATTTGCGACAGCTTTGTTGTTGCTGTTAAAGTATTTCTTCCTTGCTAACTTTATGTCTGTCAATAACATTATGTTGTAATGTCTATTCACATTCACATTTCATCTTTACAGTATTTATTTGCTAATTTTTTCCTGGTAAATAAAACTTAGTAATTTGGAAGAGCAGCTTTCGCTTTGCATAAGCCAGGCTTCATAGACGCTTCGGCTGGCACAACAAATTTGTTGTTGTCTGTCAGTGTGGCAGTCAAAGTTTGTTGAAATTTATTAAAATCAATTTGCAATTAGTGCTGAAAAACATATTGACCATTTTGATCTTGAAGCAAATGAAAGGCAAACAGAGGGACGGACTGACAACTGACTAACTTGCTGCCTGTTATTTGGCTAAAACCATAAATTATTTACAACTTTGTGTTTTTTATTACATTCTTTTTTTGATTTGGTTTGTATTGAATTATTGAATTTTTCCCGTGAGAAATTTGCATAGAAAATAAGTTTTGAACTACATAAAAATTATTTTATTAATTAAGTGTAAAGAGGTTTTGTAAGTAACCAGTGAGAAATCGGAAGGATAATAGATTATCTCAATTCAGTTTAGTGGATACCAAAAAACTTTTACTAAAACTTTTTCATTCCATTAGCAGCAATTGATTTTTAGAGATTTTGAAATTCTGTTTGATTTGTAAAAACGACTTCAGAATAAAAGCTAAATAGCCAGAAGTCATTATTATATAAGTAGTAAGAATATTTAATTCGAGTGTTTCAAATCCTGTACACCCTTTTCCAATGGATATACATATCTATATAGTTGACTTATTATACCCTTCACATAGTGATGGAAGTGTATATCAGTTTGTCATTCCATTTGTAATTTCTACAATATTCACTTGCGGACCCATAAAGTATACATATTCTGGATCCTCATAGATTAGGAAGTCGAATAAGCTGTTATTCTTACTTCATCAACTTAGGTTAAAAGAAGGGAGCCTTAAGCAGCAAACCTGCAGAGCATAAGGCTTTGCCAGTAGTAAGAATCTCGGGGAAATTCGGTGATGCGGACAAATTCCCTAACTACCTCACATTTTATATCTCCCAAGTAAGCCACATCTGGCAAAACATCCGACATAAAATATCAGACTCTGGCCTGTGCAAAAGCCGAGCAGGGATAAAGAATATACTTCACCGTTTCGAAGTCCTCCCTACATGCCCTGCACTCCCAGTTCTCCGCAACTCCCATCCAATGAATGTGTGTTCATAAGTTTGAGTGACCCGTCATCACACTCATCATCTTGCTTAGTTCAGGCTCCTCAAGTTTGTGATTGCCCTCAGCCCTGACCCTATTACACCAAGTCAACCACCCGCTGTTCCCTAGCCCTAATTATATTTGCCCAGCCCCTGATAACCAGGCACCCATATTACGCAAACCTATCCATATTGCTAGTAGTCATCTGTCATTTTCTTGTACCGCAAGACCGTCCTAGATCATGTTTCGCAGATATAATTGCCCTTAATTTGCTTGGCTATTTGTACAAATGCTTACATTCATTGGATCTGTGTAAGCCCTGAGCCAGGACAGACATTCTGTGATTGACAGGACCCCCTCTTGTATTACAGTATTGTGGTCAGGGAGGCGGAAGCGACCGGTAAAACAACTCATTCTTTCGAGCATGTGTCCCAGAGTTCTATCCGAACAGGACGGCTAATGTAATATTAGCGCAGAGCAGTTAGTCCCTACCTTCAATAAAGGTAAACGGCCAAAAACTCCAGTGTCCGTATAACCCTCCAGTGCCTGAAAAATGCGTGAATGGTAATATTTAAAGCGCTTATCAATACAGTTCCTCGTTGCCTGCTGCAATCCTTAAAATAGTCTCAAAAGCCTTCGTCAAGGTAGTCCTAATTGTCCCGCTTATCCCAAAAGCTACATGAACGCAAGATCCATTGATCTCCACCTTACCTCCAAAGTGTAGGTTAGTAATTACGCTTCCGTGTATAGCCAGTGCGTCATTTTTGCACTGAGATCCCATTTTCAGTCTATAGTTTTTCTATATAGTGGTCAACATTGGTGGGCTTTCACTGCCCTTTACTTTTTATTAAATTTCCGATCCAGGATTACTGAGTTGTACTTATTCCTCTCCGATATTATAATCGTCTCACCCAAGGAATGAAACTCGTCATAGTACACACTTTTTGTTTTCCTGTTAAAAAGCCAAATCTCAATCTTGTCCGGGTTCATACTTAGCCCTCTAGGCTTATACCAGTCATGCGCAATATTGAGGCCATCTTTCGTCATTCTACAAAGCTGGTTCCAATCCTTTCCCCTCAGGAATAGAAAGACATCTTCCGTGTAGCAAACTGGGCCAAAACTGCCATATCGCTAGTAAGCTAAGCATTGTAGTAACCTACAGAAGAATCGAACGAGGTTCTACGTTTTACACAATCCTCATACAATGCGCATGTTATCCTGATGTTTCCTAGCATGCGACTGATCCAGTCCTTTAGTATGGGATCAACCTGAAACTGGTCCTAGAATTGAAAAGCGTGTCGACTCGTACATTATTAAAAGCTTTTTCGCTATCAATGCATACGGAAAAAATACAGAATTTATCAATTTAAACTTTTTGAATATGGTGTGTAGCTTCTTAAGAGCTGTTTCCTTAAATCTGCCCCTAATACACGCATGTTGCTTAAAACTCAGCCTGCCATGTGGTATCCTGGCATTTACTATCCGCTCCATGGCCTTGAGCAAGAAAAAACATATGTTGTTACGGACTAAAAAGTCTTGAGGTTCACGTAGATTCCCCTGCCAGGTTTTGGTATAAATACCACTATGGCCTTCCGCTAGACACAACGGGTGTATGTAAAAGTTGGGCAATTCAACCTCATTCTGTATAGGAGCCGGAAAGATGACATCTGGTCCTGCTGCCTTAAGCGGGGAGAAGTTTCCTCTAGCCTCCGTGAAGTACTACCCATACTTTTGCCTCTCCCTTGAGGTAATTTTGACGTTGGTGGTGAAATGGATCTTATGAAGAATTTCAAGGTTTCCTTAATAGTTTTCATCATCTTTCCTATATCATCCACCAGAGTTTTGATCTGGATGTGGGTTTTAAATGAAAATTCTTAGATTCTTTATGCGTTGTTCACGCTGTTAACATGTACGCGGAAAAGCCTTCAGGAACAACGTTTCGCAGCACGTATCATTTTATTGTATTCTCCGATCCACTTATGACAAGCATATACTGCGAGTTTCTTCTGGCGTGCTCTGTTAACTAGTCTACGGACATCCCTTTCAATTATACGTATGCCCCCTGTTATCCAGGCTTTATAATAGGCGGATCTCCGTTCCCAGAAAAGGCAGCCATCCTGGAGAGATTCAACTAAGACTGCTGTGCTCTTCTTCACATTGTTATCAATGTTCTCCCTACAAAGGCACTTGTATGATAGCTGCCCCAGTCGGTTTCTAAATAAGTTTCCAAATTTTATCCAATCATCCCTGGTCTTATTTCACAAACTAATTGGGTGCGGCGATGGCAGCGCAATTTTGAACCTGATGTTTCGGTGACCCAAAAAAAGTATTCCTCCAGATCCTCTTCTCTGTGGAGGACCTCCCACTTTTCTTCAGCCAGTGTTTTGTTCTTCTTACCAATGATGCGGAGTATGCGTTTTGATGCAATTAATACACATGCAATCTCGTTTAGCCATAAAGTTGTTTTTAACCTTAAAATGTATATAAGCTTGGGAAATCTAGACCGCTAATATTTATGTTTGGGCAATGTGCTGTCATCGATGGCCAAACTAATGGCTGAGCTGATATAGCACTCGATTTCGCTTTACAATAATTTTAAAAACTTAAGACACTGCGCTGATTTCGCTACCAGGCATTTGCATGCCAAACACTTTTTATAAAAAGGATGTAAGGTTCTTTAGCCATATAGAGCAAATATAACACTTTTATTAAGCAAATAAGACCAGCATGTCGGCGCACAACATCATTCGCTACATACATATGTATTCTGTGATCAATTGTACATTCATACATGTCCATTAAACCGCGTAATGGTAAATTTAATATTCATAGTTTAAATTGGTATTGATCGATGATGATAAACCCGCTTTTCCCTTGCAAATTCAATATCCGCTTACGCATTGAAAGCAGCACTAAAAAAAGAATAAGCAAAACAACTCAGATAAAATTGTTTATAATTTGCATCATCTAGCAATTGCACTCCACTTGACTTCTCTTCTTCTGTATTGAGGCATGCAAAACGCATTTTTATTTCTATTTAACTCAGTAAGTGGCTTTTTGTGTCTTAAGGATTATAAAAAAGTAACAAAAGTTTGCATTAAGTGTTTGGATTAGCCACAGTAAGTGATTTTTAATAATATGTTTTGCATAAAAAGACATTTCTTTTGGCTATTTTCCCCCTTGACTTCTCACCCATATTACATGTTTGTTGTTTGTCCGATTGTAATTGGTCCGTCTGTTTGTTAGTCAGAAGTCACAGTGATTTATAAAGTCTATTAATATGTTAATGCAATCTCATGTATTTGCGTATTCGCACAAAAAAAAACTAAACTTGTGTAGAAGAGTGTAATTATTGTTAATTGAATAAAACAGTTCAATATTTATTAACTTTTCAAATTGTCTGCATTTTCTTCATGGGAAAATTAAGCAAAGATATTTGAAAGGAAAATGTGTCTTAAAAATTAAAATTAAAATTACTTTTAAAGCCGCCCGTGCTTTCATGAACAAGCCTGAGACCCTGGAAGCCCACAAGGACAACATTCGGCACGAGTACGAGAATCTGTTGCCCGAAGTTCTCACCAAAGTGAGGAAAAATCCATAAAACGAGTCGGTATAACAATAAATTGTGACGGCCCCATTTGGCCGATATCATCTTCTCGACTTGACCAATAAAATTTTAAAGGTTCAAATAAACAAAATCAAAAAACAGAATCAAAGTTTGTCATTTAAAAACAAAATGAGGGCCAAACAACATCGGATGACTTTTTTTAAGTCACTTGGAGAAGTTATGCACACGTAAGCACGGGACTTCAAAAAACCCCACAAAAAAAATCTGGAACGGTTTAATCGGGTGATCTTGCGGGCCAATGTAAATCGCCAACACGAGAGATGAGGCGACCAAGGAACGCCACCTTCAGAATTTCGGTTGTGTCTTACGCAGTGTGTGCCAGTGCTACTATCTGTTGAAACCACATGTCCTCCAGTCCTAATTCGCTCAATTGCGGCAGAAAGAACTCGGCCCTAAAGTACACACCGTCCACTGTTGTCGTTTGACCAGCGGCGTCCTCAAAAAATGGCTCAGTTACTCCTCCAGCGTGAACGGCGCACCATGCAGTCACTTTAAGCGGGTGCAATGGCTTCTTGTGCGTCACTCGTGGACTTACGGTGCCCCGGAAGCGATAGTTTTGCTTGTTAATGTACCCGCTGACGGGAAATGAGCCTCATTGCTAATTATGATTTTGTTCGAAATATAGTCGACTTCCGCCTCGAGATTGACGATGGTTTGGGCGTAGGCTATACGCTGATGCACAAACTGGACTTTGTACGGGAACATGCGCAGGCTTTGATCAAAATTCGCCTTAGGCACGAACGGGAGATGGCTAATTTCAAGGCCGGCGTCTCTGGGGAAAGCTCGACATCCTCGCCAACAGCGGCGATATTATCGGCAGAACGGCCACTCCGGGGCCGGCCACTCTTGGCAGCGTCTCATGTAGTCCCATACTCTTCAGGGTTGGTGGTCAAACGGCGCAGTGTTTGCGCAGTCGGTGCCGGAAGACCGGGAAGTCGGTGACAGAGCTCGCACTGCGCCAACACCTTAGACGAATTGTTACGCAAAAAAAAGACACGATTATAAGGCATTCTTGGGGAGTGTATCACTTCGTGACTTGTTCAATTGTATTCTACATCTGTCTAGTCCACAAATGTCAAAATAGATTTGACATTGGTCGCCGATAGGATGATATATTTTGGCCCACCTTGTACTCGTTGCAACCAGGAGTACTGTAAAATTGTTAAGTTTGTGCTAGTCGAAAAAGAGCAAAATTAAAAAAAATAAAATACAGATAAAAAGCAATAAATGAAGAAACAAAAACTAGTACTTTAACTTGCTTAGACCTATATTATACTAAACCAGTTGGGCTCCTATGAGAACCTAATGTTAAAATCGATAGTTTTACGTACTTAAAAAGGGCAGATATGCAACTTGCTATTTTATCCGTAGGGAACTAATAACTAAATCAATGTAGGCCAAAGGTGTCTCCGGGGGACGAGCACTAATCGGGTTTTACATGTGCACTACACTACTACCTACAAAAAACCATAACAAAGAGAGCAAAACAAAAGAAAGGTAATAACAACACAGAGGGATATTGCACAGGGCAAAATACACACATTATAAATCAACCTCTCTCTTTGGGCAACGCTGAACTAAATAAAATTGACAACAGAGTATTTTAAAGTTTCTAGTTTATATTATGTCAATAAACTTTTATTAGAATCTGTAGCCTAGTACTTAGCTCCATTGAACACTTTATACAAAATCGTTTTACAATAAATTCTTATTGTGGATAATGATTTATTCAAAAGACACTTGAACAGATAAAAGCCATCATTATTCTTTTCCTATATAATTTATTCTTATATTATTATCTTTAAATGGATTTAAGTACCAAAATTAATGCTAGACTTATATGTAGAAATAGTTTTTTTTTGTTGAAAGATACCTAAAATTTACGGCCCGGTTTAAAGCAATCTCCCGTCATAAAGTTGGGCAGGTTTAATGGCAAAATATCCTATTCAGTACAGAAAGCTAATCGCAAAGAGTTGCAACAACAATGAGACAACATACAATGATAATGTACTCACAACTAACTAAAGAACTTAAGAAAAGTTTACAAAAGACATAAAATCACAAACTATTGTCACAAGTCAGCCTAAGCAAACCAACATTAATGATGGATTACATGAGTTTAGCAAGAGATCAGTAACAAGATCACGTTGCCTAAAAGGAATTGCAATCTTAACTTGTTTGTTAAAAGTTTTGGACTTTTTTCCACCTTTTTTTTTTTGTTAAAAATATGATTAAAAGCCAACTTTAAGGTATGTGTGACAATTAGGTTTGATCGGATCTATGGAATTAACTGCTGATCATGGTATGGCATCGCGAATTGTTTCATGGTACGCACTACACATTTTAAATGCAATTATTATCGAACTTAATGAAGGAAAAAAGTTTAGCAAAAAGAAATCATTAAGGAAAAAATTGAAATTAAATAAAATGGGCGGTTCTCTAGACACTTGTTATTAGTTAGTCTATGACAGTGTTTCTCAAGGTAGGATCCTATCTGATTACGTTGCTCCCCATATAGACTTTGATAGTCTGTTCAAAGTTTTAATTTCCTTCAGGAGTGAGAGAGGAAGGGATAAACTGGGGGATCGTTATGATGCCAGGATCTTTTCAAATGGCTTTAAGCTGGACTGTGGGTTAGGATCTGGTGTATTCTCCGGGGAACTGGAATTCAGGGCTTGTTTTTGCCTACCGGATGAATGCAGTGTATTTTAGGCAGAAATAGTTGCCAAAGGCTTGTAAGTTACCACGTGGCGGAAATATTTGTGGGAATATTGCCATTTTCGTCGACAGTCAGGAGGCACTTCTATCATTCAGGTCATATACTACCACGTCTCGATTAGTGAGCGAGTGCCAGGAAGAACTATCTAGGCTAGGGAAACTGTCTGATATTACAGTGGTTTGGCTCCCTGTGGATAAGGGCTACTACGATCTTAAACGGGCAGACGAGCTAGCTAGAATTGGAGCTGCTTTAAACATCTCAAATGCGGATTCAGTCGCAACTCTGTTGGGAACTATTAGGAATAGAATCTTTGAATTCTTTCTTGACATGGCTGATAATAGGTGGCGAAATCTAGACACATGTAGGATCGCAAAGCAGATGGGGCGGAAGCGCGAGAGCATTCCGAAGTTACTGGCGGTGCTGACAGGTTACTGGAGGATTGGAAAGCGTTGGCAACGACTCCGACTCCCATTTAATGACCACAGTCTTAGCTGTGGAAATAGGGGAAAGAATGAATCAGTTTTTCATCTCTCTGCGAATGTCCTGCCCTGGCTGCGAAGTGGCACAGCTTCTTAGGCAGTCATATACTGCCAACCTAGGGAATATATCAATAATAGGACTGAAAGATGTATCGAAATACATCATCCCGACGCAGTGGGTCTAGCACCCCATCCTGGACCTTTTTCTCCTCTAACGAGTAGTGTTGTGTTGTCAAAACGGTCTCGTTCTCCTTTTGACGGTTTGCGTGCAGCGAACTACCACTAGAACCAGCCAACAAACCAGGATCCCAACTTCAACTTGTTTTAATTTTAAAACTTATTAAACTTCAAACTTATGCTAATCCTTATCCATTGTTAAACTTATTGTCTTTCAATACAAATATTTGCCCTTCAGTTTGGCTTAAGTTCATATAATTTTGTTCTATTAGAAGAAATTAATATTTTTCCGTTAATGTTGAAAGAAACTTTTATTTTGAAAAAAGCAGATTTTTTCTACCAATGCTAGCCGTGTAGAATAATGCATTTTCGAAAGCAGCTACGCAATTTCATCATCAGCACTCTTTGAATGGAACTTACATGTAACAGAGAAAGGGAAACGGTATTAATTTCATCTAATAGAAAGAAATTATATGAACTTAAGCCAAACTGAAGGGCGAAAATTTGTACTTTTCATAAGTAAGTGAATTTTGTGTTTTTTTTTTTTATTAAAGGGTTCACCAAAGGAGTTTAAAAATTTAAGCCTACGCATTAATCAATTTTAAAAACTTTAAAAGAGGATTTAAAACAAAAGTTGGAACTACAAAAATTTAGGGCTAAATAAAAAAGTTTTGCTCCTCTGATCTTGCTAGATTAATGATGATTTTCTTCATAACACATTGGTATTGTTATGGAATTGATTAAATTGAACCAAAAGCCGGCAGAAATTTTTTAAATGTTTCTATTAAACAAAAAAAAAATGGCAAAACATTCTTCAATTTTCTTCTACATACATACTCCAGTTTTTTTCTCCTGTTTTTACTTTAGTGCATTTAAAGATTTCTTTCTTGATTATAAAGTATAATTTGTGGGGAACAACACAGTTGTACGTGTTTTATTATTAATTGTTTATTCGTTTTTTTTCTTTATTCAACTTGAAGACAGATTTAATCCCAACATTGTGTTACGCACTAAAGTGAAGATAAAAATGAAATTAATTCTGGCATTTAACTAAAACAGTGCTAATTATGTTATTTGCAGTAAGTAAGTTAAAACGTATGTTTTAATTCTATGATACAAGTGAAATGATAGTTTCAATTTGATTTGTTGCGAATTAAATAGAAACATACTGAAATGATTAATGATTTTGATATTAATGAGATTTAAAGCAAAAAAAAAGAAAACACTACAATGCAGCATAACAAATTCTCCTTATGTGAAATTCTATTAATTAGGAACAAAAAAATGTTACGGAAATTACCATAATTTAAAAAAATATAAACGGTTTAGTCCTTCCTAAACAAGTACTGGACAATATTGCCCCATAAGAGGCTAAGAATAAGCAGAACACTACGAGACAGTCGTATTTAAATTGTTGTTTTGAACTTTTTCTATCTTAAACTTACTAGTAATACTCTAATTTTAAAACAAACAATAAAGTTGAGCAAATCTTTGGGCGCTTCATAATATTTACGCTTATATCGACCAATGTGCACGAAATTATCGTAAGTTACATAAATTAAATTTTACAGGAGAAAGTTTTTATCACTTTTTTTCTTACAGCATTATAGAAATACGTTTCCGATTTTCAGATGTTGTAGAGGCTATCGCTAACCTAAATGATGAAAAAGCTCCTGGCGTTGATAAAAGAGGCAACAAAATGCTTTAAGAGCTACCTTTTACAGCTAAAGGAATTATTCGTTTTATTTTTAACGCGATAATTCGGCTTGAACATTTGCCGCCAATATAGAAAGTTGCCTTAGTAAAGATGATTCCTAAGCCTGGTAAAGATCCTTCGAAGGTGTAGTCAACTACCAACTTTGTCGAAATTGTTCGAAAAGCTGCTTAAAAACAAGCTGACTCCGATCATGAATGACAACAACTGCATTCCAAATCACCAATTTGGCCTTAGAAGTCAACATAATACAATCGAACGAACTCACAGACTGTTGCAGGTTATAAGAAAAACCTTTGAGGAAAAGAAGTACTGCTCCGCGCTTTTAATCGATGCCTCTCAAGCTTTCGATAAAGCAGGGCGCGAAGGCCAAATCTGTTGTTCCCAACCAAAAGGGGCTGGTGTAGCTCAAGGGAATATACTAGGTCCAATTCTGTACTTGCTTTACACGGCAGATATGCCAACCAACAGTTTAACACAAACGTCGACATTTTCTAATTACACCGCTTTTCTCAGCCAACTGCAACAACACGTAGCCCAAGTAGAGAAATGGGCAAAATTATCGCGAATAAAAATTAATGAGCAAAAATGTACTTACGTTACTTTTGCTTTACTCAAAGAAACGTGCTCCCCCATGCTTATTTACAACCATATGGTGCCTCAACGATATAAGACAAAATACCTTGGCATTCACCTTACCGTCGCCTTACACGGAAGCCACATATAGATGCGAAGTTGACGCAAATAAAATCTAAATCTATGCAAATCCATTGGCTAATTGGCGGAAACTCTGTGCTCCGTCTTGATTGAAAACTTCTACTCTACAACTCGATTTTAAAACCAATTTGGTGCTACGGTATAAAATTATGGTGCACCATTTCCGCATTCAACATAGAAGAAATTTAACGCAGTCAAAACAAAATCCTAAGAATGATAACGGGTGCTCCTTGGTATATTAAAAAAAGCAACATCAACAAGGATTTAGAAGTTCTACTAGTAAAATGCGAAATCCTGTACTATGTGGACAAGTAATTTAATAAGCTGAAAACACATCCAAATCCGCTTGCTCGAAACATCTTTAAGATAATGAAAATTGGGACACTCTTTCCATTGAAATTAGTTAAATTTATTATAAGAAGCTAAGTTTCAGTCTGGCACTGGCTGGACTAACATTAGTGACTAAGTCTTAAGATTTGAATACTTATTGTTAGTTCGCATTAGCAAATATTCGATAATAAAAATATGAAAAAAATAAAATAAAAAAACTAATGCAACATTGCTAAGCCTTTAAGCCTGTTTTCTGCCATTACTGATCTCAGCCATGTTTTAATACGGTGAAGGGTAGAAAATTACCTTTCAGCCGTAGGATTACTGACCAGCATTTAAAAAAAAAACGAAAAATATTTTTCGAAAACCTGGGTAAATATCTGGATCACATCTTGCTAAAAATATCTATTATATTTTCTGGGCGGTCTTTAAAAATTTTCCATTTTTGTTTTCAACTCAAAATTTCAGCCTTTAATTTCGATATAAGCAGTTTTTTTTTAATTTTTTAAAATTTATCGCCTACAAGTTATGAAATTAAAATTTTTAAATCAGTATATGTAGTAATACACTGCGGCAAAATTTGAGGGATGTTAAACAAATAAAGGACGTACTTTGAGAAACTTGTTTTAAAGTTCTGTAAAATAGACTATATTAAGGGTATGTAGTCCTCAATGCGGTTGTATATCCAATCTAGGCTTTCCAACTAAAATGCCCATACCAACGTAAATATTTTTTGCCTCTTCAAAAATAGTTTTAAATAGTGTCTGGCATTCATTCCTTTTAGTATCAAGACACATTATCACGGTTTTTATAAAAGATGATCCTTTTTATAAATCTATATTCTGCTTTTGTAGAATTACACAAAGCTGCTGTGTGACAGTAAGTTCATCATTTAAAATATGTATTCTTCAAATAAATTCAAAATTGCTCAGAGAAGTCCTTTATAAAAAGGCTTTTGAAGGCGTATCCCTATCTTTCCACTCGGATATCTCTCCCAATGCCTCTATTATGTGCTTTGTTCTTACTGTAAATTGTTAAATTGAATCATGACGATCCACCCAATGTTTTTCCCATAATGTACCTTGATATTTCGGAAAAACTGCATTACGCTTAGGATAATGTTTTTAAAAAAATGTTTTTGTTTCTTTAACAAACGATACAGTTTTTTGCATTAGTGGTACCTTGCTGCCTTTCGATATTGAGTGGTTAAAACCATGGGAATAGCAAAGCGTTTGTTTTGCTTTTTTTGCGGTTTTTTGCATTTTTTTTAACTGCACCATTTTCTGCCAACATTTAAGGACACCCATCAGTTTCAATCCCTACACAATTTTCAAAATCAAGACCAACGTTTTTCAAATCTCTGAAAAATGCAGATAATAGTGTGTTCGCAATAATTGATACTTTGACTTCGTCGCCAACATCATTTAAGGCCTCTTCCTATGCGTCGATAAAGCCCATAGATTCTTGTTTCGCTAACATTTCGTTTACGTTAAAATACCTTAAAGCTAAAGAAATTTGGTTCTTTCTAATTATTCAGTGGTTTTGTTAAAAATAATCGAATAGTATTTAGCGTCATAATTATTTTTTAGTATAATTTCCAAAAAATTTAATTATTTCATTTTTTGGAAATGATTGCCTAAAATTTATCTACGGCATCTATACAAAAACGCAGAAGTGAACGAAAAATACCTTCCGAGCTTGCATTTTCGGAAGATAGCAAAGGACCATCTCAATATCCGCGGAGGGGTATATAATGTCTTTTGTGGAAAATTATAAATTTTACAGTAAACAAAAAACGTTTTCGATTTTTAATTTCTTGTTAAAGTGCAGATATTTGTATCTGATTTCCCACCACAAGACAAATGTTTTCTTACGTCTTCAAAAACATTTTTCCAAAAGCAGCAGCATATTTGAATATGCAATACATTTGCTTAATAAAATATATGAAGCCTTTGTTTCATGGCTACCAATACTTTTATTTATTAAATTAAATATAAACATTTAAATTTTTTTTTTTTAATTTTCCTTTTTTTCCGCCCCCCTGAATCCGCGCCAGCACAAATGTATATATTTCTACACTCGCTCTTTTTTAACGATATTGCAAATCGAAATTAGTCAAACATAACGACTGAAACAATAAAAAAAATAATTTATACGAGCTTTTTAATCTCTTTAAAACCAAATAAAAATAAAAAATTATCCAACAAGAACGATTAACGTCTTTAAAAATACCATCAACCAAACGAGACACAAATATTTGTCTTAAGAAAGACAGTTAAAACAAAAATATTAGTGTAACTTCTATGAACCATATCAATTCTGCCTCCTATGCGCTTCTCAAAATTTCAAAGGATCTTTGAGTTGCCGTTGCAAATGTGGAATTTCGAAATGAATTGAACTTCACATTCGCCGGTTAGAAAAAACAAATATTTTATCTCTTTTCACTCCTATAAATATACATTTACATTTTAAAATATTTTAGCCATTTTTTGTTTATATGAAACTATTAAAAAAATATTTTACCTGGAATATTTTTTATACAAGAAGGATTAGAAATAAATTATTCGAAAGTGATCGTTATTGTTTCGAATAAAATTTTTTTAACATTAAAATTATTATTTGTGTAAAATAAATATATTTGAAAAAAAAAACTGGAAAATATTTCTGTTTTAATATTTCAATTTGTTTTTTGCTTAAAATTAATAATTTTGCTTTTGAATTTGCTTCAATTTTTAAAGAATTTTTTTAAGGCATTTTGTTATCAGAGTTTTTTAATATCAAGTTAAAAATATAAATGAAAAGCATAAATTTTAGGGCTGACAATTCTTTAACGATTTTAATAAATTTTTATGACGATTTTGTTCTAAAGCTTATCTGGCAGCTATGCGTGTCTGTTGTAGACCAAAAAGGAAATTAGAAAGTAAAAAGTTAAATAAAAGTAGGAAAACTTGATAGAGAAGTGAGCGTGGATAAATGCAGTTAATTCTTGGCCAAAAATCCGTTCTAGGAAGCCAGTGGGAAATTTAGTGTGAAAGAAAAAACTGCTTTAAAATTTGGGTTTTTGTAAATGACCGGGAATAAATACGGTTGGTAGGTATTTTCCGTCGTGGGGCTTACGGGAGTGAAAATAGTTAAATATTTGGTTGTTTTTCTAGCTGGCGAATGTGAAGTAATAATTTATTTAAAAATTCCGTCTCAGCAACTGCAACCCGAAAGGCATTTGAAATTTTGAGAAGCGCATAGAAGGCAGAATTTATTAGGTTTATATAAGTTTCTCCAATATTTTTGTTTTAACTGTCTTTTCTCAATATATATAATTATTTCTTGTTTGCTTGTTTGTTAAAACAATTTAATTGTTATTGTACTACTTAAGCTGGCTTTACATGGTAATACAAAGTATTTAGACTTTGTAGAATCAAAATATTATGAAATTCTTTTTATGTTTTAGAAAAGAATAAAAGTATCTTTTAAGTATTTTTCGTCTTTATATGGATGGTGTTGGTAAAATCAAAAGCTGTTTTTTCTTGTTTGTTTTTTGTTGGATAACGGCATATGGTTGAAGTTCTGAAACATTTACAAAAACAACATGGAAAACTTCTGCGTTGATTTTGATTGTTTTCACATATTTCGTTTAATGAAATGTAGCCATCTTCATTAGATGTTGTAAGTAGTGCCAATCTTCTGATGCGATGAGAAGTTTCTGAAATTGTTTAGATAATAAACATTCACCGATCAATTGTCAAATTTTGCTTTTACGTGATGAGATTTTGTATTATTCTACAACATTTTTTGACATGTCGTAATATAGATATGTAAAAGTACCTTTAACACAATTTTTGAGTTTACATGATACCTTTAAAGCTGGCTTTATATGGTAATACAAAGTATAAGACTTTGTAGAATCAAAATATTAGAAAAATCTCGCCGTGTTGAAAAAAAGGAAGTTAAAGGATGTTTTAAGTATGTTTTATGCTTACACGGTTGGTGTTGGTAAAACAAAAACCGGTTTTTTCTTGCAGCTTTTTTGTAGTAACGGCATATGGTTTAAATTTTAAAATTCTAGCAAAGACAACAAGAAAAACTTCTGCGTCGATTTTGATTGTTTGTGTTTTATCTCATAAAATGTAGCCATGTTCATTAGATGTTGTAAGTACTGCCAATCTTTCGCACCTCTAATGTGATCAAAATATGTACATACTTTAGTTTCTAAAATGGTTTAGAAAATAAATATTTACCTAACAATTGTCAAATTTTCTATCTGTATTGTCTCCTACTCAATGCATTATGCTTTTACATGATGAGATTTCGTATTATTCTGTATTACCATGTAAAGGGACCCTAAAAAGTATTTAATAGGTCTGATCGTCGTCATTTTGTCTATAGCAATTAATAAATTATTTTTTGTTTGTTATTTTTTTTTTTTTTTGAAACAAGTAAAAAAACAAGTCTTAATATTTTTCTTTTCCTTAGTCTGCAACATTTTTTTATAGTTTTTTTAATATTTCCGCTGAAAATAATTGTAAAAAATTTTAATTAAATAAAGAAAAATCTCTTGTGACATTTATAGGCCCCATTAGTAAAGTATTTTAAACACTGGTATTTATAATAGTTTCTTTGTCGTTGTTGTTTTTTCAAGGCTTGTTGTTGTTGTTGTTGTTGTTGTTTAAGTCCAGCCTAATCGTAAATGTTCACATAATTTAGCAGAAGTTTATGAAAAAAGCTTTAAAATATTCTTTTACTATAGCTTTTATTATTCTTTTCTTATTTTTTTAATTGATTCTATTACGTTTATTTAATTTATTTCAAATGGAACTACGATGATCTAATGGGAAGATGTGCACAATGGATTAGCCAGGATAATTTTTTTATAAATTATATTAATATTGGAAAACAAATTATACTCAAAAATTTATATAATTGTTCTATTATGTCCTATTGTCATAATATAATAAAAACATTGTTGTTGTCTTTCATAAAATAGTTTAAAAAATACAACGTTGTATGGTATTTTTATTAAATTGTCATAACAAAGCCCCATACACCTGCGACGAGTGTCCATTAGCTCGTGAAGGTTTTTAAATCATTGTGAAATCTTATAACATTATGACAATAGGACATAATACAATAAAACACCTTGTGAATCCCCTAAATAAATAAATTGATAATATGATTTTGAATAGAAAAGCAATACTTGGGGCTTAAATATGCAGTCTACTGCAACCCACGTATGCTACAAAATAGCTAGCGGCTGCGAAAAACGATAAGCAAGAAGGGCGCCGAAATAATGTTAAGCTTCTTATATTACTGTTCAGCTTTTGTGTAGTCCAGTGTCTGCTGATTTATATCTGACCAAAAAAACCAAAAGCAGCTGAGAAGTAAAACAGGGAATATTGTAGGTACTGATCCTCATCCTTTAATTTCTGTGAACTATTATAAACTGCTGGCGTTTGAGGACTTCTCTTTTCCTAGTCCATTGTGCAAAGTTAATATTATGTTAAAATTTTATAATGTATACAATTTCACATTCATAAATGTCTTAACTTTACACGTCTCATACTCGTTCTGTCACAAATGTAACTTTTTATTGAAAAAATTGAAGTAAAAAAATAATTTTAAGCTGATATTCTGCTGATTTAATTGCGTTGTGTAGCAAATTTTTAATGTAAAAATTGTTGTCTCTTAAGAACGATTACATGCCACAAATGCACTCGTAGTTGTCATATACTAGAGCTGTTTTTACGCCGACTTCTAAACGCTAAAATTTCGTTGAACAAAATGAAAAAACAACAACACTCTACAAGTATACTTACATAGATAGGAATAACAAAAACAAAACTTAAAATAAGTAAGAAAGTTATAAACGGCCCAGGCCGACCATTTTATACCCTATACCATGGTTTATTTAATATGATGTAAAAGTGTAAATATATTTAATTAAAATGATTTATTTGCTGTTAATAAGCCTTATGATGGACACATGGTATATTATGCACTTAAAATTTGGTAAGCAATTTTCCTTCGTTTTGTCTAACTAAAGTCTTGATTAGTAAAAATTAGGTTAGATTAGGTAGTACTTGCAACTGCGGAAATACGATAAGAGTGTAGTAGGCCCATTTGGGTCCGTAACTACAGTCTCTTTGAGATGCCTATAAAGGATTAAGAGAGAAAATAAATTCAAATAAGGAAAGCTAAAAGTTAAATGTAAAGTAAACGTTACCTTCACCGATCATCGTCCACTGCCAAGCAAGACCATCAGAGGTGTTATATATTATCCATCCCCTCTGCATCTTGGCAGCTTCAACAAAAGTCTGTGAAAGGCGGTCTTGTTCTACCGACATGAATGCTAAATCGACAAAGACCAGTAGAAGAAGCCACATTGTATACCCATTGACCGAGCAAACACTTGGAATGTGTTGAATCTAGCATTTGACCACTACAAGAAGTAGTCTTTAGATTTTCTTTTTAAATGCCACACATACAAACACTCTTAATGAACGCACTATTAATGGCTGCCACAATTTTTTGGGGGTAAGGAAAATGTTAGTTTTTTGTAAAAATATTTTAAGCAACAAGTAATAGCAGAATTGGGAAAAACCACTGGAAAAACGTATAAAATCACACTGTTATGATGAGATTTCCTAAAACTTGTAACTACTAGTTATTTTCCACAGCATAATACACTGTTTTGTACACTTGCAATTGGTGTACATATCGTCGTGTGAGTTCTTGTTTGGCGCACGGCATATTTTCAAAAAAAATTGAGTTAGGAATTGAATATATATAACTTATGTACCGTTTTTAAACCTGTAATTCACTTCTATGTACCTCAATTGTGCTTGAAGATATCAAGCTCCAAACTTTCTAATATCCACAATTTCACATTTTGCGGAATATTGGTTTGTCTTGGTAAATAGTTTTTGCAATTTTTACATTCGCAAAACGTAAATAAATACACGAAAAACACTATAAAACAAAGACACGCAGAACATAACAAACACCCTTTTCGCCGTATTTGAAAGAAAGGAAAGTATATTAATGTTTAAGGTGATCAAGTGCGGCGCAAGTAGTTTCCGTCTTGACTGTAGGGCTTATACGACGTTAATGTCTCGATCGATATTTAAATTCAAAAATAAATTTTACAGTTTTATTTATCAAAAAGTTAAATCAAAACTCTTTTAATCATTTCTCTCCAAATCACTTAACTGTGTTGTGCGGAAAATCAAAAATCACACTACGATATGTAGATACAAATGAGTGCTTGCTTGAAAAATTGCTTTTTAAATCAATTTTCGTCGGCAAAAAATAGCTTTTAAAGAATAGGACACGTGCAAAAAAAAAACCAAAAGCCTACATAAATTACAATTAAGCAAATGATGATGACGGCATTTACTTCTTCTTAGCAAATGCCTCAATATTCAAATCAATACGTCTTAGAAAAAAATAAAACTTATTGCCCGGCTACCTTTTTTAGGTTGGTTTTGGCCACATCACCTACATTAACTACAAACTGCGTTGAAGATTTTGTACCACAAGAATGTGAATGCCACAACTAGAAAAAAGCAGTCAAAAACAACAAGGATAATAATGAAAGCCTCACCGCGCCATCATCATCAGTATCATTCTGTTACTACAACCTCTTCATCGACAACATCATTATTTTCAAATTGCAATCGCAAGGAAGATGTTTTCACAAAATTTTATAGGCGGCAAATTTTTTGCAACACGCACTTACCAACATGTCTCATCTAAATGCAAATTTGCAACAGGTTTTATTACCATCACTTTGGCACAACGAAAACAAAACATACTTCAGATATTGGTCAGACGGACCAGAGGCAATTTATTAAAATATGTAACTTTGTATGAAAAAGAAATAATGATTGTTTAAATTTAATGCACCACTTACTAACAGCAACAATAAGAATAATAATATTAACAACAAGTTTTAATGTAAAATATTTATCCAGACGGACAAAATATGTCATTAGACCTTAAATACAAAGTTATTTTCAAAAATGACAGCAAACATTCGTGCATACTTGTATACACACACACACACACACGCATATTGAAGAAAGGCAATGTCCAAATTAGACGTAATAGACTCGTTTAATCGCTGGCGAGAACGAAGACAGATGATAAAGGTGTGGAATGTGTGGTATTACGCACTAGTCATCCTGGCTCGATAGGACCAAATAACTTGACTTACTTGGATTATAGTGATGTCTAGGAAGGTCAAAAGGCATATAATTTTAAAACAGCGATTTCAAAAGGATCAGTAATTGGCTCATCACCACGAAATACTTAGAATAAAGATGTTTTGACGTTTTAAAGTCGACAAAAAAAGACCTTAGCCCGATTGGCAGGTGGGATCGGCACGTCACAAAAGAGAAGTGAAGTTGTATGTTCACGAGACGGACTTGTTTTATAATGAGAGGTGCAATTCACTGGCGAGTTGACCACAAACAGATGGGTTCGTCTTAAAAATACTTGTTACGTATAAAGTCCCAGGCTTTAGAACTGTAAAAAAAACACACCGTACATTTCATTAGTGCTTTTGCCAGGAGCGCCTTAGGTCTAGAGTCTTACAAAAAGCCTTAGTCTGGAGCAACAATTTTTACCAAAATGTTTAATTAAGGCAAATCTCTGGAAAGGACCAGTATATTCACTATAAAATGTTCTCTATGAAAGCAGTGCTAGCGGGCCCTTAATAAGTCGTTAGACTCCTGATAGTTAACAAGGCTGCTGTTTACCATACTCTCTATAACCTTAGAGAGCATTAAACAAAACGCTAAAGTTTGGAAATTTTTAGGGTCTTGAGTTCTTCGCTTTTTTTGGAATCGGCGTAGCATTAGCTACTTTTCAAAATATAAGAAATACGCTGGCAAGGTGCACATATTCGAAAAGGTAAGCTAATGGTCGCGCCAGTGTGAAGAAACATTGCTCTTAAACATATGCTGGCATTTCTCAGGCCCTTTAACCTGCAAGAACTCTAAACAATATGTTGAGCAAATGTGAATTGCCGGCAAATAAGTTTAGTCAAAAGCTTGGCTTTTTCTATTGGTCTTGTGACTATTGCCATTATTTCTTAACAGAGTAGAAATTGAAGTGCCATCGTCACCCAGCTCTTTCAACAAATGAAAAAAAGCTTTTGCTGCTCTTAACGATGCTGTTGGAACAGAGTTTTTTTACATCCGAGTACTTTGGTACATGAACCAATCAGTATGCGGATTTTTCTAAGCACGCCAAATACTGAATGCTTCCTCTCTGGATCTGCGCAATTTTGCAAGTTTCAATTTACCACGATTTCAATTCAATTTGACTGGATAACTTTTTTAGCCGAAATAAAAGACTTATTCCCAGCAAAACAATACTTTCAGCCATTAGCTTCATATCTTTGATATTAACTTCCGAAAATGTTTTCAGTTTAATTGCCGAAAATCTGGCGCTTTTGGACTTTTTTCTAAGCGTTGTGAAGTCTCTAAAATTAAAAAATGACTCTGCATAGTGGTCAGATGGTGTGAATGGCAAAGCTAAGAGGAATTATATATACTGATACCATCAACAATAACAACTTTACTAGATGCACAATTTTAAAGGATTTTGGTCTCGAAATCAGAAACGAAGTCGAATCTATTCATGGTGATACTCTTCCTACATTTGGACTTTTGTAAAGAAGCCAAAGTGCAGGGTGTGGAAAGTGATTTTTGTAAAAACATTGGTTGGTTACAACGTTTCCTAAGTAGTTAGTATAAAACTAATGAGCATACTCGGCTACTTGGGAAAAGAACTCGGAAAAAAGTGGGCATTCGATATGCCAGCTCATTCCTTACATAGTCAGAGTTACATTGGTGGTAGGAAAAAATGAATTGCTCAGCACCTTACGAATTACGTTTAGGCAGTAGTTTGGGTTAGGTTAGTTAGATCAGCCAGCCGTTAAAGGAAAGTCTACAGCTTATTTGGGTCCGCCTAATTCGGTCCCTTGGTATTACCTGGAGATACAGATAGAAGGGAAAAAGAAATTTAGACAAGAATGAAAAAGAAAAGTAGGATGACACTGACTTACCAGGGTCTGTGACGGCATTGAACCCACGACCCCTAGACTGTTAGACTCGTGTACTTGCCACTGACCTACCAGTGCCCAAGTATTTATGAGAAAAGTATGAGAAAACTTTAATTTATAGTAAAAAATATAGTTTTTTGTGAAAGGAAGCAACCGAAAGCTTTGGCACAACAACAATAACATTAAAGAAAAAGCACAAGATTAATAAACACAAGCAAGTAAACTCAAAATTGTTAGCCAATTAGAAAGCAGAATGCGTGGCGTCAACAATTTAACAAGCGCAGAAAGCTTGAAATATTTGCTTTTCTTGAGTTTGTTATATTTGTCTACGTAAGTCTATACGTATACTTAACACACAATTGAAACGTATTCTGTAAATTACGTATATGAACAGTGGCATGTTATACGTAATTGAATACTTGTGTTTTATATGGCATTCGGAAATGTTTATTATTTCTATTCGTAATTATCAGGGCAACCAAAAACATGCTCTAAAAAATGGGGCTTATGCGAATAAAATATGCCTTAAAAATTTAAATATATGCCTTAAAAAATTAATTATTTCTTTTTAAGTTTTAGAATGATAGGAAGTTAGACTAAAGAACCACTGCACTTCAAATTAAATTGCGTTAACGAATTCAAATTGCCGAAAAAAATGCGGTACAAAATAAAACAAGTAAGAGTGCTATATTCGGCTGTGCCGAATCTTAAATGCCCTTCACATTGGACTTTCGAAACCACAAACCTTTTTTATTTTTATCAGTTTTTTTTTACTTAAGAAACATTTTTAATTTTTAAATAGGGGTCGGTGTTATATTTTAAACCTCTTCGGGTGATTAGGGCAGCTGCAGGGGGTTTTACCCTAATTTTTTCCAATTTTGTCGCGACTTTTACTCTAATTTTTTGTAGTTTTGTACGGCAATCCCCTTAGGGGTTAGAGATAGCGGGTAAGTATGTTCTAGGAATATGTTTGGGAGAGAAAATTAATAGGGCTCTATATTCATTTTATTCCTATAGGGGCGACTGCGGGGGAGTTGTAGGGGTTTTTACCTTTTTTTTTTTAATTTTGTAAGGCAACCACCCTAGGGCGTGGCAATAGGAGCTAAGTATGCTCTAGGAATATGTCTGGGAGGGAAAACTGTGGGGGGTCAGTCGTTGCTCTAAGATGGACTCTGAGGAAGTTGTGGGCATTTTACATCACTTTTGTAAATTTTGTATGGCAACCCCATTAGGTGTTGGGGATAGGGGGTAAGTATTTCCTAGAAATATGTTTAGGAGAGAAAACTAATGAGGGCCTTTAATACATTTAATTCCTCTAGGGGCGTCTCCGAGAAAGTCGTAGCGGTTTTTACTCTATCATTTTCAAATTTTGTATGGCAACCCTCTTAGGGCGTGGAGATGGGGGGTAAGTATGTTCTAGAAATATGATTGCAAGTAAAAACTAATGGGGGTCGGTCATACATTTTATATCTCTAAAGCCGACTTTGTGAAAGTTATGGGCGTTTTTACATCATTTTTGTAAATTTTTTATGGCCACCCCCTTAGGTGATGGTGATAGAGGGTAAGTAAACTCTAGGAATACAATATTAGGAGAGTAAGTATGTTCCACAAAAATGTTTGGGAGGACTTATTAGTTGGGATCGGTCTTACATTTTACCTTTGTAAGAGAACCCTAGAAGCTGTGGAAGCGATAAAAAAAAATAAAACTTTATATGGCAACCCTGTTAGCGGGCGGAGATAGCCATTCAATAGCGATTTTTGCAGATATTTCTGATAGTTTGATACTACTTACGGGCTTATGCGACCTCAGGGGGCTTCAGAAAGTTGATTTCAACCATAACTCGGGCAGACGGACATGGCTAAATCGACTTTCCCATCTATAAGGATCCAGAATATATATACTTGGGGTCAAAAATGGAAAAAAAAGAAATTAAAAACGGAATGACAAACTTATACAAAAGAGAAACCAAAATGCTGTTAAATAATGTTTAATTAGACGGTCTTAAAACTAGTTTACCCGAACAAAAAAACAAACCAGAATGCAGTTCGTTTTAAAATAAATTTTTATATAAAACACAAAAGCTAACAAAAGGTGACAATAAACACTCGAAAGAATTTTTGTTAGGTTTTTTTAACTAAAGGTTAAAAATTCATAAAATATGATTTTAAGGAAAATATGCAAAATATGCAAAAATATGCCCTAAGAAAACGATGCCAAAATTTGTGAAACGGATAAATACCACTATGATAGTTTAGTGCGACGCACGGGAAAAAAATATAACTTTGCATATTTTCGGTTGCCCTGGTAATTGTTATAATTTAGGCATAATAAAAAATATTTGGATATAACAAAAGGGGGTTTTTTACAAAACCGTAAAAGGGGTTTAAATTCGGTTAAAACATAAAGTTGCAAATATTTATATATACCAGCCTCGAAAAATAATAATTTTTTTGTTATAACTTCTAAACTTTTTGCCTTTTTTAAATATTTAGAAAGAGAGACCCGTTTTCAAAGGTTGCTTTATAACTAATAATTTATTTTCATTAAATATATTTTAAAATACGTTTAAGTTTAAAATTAAAAATAAATAGCAGAGCTGTTGTATATAAAACAATGTTTTAATGTTTAGTTTGTTTTGGAAAAACATTTGTTAAATTAACAAGATCTTCTTGTCATGTCTAACAACATTTCGTTATGGTTGTAAAAAATTAACTTAGAAAAAAATGTATTCGAAACTTAAACATAGAATATTCATTTAATACACCTTTAGATCTAAAGCCCTCTTTGAAATTGGCAAACAAGTTAAAAAAACTTTATGATGAGGCCTTCTTTGATACGTGCCTGTTCATAACTGAAAATTTGTTAAGGGGAAAACTGACACCAAATTATGAATTATGATCATGTTGCGTGAAAATATTGCAATTAATTTTTTTTCACTAAGCACGAACAACAAAATGTTTAACTAAATAACCAGCCAATCATCCAACAAACAGTAATATGTATGTAAGTAACAACAGTAAAAACAAACAGTTCAAATGCGCTTAAAATATTTGCCGTTTTACATTGTGCGCGCGCTTGCGCACTAAAAGGAATCTATAGCGACTTTGTCACCCATCTGTTTAAACGAGTATAAAAGTAATACGCTTCCATAAGACAAACACCATTTTTGCTCTAGATCATTCCTTTTTTTTTTTTAATTGCTTAGTTCAATATCGATTTTTTTTCGCTGCTAGTAATGGTTTGCTGCCTTCTGAAAGTTTTTATTTGCCACAAACTTAGGAAAATAATATCATAATTTTTATAATAACGTACACACTATGTATTTTGTTGTAACTCCATATTAGTCAAAAATTGTTTGTTCCATGTTTTAGATTTAACAAATTTTTTTGTTACACCTCTTTGGATGATATGTATGAAATGATGTTGTTTTAATTTATCAATGTTTGAAATATGATTTTCTAACAATTTTTAGATTTTTTTTTCGAACCAAAAAATTGCTTATAATCTACGTGTAAAGAATTTGTTACAGTCTAAAAGTTAATTGTTACATTTATTACGGCTGTTGCAAAAAAGGACATGTCGATCTTGTTTTTAATTGAATGTTATAATTATAAAACACTGGAAAATATTAATTTAACATTTTTGGTTTTATATGTTCTTATTGCCAAATTTGAAAAAGCCCTCATTTGTTCAATTATTTTTCTAACAATAACTAAAAACGAATAAGAGCGCTATTTTCGGCTGCGCCGAATCTTTTGTACCCTTTACATTGGCCTTTGCGAACCTGAACTTTTTTTAATTTTTATCCAAGTATGTTTTAGGAAAATGTTTGCAAGAAAAAATGAGTTCGGATGAGTCCTTTATTTGACCTATTTACGGGCACCCTGGCAGCTGATTTATCATAATTTTCCAAACTTTGTATGAAAGCCCTCTTAGGCAGTGAGATAGGGGATAAGTATGTTCTAGGAATATGTTTAGAAGGGGAAACTAATGGGAATAGGTTGTACATTTTATTTTTTAAGACCAACTCTGGGAAAGTTATGGGCGTTTTTACACTATGTTTGTAAATTTTGTACGGCAGCCCCTTAGATGATGCAGGAATATTCTAGGAATATGTTTGGGAGAGACAGCTAGTATAGTATATGACATTTTTTCCCCTCTAAGGGCAATTTCGGAAGGTTGGTGGGGTTTTTATCCAAATTTTTTAAAATTTTGTATGGCAACACTGTTTGGGGCTGGTGATAGGTGAGAAGTATGTTCCAAAAAAATTTTTAGGGGGTAAAATTAATTGAGATCGGTTTTGGGATTGTGAAATAAAATCCTCTGTTTGAGGTAGCCCAAGAAAAAATCATGGGGGTTAGATCGGGCAATCTGGGTGGCCCAAAGCGACTGATCAGTTTTTGGGGCAAAGTTTCCCGAAGGAAATCCATTAAAGCTCTGGCTGTGTGTGCAGTCGCCCCATCCTGTTAAAACCACGTGTGTGAAGAGAACGCAGGTTTGGCAAAAAGAATTCCGTAATCATGCGTCGATAATTTTCACCGTCAGCACTAATCGCCTCATGCGTGGATAAGGCGCACCAAACAGTTATCCTGGGGCAATGCAATGGTTTTTGACGTTTCAATGGTGGGTTGCGGTTCCTGGAGACAAGTAAAGGCAGTTTTGCGTGTTGACGTGGCTGTTTAAGTGAAAATGAGACTCGCTGCTCCAAAAAATGGGATTTGCCGTGCGAAAACGTTCCAACATCTTTTCACAAAAGTTTTTGCGTAAATCAAAGTCACTTTTTTTCAGTTCTTTAACGATTTAAATTTTAAAAGGATGGAACTTAATATTCATTGGTATGGAAGCCTCAGTGAGGCTGCTGTTTTCCGTATTAAAAGTCGCGGATTTTTACGTAAACTGTTTTTAACTAGTTCAATGTTTTCGGGAGTCTTTAAAAACCGGCCCTGGCCATGGGATATTCATAGCCGAAGAAGTTGCGCGGAATCTCAGCACACACGAATGAATTAAATTTACACTCGGTTCACCAGTATTCGCCAAATATCAAACATTGAACCAAATTTTCGACCAACAATTACGTAAGAAACGCGCGGTGCTCATTTGATCACTGCAACAAATGACTGACAAATACGTAGAATCGATAACTCCAACGCCACCACCTTTCCCTCCGCACCGTTTATTACTTTTGAAAATAATCGTATTTGAAAATATAAATTTGCTACCAGACACCCTGCACTGAAGTCCATTGTCAAGTGGTTTTGCTTAGTGTAAGCAGCATTCTTCCTAGGTATATTTCTGATAGTTTGACACCAAAATATTTTCCATCCGACTTAATTTCGTAAAACTTGACTTTAATAGACCGACAATAATTTGAATCATAGCTATGTTTAGATTTTTCAGCTAAAACTTACTACAACTATTGTATGGCTCTGGTGGTCATAATAATGACCTTCGTAACGATACAATGATGAAATTTCTCGTGATCATGATTCCGTGCCCATACTCAACCATATTTTTTCTCTGCGTGTATATACATGTATATAAGCTCGTATAAGAACTTTCATATTTAAGGCACTTTTTTAAGGCCATCAAATTTTTAAATTTTTGTTATTACACAGAAAAAACTGAGTTGTAGAATCAGTAACAAATTTCAGAGAATCAGTAAATATTTTGTCTGGCTGAGGACCTACAACGAAAGTTGTAAATTTAGACAAACAATTTTGCAAGAATTTTAGTTTCTGTTAAAAAATTTTGCTGAGCTGGTTAAATATTTTATTTGTCTAGGCGAAAATTTTGTTTGATTTAAAAATCAAATAAAAATATTATTACAGATTATTAAATAAATTGACTAAAAAAATAAATTATTTTGAACAAGAATTTGTTTGAAAAATTTTTTTTGTAGTTTTTTGTGTGTAATAGTAATTTTGGTTTTGTTTCTCTGGTGTTGTAGTTTCTATTTTTTTTTTTTTTTTTTTTGTTCAATTTGTCAATTAAAATGATTGTAGGCAGTTGCAAATGCATTCGTTTATCAACAAAAAAATATTCTGACATTTACATATCTAAGTGTTCAGGTCAGCTTAGCTGTTTTAATGCAAACTTTATAATAAATGTTTTTTGAATATTTTTTTGTCATTTTTTTCTATTAGCCCTTGGGCTAACATTGGTAAATGATTCATAAGAAATTGGACAAAGTGCGTGTGCAATTTTATTTGCATGCAAGCAGTAACGAGGGGAGTCCTAAAAGTTATAAGAAAGTATTGTAGTATAACAGTTTCTCAAATTAAAAGTGCATAAAATTTTTTATTGGGACTAGAAATTAGTTCAGTCCGTTTTCCAAAGATGGCTCTAGCTGTTATGAATATTGAATAGTAGCAGCTGATGTCGCTAGTTTAAGAGAGTTTAGACATCTGTCATTAATATTCAGCTCAGATTGCTTCGAGCTTTTAAAAAACGTTCACTGTGTTAATTATGAACAGTTTTGTGTTAACTAAGCAGCATTTACGGGAAGTTACAGTTTTATGTTTTAATTGGAAGAAAAGTTCAGCTGAAGCGCATCGAATGTTTGCGAACATTTATGGTGACAATGCTCCAACTGATAAATCATGTAGGGAATGGTTTTAGCGTTTCAAGAATGGAGATTTCAGTGTTGTGCATCTGGTGAGACCAAAAGGGTTTTGTGTACTATGAGCTGCTACAACCAGGCGATACTATAACGAGCGATCGGTATAGGCTGCAATTGATGCGTTTGAGCCGTGCATTATGAGAAGAACGGCCAGAATACAAGCAAAGACAAGATGGAGTTATTCTTCTGCATGACAACGCTCGGCCTCATCTCGCAAAAGTCTTGAAAAAATATTTGAAAGCGGTCAAGTGGGATATTTTGCCGTACCCGCAGAATTCTCCTGATATAGCTCCTACTGATCACTGGTTGTTCCGACGGATGCAGCACGATCTGGCAGGTCCTCGGTTTACATATTTCGCAGAAACCGAAAATTGGCTTCAAAATTGGATCACCTCAAAAGACGAGACATTTTTTCGAGATGGAATTCGAAAACTGCCTGAGAGGTGGGAAAAAGTAGTAACTAGCAATGGACGATACTTAATATGTAAATTCTTTTTGTTTTTAAATAAATTAATTTTTGACCCCAAAAAAATGGACTGAATTAATTTCTACTCCCAATAGTACCACAAAAAAGTCAATATTTATAGTTAAAAATTATTCTTATATTATTCTAAGTGAAAATGTCCCACATTTTGTGAATTATTTCCCACATTTTGTGAATTATTCATTCATCGTTTTGTTATATGTAAACATATTGTCGATAAGAAAAGTTATTTTTTTCTAATAATTGAAGGCAATATAAATGACAAATGTTGTTTATTACAAAATTTTAAAATGTCTTGAATACAAAGTTGCCCACAAAAATTTGGCCAATTGGGTGGGTAACATTTGTTTTTTTAATAATTACTTAAGTATTGTTAACACTCTATAAAGAGTTTTTGAAAGCCAGTTACGGATTTCATCATCATTACTCTTTGAACGATAGAAATCCTACTACTAACTTACAGTAGAAACGCCTTTTTAACTTACATGTTATCCAGAAATGTAAAGGAAGTTTATATTTTATAAATTTGAAAGAAGTTGAAGTTTTCCAAATTACACTAAGCTTTTTGTATTAAAATCTTTATTGCAACAATTTGATAATGGTAAAGAATTATCCATATGTATATCCGATGGAATGAAACGCTTTTTTAATACTGTACAGGGTGGCTGATGAAAGCTGCTACCAAAAAAAAAACAGCTTTTTGAAAAGAGTTCGCACATATGACACCGAGAGTGGAGGCTATTTCAGTTACCACATATGTATGTCTTAAAGTAACTCATAAAGTTTTGAAAATAATGTAATTCAAATGGTATCCACACTCGGTGACATATAAGAAACATCTTATCAAAGATGTATTTTCTTTGGTAGCAGCTTTCATCAGCCACACTGTCATAGGGGTAATTTTTATTTTATTAATTTTGTAGTTTTTATTTTTCGTTTTTTTTCCTATCAACAATAAATTAATTTTTCCATTCACTTTATGAATCGTTATACTAAGTATTAAGGTACACTCAGGGCACACTTAACAGGTAACATTAAGAGCCCAGCTGATTAAAATCAATTTGACATTTTCACGTTGTAAAAATTTAATTTTATATGAAATTTTTACTTTTTCTAACATTCTTCCGTTCAAACACAAAAAGGAAATGCAGAGGTCGAATTGTTTGAATTCGCCTTGGGCTTACTTTGTTGAATGTGCCTTGGGTGCACTAAGAGCAATGTTACAGTAATTAAAATAGTGACACAACAGCGATGGCAAAAATACAAATAAAAAATATCAAAAAAAATGGCAAATAAATAACAATTTCGTATATTAGCCAATTAGCCTGATAAAATATAAAAAGAAAATTTTAGAAATAAAAATTGTTCAAAATACGCTAAAAAAATAAATATGTATTAAATAACACCAGACATGGTGTAATATGAAAAATACGTCCGCAATGTTAAAAATATGTTCAACAACTCGCTGACGACTGATGATCAGCAAATTAAAATTTAAAAACATAACAAAAGCGAGACAAAACTAATGCATGCAAAAGCATGCTGCCTTCATAAAGTGATGAGATGAAGAATAAATAAAAAGAAAAGGTTTGCCATGATATAAAAAATGGCAGGCCGTAAGTTTCGTTCTAACCCAAGAATTAACAATTGTTAATGAGAGTATGTATGTGTAAAATACAAATTAGTATTTCCGTATTCAAATTTTAATTAAAACTTGGGTTAAATAGAAGATATTTACTACCAATGCTCAGTACCGAACAAAGAGTACTGATGAGGAGTTGTAGCGGGCTCTGAAAATGCATTCCACTCGGCTAGTGTCGGGAAACTAAACTTTTTCAAAATATTTCTTCAACAAAAATCTTATCACAATAAACTTGAACCTATTAGCCTGATAAAATATAAAAAGAAAATTTCGTATATTTTTGATTAAATAATAAAGAGGACTATCTGGTCACCCGGTGAAGAAATTACCCGCCAGGACTTTACCTTTTTAGCTTTCGCCTGCATGTTTCCAGATAAATATCTAGGCTGATATTTAAAATTTATAAGTCGCAAAGACATTTTAAAAATTTAATTTCATTAAAAAGTAACCTCCTGAATAAAATTAATATTTATTTTTTAATAATAAGTTATATTTAGCAATTTTTTGGTATTCCTTTGTTGCCATTTGCAATTATTTTGATTCTTCTTTCTTTCTTTCATACAAATTTCCCTGAGTTAAAATTAGGTCTACAACTGTCTTTTTACAAATCACAAAAAAAAATTATTACTTGCAAGATAAAAACACCTAAAACAAGTGACAAATAGTTGCAAATAATAATTTGGTTTACAGTTGTTTAACATTAAACGCCCCAAACAAGCTCATGCATAAGTAAAAAGAAAGGTCATATTTCTTTATTTTTTTATAAACATTTTAAATACTTTAAATTTTTGGTAATAAAATGGTAAGTTTATTAGTTTAAACTATGCAATTGTTTATGTAACAGAACAACATCATCAACCGCAAATAATATTAACAGCAAAAGCCACAGACTCAAACCAAACAACAAACACGTGAATAGTACAAAATCTAATGTTTGAGATTTTATCAAAAGTATTTTTCCTACTCCACCGATTTACTTAATAAGATGCGAGAAAAATTGCTTGTTTTGCATAAAATTGTGGTTGTAGATCCGGGCATGTGTAACAAATTCATGCAAAAACATAAACAACATTTTGTAATCTGATATCGTAACGAAAGTTTTTTGTTGTTAACATTGAGGCAGATGAATATGTAGTTCGTCTGGTAGTTGGAAGAGGCTCAGCTGTAATTAAATCTTCAAGGATTGTGTCATTTTGAAATCTTTGCGTATACGGGAAGCAAAATAAAATATGCAACATAATGTCGCAAGCACAAGTCAAGAAATATGCAGTTTTTTTTAGAAAAAAAGCTTAAAGTTAAAATTAATTTAAAAATCAAGTAATATTTATTGGTCAATACATAATAATTAATCTTAATACCATTTATATAAATAAAAAGAAATTGGCTCTTTTTAATATATACATATATATAATATATATATGGGGGATTTCATGTCAAGTGACCCAACTTTTAAAACCGATGTCTTTCGATTGGAAAGAAATTTGGACCAAAGTTAGTTCTTGCAGAGAGTAGCTTAGACACAATTTTTTAACACGATCGGTCAAGAACTCTCTGAGCTAGAGGGGTTCAAAATTTGACGTTTTCGGCAAATAGGTGTTTTTTCTAATACATGTAGTTTATTACCTTTTGCTTTTAACAAAATTCGTCTTAAAAACTTTTGATAGCCTTTTTTTCAATCTTCTAGAAAAAAATATTTTTAAAATTAAAAAAAAATTTTTTTTATTTTTTTTTTTTTATAAAATAATTAGAAAAAAATTTTTTTTTTCCAAATGTGCCCATTTTTTTTTTTTTTTTTTTGCTCAAAAGAAAGCTTAGGTCTTTCTTTTGATCTTTTGAAGAGCATGGAAGTCGCTTAGTGGGATGCGAGTGGGATATCTATAAAAATTAATGTTTTGTAACTCAAGGTAGAGGTTTTCAAATTTTCGCGTATATTCTATTTTGATTTTTTTTGCTATTTATGTAAAATTATCTCTTAAGCAAAAAAAAAAATATTTTATGCTAAGAAACAAAATAATTTAAACTTTCCGATGGTATTCATTGAAAATATTTACAAAACGTGTTCAGACATTGCCATATAAAGTGATTTTATTCCAGAGGCCTACTATTTTGTTGGTAATGCAGTGTCGAGTGTATGAGACTTTATTTGGTACTTGCATACCGTCGGAAAGTTTAAATTATTTTGTTTCTTAGCATAAAATATTTTTTTTTTTGCTTAAGAGATAATTTTACATAAATAGCAAAAAAAATCAAAATAGAATATACGCGAAAATTTGAAAACCTCTACCTTGAGTTACAAAACATTAATTTTTATAGATATCCCACTCGCATCCCACTAAGCGACTTCCATGCTCTTCAAAAGAAAGACCTAAGCTTTCTTTTGAGCAAAAAAAAAAAAAAAAAAAAATGGGCACATTTGGAAAAAAAAAATTTTTTCTAATTATTTTATAAAAAAAAAATAAAAAAATTTTTTTTTTAATTTTAAAAATATTTTTTTCTGGAAGATTGAAAAAAAAGCTATCAAAAGTATTTGAGACGAATTTTGTTAAAAGCAAAAGGTAATAAACTACATGTATTAGAAAAAACACCTATTTGCCGAAAACGTCAAATTTTGAACCCCTCTAGCTCAGAGAGTTCTTGACCGATCGTGTTAAAAAATTGTGTCTAAGCTACTCTCTGCAAGAACTAACTTTGGTCCAAATTTCTTTCGAATAGAAAAAAAAAGTTGGGTCACTTGACATGAAATCCCCCACATATATAGAAAAATAAGCTTTAAAAGTAAACGTGGAAAAAAAAACTAACAAGAGCGCTATATTCGGCTGTGCCAAATCTTATATACGCTTCACATTGGTCTTAAGAAAGCCTGAACTTTTTTTAATTCTTATTAATTTTTTTTATTTATGAAATATTTCTAATTTTGAAATAGGAGTCGGTGTCATGTTTCAACCCTCTTAGGGTGACTAGGAAAGTTGTAGGAATTTTTGCCCTAATTTTTTCAAATTTTGTATGGCAACCCCCCTAGACAGTAATGATAGGGGGTAAATATGTTCTAAATAAATGTTTGCAAGGACAAATTAGTTGGGGTAGTCAGTCCTACATTTGACCTATCCACGGGCACCCTGGAATCTGTAGGGGGGATTTATAACAATTTTACCAAACTTTGTATGGGATCCCATTAGGCGATGGAGATAGGGTGTATGTATATTCTGTGAATAGGTTTGGGTTGGGAAACTAATGCGGGTCGGACGTACACTTTATTTCTCTAAAGTCGACTATGGGGAAGTTATGGGCGCTTTTCATTTTTGTAAATTTTGTATGGCAGCTCGCTTTAGCTGATGGAGATAGGGGGTAACCATGTTTTAAGAATATGTTTGAGAAGGTCTGCGGTACATATTATTCCTCAACGGGCGACTGCCGGGAAGTTGTAGGGGTTTTTACCTTATTTTTTATAATTTTGTATGGCAATCCCCCTTAGGCCGTGGGTAAATAAATTTTAGAAATATGTTTAGGAGGGGAAGCTAATGGGGGTCGGTCGTACACTTTCTTACTCTAAGGCCGATTCTGGGGAAGCTATCGGCGTTTTTACATAATTTTAATAAATTTGTTGCGGGTTGAGTGATGGAGGGGGTAAGTTTGTTTTAGGAATATGTTTGTGAGGGGAAGCTAATGGGGGTTGGCCGACTCTGGTGAAGTTATGGGCATATTTACATCTTTTAACAAATTTTGTTTGGCAGCCCGCTTAGGTGATAGAGATAGGGGCAAAAATGTTGTAGGGAGGAAAAGCAAATGGGGATCTGTGATACATTTTATTCCTCTAGGGGCGACTCCGGAAAGTTTGTTGGACATTTAAACCTATTTTTTTCAAATTTCGTATGGCAACTATGTTAGGGGCTGTTGAAAGGGGGTAAGTATATTCCACAAAAATGTTTTGCAGAAAAAATTTGTTGGGGTTTGTCCTGCAGTTTACCGTTGTTCGAGCACCCTGAAAGCTGTGGGTGCGATCTAAAAAAATTTAAAAAAAAACAAGTAAGAGCGCTATATTCGGCTGTTCCTTCAAAATGGCCTTTCGAAATCCCAAGTTTTTTTATTTTTATCCATTTTTTCACTTATGAAATGTTTTTTATTCTTAAATTGGTGTCGGTGTCATTTTCTAACGCTCCACAGGTGACTACGGGAAAGTTGTAGGAATTTTTAACCTATTCTTTTCAAATTTTATATGGCAACCATGTCAGAGGGCTGGTGATAGGGGCTAAGCTTATTCCACAAAAATGTTTTGGAGGAAAAATGCAGTTTACCATTGTACGAGCACCCTGAAAGCTGTGGGAGCGATTTAAAAAGTTTAAAAAAAATTAAACTTTGTACGGCAACTCTTAATGTTTGTGGGAAAAAATAGTGGGAGCCGGTCTTACATTGCACATTGTACGGGGCAACTTCAGGGCAGTTGTACAAATTTTGTAGAAATAAACAGAGGTAGTCTTAAGTTTTGGCTAATTTTTCGGTCAGTTATAGGGCGACTTTGCTGAATTTCTTTAGCGATTTTTTCGCATATATTTTTGATAGTTTGATACTACTTACGGGCCTTTGCAGAATCAGGTGGCTTCATAAAATTTAACCATAACACGGACAGGCGGGCAGACGGACATTGCTTAATCGACTTTCCTTTCTGTAAGGACTAAGAAAATATATACCTTATGGGGTCGCAGATGGATACTAAAGAAATTATAAACGGAATGACAAACTTATATATACCCTTATTACTTATATTTTGATTATATATTATACAATGTTTAAGACTTATGTACCTATATCCTAATAAATAATGGAGTTTAAACCTATAATTTGAATTGGTTACACTTTTAAGGGAAAATCGTTTGACTTACGTGACCGCCTCTTAAATTTAACAACGGCTTTTTTTATTTTTCCTTTTTTTTTTTTTTTGTTAAAAATGAGAAGAATATTGCTTAAACAATAAATTTTTTTGAATTAACTATCTAATATTACCTCTAAAGTCTAAACTTTCAAGCAAAAAGGGCATGCAAAATAATAAGTAATAAATACATGAGTACATATTTCATATTTGGGTGAAACATGCGTGAAATTAACACTTGAGTGAGAATGGATTAGATATTAGTGCACAGGAAATACGACTACTCTTTGAACTATTTTAATTTATTTTTACTGGGTTACTATAAATGTAAACATTACTCATACAGCATGAACAACAAAATTTGTAAAACTTTTGAAACTTTACTTAACCTAAAGTTTTAGTGATTATTTTCCGACTCCTTACTATTCTTTAAGTTTTATTCCCTAAAATGTTCAACGAAATTGTAAAGATTTTTTTAGCGTTTATTCTCTGTAGAACTAATTTAAAATGGGTTTCTTACAATTTGCATAACAATTATTTAAGGCGTTTACAATTTTTTATTTTTTTTAGACAAAATATGAAACAAATATCATTTGCAATTCTAATTCAAAAAATTCCTTAAATATGAGTAAAAAAACAACTTAAAATTGTAAAAACTTTTCCAACTGCAGCTGTTTTAACGCTGTTCAAAAGTTTTTTTACACATTTTTTTCGTACCAACAAATATGTGTAACAAATATATTTTACACTTTCATATCTTGTTTGTATAACTTGCTTTGTACTGTATTTCTATTTCCATTTACTAAGCTATAGTGTCCTGTTTATTCCTTTTCTTAACTTTTATTATACCATTGTCGATATTTATTTTTTTTTTTTTTTGGTTTGATAGACAGACATACTAGTTTCGATTATTTTTTTGCCTCTGGAACTGATAACAATCTCTAACAATTTATTTAAATATTTCTACATTTAAGATTATCTTCAAACATGCAACTACTGAAAATAAAACAAAAATACTTTACATTTAAAACGAAAATAATATAAAATAATTTCTTTTTTTTTATTTATTGATTTAAAAAAGAAAACCTTTAATAAACAAGATCTTGGCCTAAAATCTCCTTTAAGAATCAATAGCAAATACTTTGCTGATAAGTTTGACTAAGCTGTGGTAATTTGCATATGGAGCTACTTTTAGGTTTTAGGTAAAAATAAATAAGTACGCTGTTCCAGATATTATATGCCCTTCATGTGCATAAATTGACATACAGGGTGCCTTTGATAACACATCTTATTAAGCGATTGAAATGGCTATAAAGAGGAAGAATATACCAGCAGTCATCATTGACTGGGCTGTACAAAAGCTTTGCTTTCGATAATACGTCGAAGACCAAGGGGCCACTCGGAGATGTCCACAAAGAGGTGTGCTATGTGTGTGAATTACTTGATAAATTGAATGAAATAGGTTGTAGGACTTTTGGATAGGCGGACAATTTATTTATTACATCAGTGGACAGGGATGACAACACCATTTTGGAATGTAAGCAACAGGCTTTGAACTTTACTCTTGTGTGGTGTTAGGAAATAGGGTTGATTATGAACACCGCGAAAACCGTTCTGGTACCCTTTATGAGGAGAAGAAATCATGCACTAAGGGACCTCAATTTGAATAGTGTTTCCATTGAGTTTCCTGACAGTGTTAAATATATAGGAGTTATCCAAGACAGAAAACTGGCCTTGAACGTTACTTGGAATATATGTCGAATAAGGCCATAGACTTTTGACACCATAATAAAACCTATAATCACTTATTTGTCACTATCATGGTGGCCAAAGGTTGAGCAAGGCGGTGCTAAGAAGCTGTTTAAGCGCAATCTTTCCCTTGCATGTATTTGTATTACAGGTGCCAGCAGAATATGCTCGACGGACGCTCTAAAAAAACTACTTGGCTTGCCATCGCTGTATTCGTTTGTTATGGATAATGTGTGCTCTAATGCTCTACGACTTCAGGAATTAAGTCATCTCAAATGTGGAGATCTGGTATAACATATGAAGATTATAGGAGATTTGATACAGGACTCCATAACCGGGTTTAGGGATACTGTCCTACGAACTCAGTTTAAAATCTTCGACCGGACTATTTGAGCCCAGGGATCATTGGACCCTATGAAAGGATTTCAGGTCTGCTACCCGGATGGTTTAAGGCAATAGAATGGCGGTACTGGTGCTGGAATATTGGGTCCGGGACTCCAAAAATCAATCGGTATATCAAGCCGAATTTTATGCCATTTGAATTAGTACCTATGAATCTTTGAGAGGAAATGTGGAATGGCTTTAAAGGCCCTTATGGCTAACGATGTCACCTTGTAATGTTATATTTAAACAAAACTAATTTGGTTGCAGAGGGTGTTGCAAAAAGGTCTGCAACTCCACTGCTGGCAAAGGGGGGACACGAAATGTAGCAATGACTACATGGTCTCAAAATTGACCTTCATAGAAAAGCCAGGTATGTCTAAGGAAGATTCCGCCTGGCTTACAGATCTTCGCTTAGACCCCAGGATCTGTAACTTCCTTACGGGTGGGTTAAAGATGAAACGAATGCGAAAGTCAAAGCTGCGGTCTTCTGTCGAGAGCTGGGTTGCAGTGAGTTCAGCAGACTTTTCTAAAACTGCAGTGTCTTACAGGCAATGATTCTGGTAGCAAAGAAGAGTTGTTAAGTGAATATGTTTCTTGATAGTCAGGCAGCGATCAAGGCTATATCCACAAAGCCCATTCACTTTCCGAACTTTCATGCATGCAGGAAACCTATTGATTATCTGCATGTCGTAAGAGAGATATACATTCAATGATTTCAAGGACACAGAGGTATCTAGGACAACGAGATGGCTAATAAATTGATGAAGCAAGGGGTCCATTTTTCCATTAAAAAGGGCAAATGAGCTTTTGGCTCCACCTTGGCCTTGCTATTCCGGTATTAATACTGCAATTTGGATCAAGGTCACGAAGGTCTGGGTAAATACCGCTTCTTGTATGGACTCTAAAATTATGTAGGAGCCTTATGACACCCAGACAATAAAGTTTTGACTATTTTTACGAGAAGGTAAATGTAGATTCCTACTGGGGCGAGTATCAGGTAATTTTTGGAAAGCGATTTAAGATAAAATAACAGAAGCGACTGGCCAGTGATGATTGCTGGTTCTGTGGTGAGCCAGGGGATAGGAAGACGGTTATGCACCTTTTTTGTTACTATTCCGCACTCGTGCACTCCAAGGAAAACTGTCTTGGTTCTTTTCCATTCAAAAACTTAAAAAAATTATCCAGAGTCGATAAGACGAGACTGCTGGCATTTGTAAAAAAAATGTGAACGCTATACGGCTTATTACATTAAAATAATTAACTGTGTTATATATTTGCTTGTCTGGTATCAGTAAGAACCCAAAGAGCCTATGTAAGTTCCATGAGACCGGTTAGAGAGGCAAACCTAAGCTAGCTTGAAATCTTTAAAGTGTTCTTGTCAATTTTTTTGGCAAAAGGTTGTAACTACTATTATAAATACGGATATATGCTGCATTTTCTCCTATAAAATAGGTTATCGCAGGGTTTTACTTATTCCTTGATCCGAAATTAATCGGTCTTGCTTAATTTAATGGCGAATTTCTCATGGGTATTTCTAGAGTTTGACACTGAATCAGGCTCCATGATGCTTGATTTGATTTCGGAAACTTTATTTCAACACACTGACAAACGGATGTTGCTATCTCGACACTTCTTTCAAAATATATCGAAAATGTATCCCACAGAAAATCAAAAGCAGTCACACTATAAAATTCTATAATTCTTATGGCATTTCAGCAAACTTCATTCAAAGACAATTTTTTTACTTATAAACATAATTTGGTTATACAACTAAAACCCTGTTTTAGGAAGCAGAAAAGAATACTCTCATAAAAAATAATAGTTTTGGGCTATGACTGTTTTGGATTTAGTGTGCGATATACATGTATCTACTTTAAGGGAAATTGTAAAACTTACAAACAAAATGACAAACTAATGTATGCCCTTATCACTACGTAAAGGGTAATAATTTATTTAAGTAAAAGATAAAAAAAACTTTTTTGTAAAAAATAATTCTAGTTTTAGCCATAGCCATTGGAACTGCACTTGGCAACACTGTGTTGACCAACCGTTTAGCTAATTCAAATGATGACCAGCATAACTACATACTACACATACGCATGATCAGGTGCTACAGCGCGTAACAAGTAAATAAAAGTGTGTATGTAAGCGATATGTTTATCAGTTTATCTGTTAAACCTATAAGTTTATGTTTTGCACTCATTTCATTTTGCTGCTGAAGCATCTAAAAAATCTAGGATTACAACAACTTGAACAACATAAGCTGGTGCCGCAGTGGCAACATTGCAAAATCTAATATCAGGTTGTTTAATAAATAAATACAACCATGTATGTATGTATGATCTTTGCATAATTGATAAAATGTTTTTGTATTAGATTTCTTGATTGCGGGGTTTAATAAATAAAGAACATTTACATATTGATTTCATAAACAACAAGGACTTTAGCATATTTTTAATGTTAAAATTCCAGCTGCTGCACTTAACACAACGTCTTGTGTTTCAGCATAAATATTCATTACAAGTTGTACGCGAACGAAACTAAAACATATTTAAAGGCTTCTGTTAATAAACTGGTTGCTTAATAGCCATAAAGTTGAAAATTATTTTAAAGATTATTTAATAAATTTGAACTTCTTGTAAAGGAGAAAAAGCCTTTGAAACTTAGGAATGCAATTAAAAACAAGTTGAATAACCCAACTTTTGCTTATTTATAACATCTTATTGCTTAAAGAATATTCTTAATGGTAACAAGCTGCTTTGAATGACACCACAAACACTTTAAAATCGTTGTTTCTCCAATTGCCTTTCATCAGAAACAATTTTTCAAGATGTGGTGTATCATTCTATTATGTTACACATAATTGTAGGCATAAAATTAATGTTGTCTCGATAATACCTCGGGTGATATGAATATATTTTTATTCTCATCTTAAGTTATAAATTATAAAGATATTTTAAAATAAGTTTTAGTTAAACTAAAACTAATTGGTCAATTAAAAAGTTTGATAAATTGGTTTTCTGCAAATTAATGAAATGACAAGCTTTAATGTCTAAATTAGAACTAATAACGATTGAAAAATTCAGGCTTTTGTGCGAAATATAATATTTTGTGGCTTAAAGATTTATTCAAAATTTTTTTCTTTTAAGTTAAAAAAAGCTTTTTTCCAAATTATCTTTGTTTAAAAAAAATTTTATGTTTATTTTCTTTATTGATGAAATGTATTTTGCATTAAACTAATTTGAAAACAAGTGAAGAAACTTCAGTAAGTCGATCCGAATTATACCTTGAAAATATTTTGTTTTTTTTTAACGTTAATACAAATATATATTTTTAAATACGATTATTTCAAGAAATAATGAATGGGGCGGAGGGAAGGTGGCGCCATTGGAATGATTGATTGTGCGGATCTGACAGTCACGATATCGCATTGACCGCATAAGCATCGTGCGTCCGTTGTGCTGACATTTTCAAAGAGTAACGACTCTTACGTAATTGCTCGTCGAAAATTTCGTTCGTAGCTCAGTATTCGGCAAATAAGTAATAAACAGAGTGTAAATTCAATTCGTTCGTGGGTACAGAGATTTCGCGCAACTGCTTTAGATATTCAGGTCCCACGGCCAGAGCCCAGTCGATCTCCAAGGATTCCCGAAAACATGGAACTGGTTAAAAGCAGTTTACGTGAAAATCCGCGACTTTCAATAAGGAAAATAGCAGCCTCACCGGGACTTCCAAGAGCAGTTATTCATGAAATTCAATAAAAGGATCTGAAGTTTCATGAATTCAAATCGCTCAAGAACTGAAGGTAAGTCACTTTGATTTACACAAAAATTTTCGTAAAACCATGCTAGGCATGTTCGCACTATAAATCCTATTTTTAAGGGACGAGGTTCATTTCCACCAAAATGGCTACGTCAACAAGTAAAACTAACGTTACTGGTCTCCAAGAACCCGCAACCCTCGATTAAAACATAAAAAATCATTGGATTGCCCTAAGGTAACTGTTTGATGTGCCTTATCCACGCATAAAATAATTGGACCATTTTTTTTCGAAAATTTTAGATGCCAGGCGATGAATTCCAACGGTGAAAACTATCGAAGTATGATTGCGAAATTATTTTTTCCAAACATGCGAGCTAATCCATCGTATTCTTACCACTCGTGGTTTTAATAGGATGGGTCAGCTGCATAGACAGCCAGAGCTTCAAAGAATTTGCTTTGGGAAAATTTCCCCCAAATACTGATCAGTCGCTTTTGGAGCATCCCATGGTCACCGAGTTTGCCCGATCTAGCTCTCATGAATTTTTTATGGGGCTACTTTAAAGAGAAGGTTTATAATAACATTCCCCAACAATGGCTTTAATGGAAAATATTCGTGGAAAAATCAGCTTAATTGAACCAGGTTTACTGCAGCGTGTGGCGCAGAACACAAGGCTCCGTTCTGAACAGTGTGTTTAACTCGACGGAAGACATCTGAATGACATACTCTTTAAAAACTAAAATTTGCACTCCTATTCTATCGTTCAATGCTTTTAATGACACTTTATGTTAATTATTAACTTAAACTCTCTTTTAGTCCTATGCCGCCGCTGACAACTAATTCGGGCCACGCCGCCGCCGCCATTTATTTTGCATCGGCCGGGTGGACCGGTTTCGTAAAATCAACTCAGGTAGTAATCCAATATTGACCCCAACTACTTCCTTTTGAGTTTAAATAACTGCCGGCTTAAAAAATTAAGTATATGTTTATCTCTTTATGTTTAAGTTTTTAACATTTTAAACTTGAAGCGGAAATTCTTATGTTGGGTTTTTAATAAAAACTAATATTCCTTACGTTCTGTTGCAAACTTTAATATTTAACTGATTAAAACCTTTTGTCTTTAATACAAAATCACATTCTCATGAAATCACGATTCTTATTGTTTTACGTAAAACAGATTAAAATATCAATTATTTTGCTTCAAGTCATTGTTTAAAATTCTTTTAATATTTTTGCTTATGTATGTATGTATGTGTGTTTGTATATCTTACTGTTTGTAGCAGTTCTTTAAGTAATTCTTTGATGTCAAATGTAATTTTTCAACTAAATTATTTATACATTTTCTAATTTACAATTTTGCCTTTTTGAAGTCAACACATTCTCATCTGTAATTTAACGTTAAGAGCCAACAACAACCAGAAACAGCAGCAGCAGCAGCAGCAGCAGCAGCATCGCCAGAACAACATCGTAGTCGTTATATACCTCAAAGGAACTTTGTTGATTCTTACTAACAGCATTTAAATGTTGAATGTCAGACCACCTGGTATGTGTTGTCAATTATTGGAATACGTGAAACCAGTTTAAGTGCATTTGCACCAAAGATTTAGCCAAGCAAAGAGGACACAACTATTTATGGCCTGATAAATAATAATGAATGCACAGATTTGCATGATGCGTTTATGCGAAATGCAATTTATTTATTAATTTCTTCCTTATACTTATCAAATGCATATGTGGAATAGTTGTTGTTGCGGTCAAAATGATATTAATTTGGCCAATCAAGTAGAGAAATAAGAAAATACAAAAAATAAATGTAAAGATACATAACTGAACTTAAAAAAAATATTATTTATTTTAGTGACTTTAAGGTGAACTTAACTAAAGAAAATCTTAGATAAATAAAATTATTAATAATGTTTTCTTATCATTCCAAAGGGAACTTATCACTAAACTGGCTCTTAAGTGACGGTAACTAAATCATGCTAAAGCAAGTAAGAGCGCTATATACAGCTGTGCCGCATTTTATATACCCTTTACAACGTGTTGAAGGTTTTACCTTAATTTTTTAAAATTTTTCATGGCAAGCCCCAAAGAGGGTGGAGATAAGGAGTAAGTATATTCTAGAAAAGCGTTTGCAAGGAAGTATGAGTAGGGGCCAGTCCTACATTTGGTTAATCTATGGGCCCCCTGGAAGCTTAAGGGGGGATTTATAACAATTTCCGAAACCTTGTATGGGAGCTACTTTAGGCGATGTAGATAGGACGGAAAACTAATGGGGGTTTGTGCTACATTTTATTTTTCTAAGGGCAGCTCCGGGAAAGTTTTAGGGGTTTTTACCTTATTTTTTTTTAATTGTGTATGGCAACCCTGTTAGAGGCCGGAGATAGGGGGTAATTATTTTCCACCAAAATATTTAAAAGGAAAAACTGATTTGGGTCGGTCCTCCATTTGGCCTTTGTAGAATCACCCTGGAAGCAATGGGAGCGATTGAGGTAGAACAGGCAGCCGTTGAAGGAAAGATACAGCTCACTTGGGTCCGATTAATTCGGTCCCTTTGTGTTGGGAGCGATTAAAAAAAAATAAACTTTGAATGGCAGGGCGCAAAGATAGGGTGTAAACATGTTTCCCAAAAATGTTTGTAAGGGGAAATTAATGGGAGTCGGTCTTACATTGCACCCGTGTAGAAAAAACTCCGGGCAGTTGAAAAGGTTCTTATAAACAAATTTTAGAGAAATAAAAAGAGGTAGCCGTGGTTGCTGGCTTTTATCTCGGTCAGCCATCCGGCGATTTAGCTGGATTTCAATAGTAATTTTTTTCGCAGATATTTCTAAAAGTTTGATACTATCCACAGGTCTATGCGACATCGGGAGGCTTCAAAAGTGGATTTTAACCATAACACGGACAGACGGATATCTCTAAATCGACCTTTCCTATCTATAAGGACCAAGAAGATATATACTTTATGGAGTCGCAAATGGATATAAGGGAAATTACAACTAACTACCCCGGACGCCTTAAAAAGGAGAAAATCAATTAAGAGTTAAAAAAAAATGTCAAGCGTCCCCATTTTATACCCTACATCACCATTTTTTTTATATTAAATGCCAGCATATGTTAAATATTTATGCCTTAAAAGTGGCAGATAGATTATTTTAGCAAAAAAAAATTGGGTTTTCCGCTTAAAAACTTAAATTCGAAAGATTAAAAATCTCTAGTTTTATACCAGCATTTTACCAACTTTATTAATTCACAATTATTTTTTACATTTGGTCCTAATCTGTAGTCTAATTCTGATCCCAAACAGTGACCAAATTCCTTTGGATCTTGTATATATATGTAATATTGGCTCTTCCCTGATGCCTGGGGGTTCCATTGGAAAGCCATTTTTGTTTTACTGTCGTCAAGTTTACGTAACGTATGACCGTTTTCCGGCGTTTTTTTCTCAGTTCTTTATTTCTTAGCTGTTAGTTATATCAAGTCCACTTTAGAGATCGTAAAAGGTTAAAGTTCAGCATTTTAACTAATTATTGGTAAACATTTGGAGAAAAATACGGCATTCGACTCGAATCAAAATTTTACTCGATCGATTGAGTTGACTATGCTTTAAGTATAAATAGTCTAGTAAGAATTTTTAAATTTCGATTTGAATCGAATGTCGCAATTTGCCCCCTGATGTTTTGCACGTGAAGACCGTTATTTTTCAGGTTTGTGAGGCGTACAATGAAACCGGGTGTAAGCTTGTGAAAAAATTTATGATTTTTTTTGCGGCCCGATTAAGCGTTATAAATTTGTGGTTTGCCCCGCTACACCATCTTAAGACACAACACTACTAAGATAGGGGAAAAATTCTACGTTCTTTTTTATAGTCTGCATGCACTTTTAGAGCTACACTTAGGGATACATACTTTTAGCTCTCAAATTGCATAAGTTTCGTCTTCTTTCCTGCGCAGTCCAAGTTGCAAAATTTCTTACGTAACGGCGGCCTTACACAATCGACAAGTTCGGCATTTGTCTTGGTTAGATTGTCATAAACTGCCACGATAATTAAGAATTGTGACAGAACGTAGCCCTGTCTTATACTTCTCTTAAATATAAATCTAAAATCTTGCGCTTTTATCTCCTTTTGAATCGTAGAGTGCATCTCTTTTGATGATTTCAAATGCGCACTTAAAATCTAAAAACAATAGATATATGGAGGAACACCATTTTAGGAACTGCTCTACAATTGTGCAAAGATCAATGTTGTCTGAACTTATTTTGTTCTTGCCGTAAATATACATACATTAATGGTTGCTGATATATGGACAAGGATAATAATTGTTATATTTTAACGATTGCATTAGGGATCGTAATTCATTTCCAGCTTTTGCAGCCACATAAGCCCATTGACGCCAACTGTAGGGATTTTCCCCCTTTTGAAGGGATTTTTATTCAAAATTTTACATGTAGGGAAAAATAAAAAGATTTTTTACTTTTATCGAATCGTACGGAATTTTTTTTTCTAGGATGCCGCTGGCTAGCCAAATTTTTTCTCCCGCAATTAAACAAAGTAATACTGGAGGACATGTGGTTCGAACAGGATGAAGCAACGGCATACACTTCGCGAGCCACAACTGATAATCTGAAGGCGGCGATCCCGGGTCGCCTCATCTCTCGTTTTGGCGATTTACATTGGCCCGCCAAATCGCCCGATTTAACTGTTCCAAATTATTTTTGAGGTTTTTTGAAGCCCCGTGTTTACGTGAACAAGCCCGAGACCCTGAAAGCCCTCAAGGCAACATTCGACACGAGTGCGATAATCTGTCGCCCGGAGTGATGAAAATGCCATAAAATGGGCCTCTATAGCAATCAATTGTAACGGTGCCCATTTGGCCGATATCCAATCGACTTGACCAATAAAATTCTAAAGGTTCAAATAAACATATTCAAGAAACAGAATCTAAGTTTTTTTATTTAGAAAAAATTTAAAGCCAAACAACATCGGGTGGCTTCATTTGGCCCACTTTGTAGATACATACTACTTTTTTACTGCCGTTGCAGTACATCTAGGGAGGTAATAATTGCAATCGCAAACCTAAGGGCACAAAAGCGGCAGGAACAGATAACATCCTACCAGAGTTTTTTAAAATCCACCCTTTTTAGATTGCAAATGTGATTACACCATTTTTCTCTAATGTATGAGTTAATAGACCATTCTCAAATCGTTGGAGCAAAGGCACCATAAAAAAAAATTATTGCAATTATTATAATGATAAGGCTGCCATCTCTTTTCAATATGTAAAGGCAAGAACAAACAGGCTTCCACGAAGGCAGTTTATGCGTAGATCACTTTTCGAAATTGCAAATTATTATTAAGCAAGAAAATGAGCACAACTCGCCCATTTGCATACTCTTCGTCAACTTTAAGAGGGTGTTTGACCCAATCGAACGATTAAAATCCGATGGGATTATTGTTTTATAGAAAATAAATTGTAGTATGCTTAAATAATTTTACAGTCGAACTTGATCCTTTTTCCCATAAGCTAAAATATCAAAACATAAAAAAAAGGTAATTTGAATTATATTCGAAATTTTCAGGTAGGGTAAAAGAAAAAAATTTAAAAAAATAAAAAACTCAGAAGCTATATAGTTCAGGTAATGATACCAATAAGCCAAACAAAAATATGAATGTATCCAACCAAGAAAACTAATACACGTTGTTATTAGATTTCTGTCGAAATAAATTCTTTTCACTTCCTTGACTTCTTGTTAAAAGGCAGCTGCTGTGAAGCAAACTTTTAACATGGTTACACCATAGGTACATACATATGTGGTAGCCATCTGAGTACATACTTTGTATTAAGCCAGTGGCGGTAGCCGGCAATATATATTAATAGCATGTACGTATAAACTACAGCCGGAAATCATGATCAATTTAATTTTTCAATTCTATTTTATGATCAACTTCGGATCTGTATTAAAGAAAGAAACAAATGCACTCAAGTGTTTAGTTTATAAATCCTTCTGGATTTGTTATTTAAGAAAAAATTATTTTTTTTTTCTTTTTATTTCTGGTTCCATGTAAGTTTTTTTATAAAAATATATATCTTTGTCCGTCTAGAGTCGATCACACATTTAGGCAAAGTGTTATAAATGCTAAACTTTGTTTGGTGTCTTGTCTAGTTTGTGTCTAGATTCTGAAAGTGTAAAGTTTAATTGTTGGATTTTGATTGACACTTGATTACCATTTATGCTTTGTCGTACGGTACGTACATATGTACTCGTATTGTATGTGAACACTATTCCATTACCTTCACTCAAGCAGTTTGTCACCAACTCACCCACCCATCAAGTATTTTTGATTAATATTTTTTTTGTTTGTTTTTTTTAACACTTTATTTTATTTTTTGAGTTTCAATACTTTATTATTATTTAATCACTTGTTTACAAAAGCAAACAAACAAAATAAACACCATAACATGTTTTTGATTTTTGTATCCCCTTCTTTTTCTTCTTCATGGTATATTGTTGTTTTTCTTGTTATTAAGCCTGTTGTTTGTTGTCTCAAAGGAAATGTTAATCCATAATGTCAAAGAGTTGCCACATAAATTGCTTGTATTTTCGTAGGATTTTACATATATTTTTTAATTAATAAACCGCTTTTAAAAAATAAAAATAAAAATAAAAAGCAATTTTTTTAAGTATATCTTACATTAATGTCATGTAAGTAATGATTAATTACTTGGCTGCCAAATTCTTGTTTTTTCGTTTGTCGTTGTTATTATTATTATTTTGTTTATTAAGCCATGTTGCACATCCTTTGAAAACCATTTCAACACGACACATTTGGCAGATTTTATGTGACATTTAATTTGCGTTCACTGTGTGGAACGGCTTTTTTTATTAAGCAGTAAAAAATTAAAAAATAAATTAAAAATTTTACGAGCTTATTAAATAAAGGCGTTTCTTTTTTTTGTGGTCAACAAAAAAATGAGACATTTGGGACACATGTTTGTATATTTTTAACACTACCTTAAGCTTGTTCCAGAAAAACCGAATATTCTGTTAACCAAACCTGTAGTAATCTACATATAAGTAAAAAATTATAGCGATAATGACTGACTGATATGCAAAGATCCACTAAGAAGAGATTTCCGGAACAAAAATGGGCCAAAATAAAATAAAAAAAAATTTTTTGGTACATTTTTTTAAATTCGATTTTTTTTAGTTTAGGCGCAATTTATAAAAAAGTACATTAAATCTTCAAAATTGAGCAAATATTAATTTAGAAAAAAACATTTTTGACGCTATAATATCTCTTAGTGATGACAAAAGTACCATAAAAGGGGATAACACACAAACAAAAATAATTTTGTATTAATATAGATAAAGGTACCTGAAAAACATAATTAAGGTATAAAACTGTAAGGAGGGGCATATTTCTGGAACTTTTATATTTATTTGACACTGTAATTTTAGAAATATACAATTAAGGACCATTATATGTAATTAAGATAAAAGTAATTTGATCAAAGAGTACTTTTTATACATTTATTGGTAATGTTTTACCATTTTTTGACACATAAATAAAAATATGAAAGTAAGGTTTTTTGACCTAGATTAGGGTGGGAAGTCAAATTAGTAAACAAAAAATACCTTTTTCAACATTTTCGATTTTTTTTTATTTTTTCAAACTTTTATTAGTATAGAAATGAAAAAGTTAGGTGAAAAGCCAATAAAGTGGATTAAAAGTACTTTCTTCGCAGTTTGAGCACTTTTGTTCCAAATTTTGAGATCACGAGTGTAGGAATGTGAAAATATGAACTTTTCTCTAAATCACTGGTGGGCACACAATTTTTTTAGTTTTTGCAATTAGCAAAAGAGAGAAAAAATAAGAAAAATTATATTCACTACGGCAACAACTACAACAAACACGATATCAAATTTATGAAGTTGTTGTAAAAATACCTTCGATAATGTAAGACAACATACTGTTTTGACAGTTTGAAAGGGAGCAAAAAATAGCCAGCTGTTGAATCGTAATTGTAAGGTAATGCCCACGACTAAATGCAACAGCACAAGAATGCGTTGGTATTGGTATTTAACAATTGTTGAACTAAGCGCCCTACTCTGCTTAAAATTGATGTCGCAGGGCAACTTAATGGACTTTTTTACATATTTTGAAATTATAAGTATGAAATAACGCAAGTAAAGGCTATGAGTCCAGTTTGAGATCAAAAATATAGACTTTTGACTGGAACAAACACCAACTTTTTTATATTTTTGGTAACTTTTTGCAATTTTAAGACAATTCCAGCAAAAACTTACATTGCTTTGTAATAAGTCAAAATCCAAAAAAGTCTTACTCATTAGCAGTTTAACCCATTATTTTAACATGGCGATGGCATTGGAGGCAAGGACTTACTATGCTCGCTTACAAATAGGGAGTTAAATAAGTACTTACCGTGTTCGCTTACAAGGAGGGACTTACATTAGCTATTACTTTATTGGCATTAAAATAACCTTTTTCTGGAGAACCCCAGTTACTCATTTAAAGTTTTTTTTGAAGTTTTTGGTTAAAACTGGCTTAAAATATTAAGTTGAAATAAGTTAAGAAGTTGTTAAACTAAAACTATCTGCCTAAATTTTAGATAAGAAATAAATCATTATCTAACAACTGCTAAGTAATGCAGACAGTATGTAATAGTAGTTGAAAAGTAACAAATTTGTAATACCTAATCGCTTTCAAGTTTCTGCTGGGATGAATGTAGGGATGAGAAATATTGGGGTATTAATTCGGATTATAATCTCAAATCAATCATGAATAGAGAAATTTTTTCAAAATTATGTGCCAATTTGGCTTTTACAAATAAAATCTAGAAACTTTAATTTATTAAAATTATTGAGCCTGATCGAGATCAGAAGGCAACCATGAATTGATTTGATGTGAACATTGGGCACTATTCGCCTAGACTTAGGTTTTCCTTTTAAATGTTTAAAGTACTCCTTTGCATTAGAATTCTGCTTTGAAAAATATGTACTACAACTGTACTACAAGTTGTGGGTAAATTGCTCACAAATTAAGTAATAAGGTAATTTTAATCCTCAAATAAATGCAAAACGAAATTTAAAATGTTGCATCCGACCGAATATTGAAATTCGGTACGTTTGTCAAGTGTGTAATTGAACATTGCCTACAGATCTAAATACTTGTTCTCTTTGCCGCTGGCCACTTTCTTAACTGTTGTTGGGTTTTTTATTTTTGGTCTTAAAATTTTGATCATAACACCTTGTGTTGTGAAGTATGTTTACCACATGCATTACAACATTTGCATCATGTAGTTTTCTTGCTTCTTGTAGAAACGCCAAAACCATTAAATAAATATCCTTCATAGACTTAGCTTCATCTACTAAAAAATTTAGTTGGTTGTTATTTGTTATTATTTCTCTTGTAGGTTTTGAATTCTTACATATTGGTACACTACAGTCAATTACAGAATGTTGGCATGAATGATACATATAGGTTTTCAACAGTATTTTAGTTAAATTAGACTGTAGAGCAGAATATGTTTTTTTTATTATTTATTTATGTTCTTTTACATCCAGTACTTGTTAAATTTATAGTTTTTACCCGACTAAGATTCTACCGGAAGTTATGTTTATCTGTTGCCTCGAAACCTCTAAACAACTTATCGTAATTTCACAAACAAAATGTCATTAGAGGTACATATTTTGATCATCTTACGGTTATAGGGTATGAAACAGAGAAGCAAAAATATTTAAAAATTAAACAAAAAACCTTAAGTTTCAGGCGCCGATCAACCGAGCTTTATGGCTTGTAGTATTAAAAAAATTTGGTTTCGAAGGACCAACAACTCTTTTGCGATTTTTTTAAAATTCTTTAATAAATACTTTACACTAAATTCCAAAGCACTTGCAATGACAACATTGCATGCAAATTTAACTAAAACCTAAATCTTTAAAAAGTTGCATAAGTGGATGCCAACTAAATATGCCTCTGAGCCAGCCAAGCGCCCATTCAATCAGCTTTTACGAATGAAGTCAACCCACGTAGAAACGATAGAACTTAACAAAGTCAACAAGTAGACAGACATTGAATTTGCGTAGCATGTCATATCGTAGTGTATAATTAGAATGTACTCTTTACTTGTTTGTATCATTTTAGAATGCCAAAGAATTTTAAAATGAAAGGAAACTAAGGAAAGAAAAAAACTTTTTATCTTGAAATAGATTCCTTTTGCTTCAATCTTTCTTTTTTTGTGGCAAACACGAGTCATGTGTCACACCTAAAGTGAAGTGAAATGTCTTAATAAGGTTTGTCTGTTTGATAAAGAAACCTTCTCACATTTCTTTTTATATAAACACACCTTTTTTAAAATTATTAAGGCAAATGTCTTTATTTTCATTTTTTTCAAATAATTTAAAAAATCGTCTTAAATTTACATACATGGTAGGAGTATTATGCGCTTATGTCGGTACAAGGTGGACCAAAAGAAATCACACTATTGGAAGATGCTCTTATTTTTGCAAATGGCGGCCAATGTCAAATCTGAGGGCAAATTACGGCATTCGATTCGAATCGAAATTCTACTCGATCGATCGAGTTGTCAATGCTTTTAATATAGAAATTCTAATAAGAATTTTTAAATTTCGATTCGAATCGAATGCCGTAATTTGCCCCCTGTTCTTACATTAGTGAAATAGACAGATGTAGAATAGAAGTAAATTAGCATTAGATCGATACACATCCCAAGAACGCGGAATAATCGTGTCTATTTTTTATGTAACAATTTGTCTGTGGGGTTGGCGCAGCGCAAAATCCGTCGCCGATTCCTCGGTCGTCTGGCACCTACTGCACAACCAGTGCGCCCTTTGGCCACCAACCTTAAAGAGCATGGGACCACATGAGACACTGCCAAGAGTGGCCAGTCTCGAAGCGCCCGTTCTGCCGAGAATATTGCCGTTGTTAACGAGAATGTCGAGCTATCGCCAGAAACTTTGACCAGGAGCCATGCCTCGCAATACGCCAATAGCCGGTCGTTACTAAAAGGAATTTGGTCAAAGATTTGCGCATATTCCCGTGCAAAGCCCAATTCTTGCATCAACTGCTGTCTGTCGATGGCCAAACGCGTATTATCTACGCCCAAGCCACCCTCAATTTCAAGGCCGAAGTGAACGATTTTTCGACGAAAATCATAGAGAGCGATGAGGGTCGTTTCCACCTCAGTGGGTACGTGAACAAGTAAAACTATCGTTCAGTGATGAACGAGGAGACATTATATCTGCTTAAAGTGACTGCATGGTGCGTGTTCACGCCGGAAGAGTCATCGGGCCATTACTTTTCGAGGACGCCGCTTGTCAAACGACAACAGTGGACGGTGCGCGCTATAGGACTATGTTAGCAGAATTTTTCCTGTCCCATTTTAACGAATTAGGACCGGAGGACATGTGTTTCCAACAAGACGGAGCAACGGCACATACTGAGCGAGCCACAACCGATAGTCTGAAGGTGGCGTTCCCGGGTCGCCTCATCTCTAGTTTTAGCGATTTAGATTGGCCCGCAGGATCGCCCAATTTAACCGTTCCAGACTTTTTTGTGGAGTTTTTTGAGCTCCAGTGCTTACTTAAGCAAGCCCGAAACCCTGAAAGCCCTCAAGGAAAACATTCGACGTGAGTGCGAGAATCTGTCGCCCGAAGTTTTAGCCAAAGTGATGAAAATGTCATTAAACCAGCCCGTAGAGCAATCAATTGTGATGGCGCCCATTTGGCCGATTTTATCTTCTTAACTTGGCCAATAAAATTTTTAAGGCTCAAGTAAACGTAATTAAAAAACAGAATTAAAGTTTTTTATTTAGAAAAAAATGAGAGCCAATCAACATCGGATGACTTCTTTTGGCCCACCTTGTATTTGTAACGTAAGAAAAAAAATAGTGCAATATCAACCTTCAACATAATGATCGATTTAGAACAATGATGACCATATAGCGTTTTAAGGGGAAAACACTTCTTAGGTTTTACACGAAAAAAAAATTAAAATCTTAAAATTAAGGTCAAATCAAGCTAAAGTTGTATTCAGTGCCTGTGTTCTTAAACTTTAGTGATAACTTCTCGCATCGAAAAATTTATAGTCGCCATGTAAAAGACGGGATGAACACAATAAACCTAATTATTTTAACTTTTAACGTTGTATAATGAGAGTTTATGTATTATCTAAGTCACACTGTTAATAATCGGAAGACTATGGAAATAAAAAAAAATGTTCTCGCTGCGAAAACTTCTCACAAGTTACAGAACAGGGGGCCAGCTTACATAATACATGCTTTCAACATAGGGGAAAAAACATCCAAGCATTCTTACAAAGCATTTTCCGTCGTGTGGCACCATTGATTTAGATTCCCTTTGCGAGCGGCCACTCATCCGCCCACTTCTATGTCGTTCCGATGAACAAAGAGCAGGTAGAATCTTTGGATTAATTTGGGTAAAACTAGGCATAGATAAGCCTTCTGGTAAGATTGAGAAGCCTATCCAAATTAGTAAGTAAGGGTATATTATTTCAAATAGCCTCCGTGCGAATATCCTCCCTAAATAAGTTTTTTTTACTATTATTGCCTCAACAAATAAACCATTAAACCATTAAATCTTTCTTTAAGGCTTGTTTTATAAAACTGCAAATTTTACTAATGAATATCGGTATTTGAATGAACAGAAATGTTCCTTAACGTTTTTTTTTTAAATAATTCTAGAATATTCTGTTTGATATGTCTTCCTTTATTTATTAAGCTTGAAGACATGGGGCTTTTACAAAAGTTTTTCATTATTCTAATTTTGAGAGAACTCCTCTTTTTTTAAACATTAATAGAAGCTTGACTTTCGTTTCTGTCATATTTTTTATTACTTATACAAAATCATATTACTATTTGTAGGTTTGTGGTGTTCACTACACAGAAAAAACTGAGTTGTAGAATCAGTAACAAATTTCAGAGAATCAGTTAATATTTTGTCTGGCTGAGGACCTACAACGAAAGTTGTAAATTTAGACAAACAATTTTGCAAGAATTTTAGTTTCTGTTAAAAAATTTTGCTGAGCTGGTTAAATATTTTATTTGTCTAGGCAAAAATTTTGTTTGATTTAAAAATCAAATAAAAATATTATTAGAGACTATTAAATAAATTGACTAAAAAAATAAATTATTTTGAACAAGAATTTGTTTGAAAAATTTTTTTTGTAGTTTTTTGTGTGTACCATTCCATTGTATTTCACTTACAACCAAAATTTTCATTTCTAAATACTCCCTTTAAGACACCGATACTACCCATGCTTTTATACGGTGCAGACACTAAGGTATTTGCAAAAATCTATTGGCCAATCTGTGTTGATTGCCTTTTGAATGTTAACCTGGCGGCGGACCATGTAGAAGAGGAAGGCCGAAACTCGGATGGAAGGTTAAAGTGAGGGAAAACATCTCAAAACTTTGTGTAAGAAATTTGAGAAGATGTGAGGAAGACCAAAGCGCTCGAATATGGATTCTATATTCGGCTAAAAGGACAAATCTTTTGCATTAGCCCCTTAAGTAAGTAAGTAAGGCGTCAAGTGCTTTGTCAGATAAAAATAGAACACGCTCGTGAGAAGCGAACGTAGCGCTCTTGTATGCTTATGTTGAATTATTTATTTAAATGGTCATGTAATCCTTGTAGGAAAGAAAGAAACATATATTTATTATAAAATAGAAAATGTCCACTTAAAAAAATATTCTTTAAAAAGCTTTATCCCCTTATTTCCTAAAACGCAACGACCTAAAACAAAAACAAAATGTATGGAAGAGTTTTTAAAATTTTCATTTTTTCATACAATTGTTTGCGTTACTATGCGTTGCGTTTTACGTAATTAGGCCCTTAGTGTTTTCTTTCTGATCATGGTGGTATTATATAGGTGGCCTCACTAGAGAAGTTGCTTGTCAGCTGATACTTCCCTTACGTCAGAATTCTCTCTTTTAGTTTTATTTTAATTTTATTTTATATTAAATGAGTTTTACCAACAAATTCTCTCCGAACTGCAATCACCTACAATCATTCCACCATGTTTCTAATTTTATTTTTGCTAAAATCAAGCTCTCTTAAATACTTTAGTCGGATGATGACATTTCCATTATCTCAGTATGCGGTAAAATATTCAAACTTTTAATTTTGTTATAAATTTATTTAAATTGATTTAAAATTTTTTTTTTCTAGCAAGCAATATATTTTATAAAAGAGCAAATTCAAATAAACTGTATTAAAAACTTTTTTCCTTAGCTAAAAGTTAACGTAAGTAAAAGAGTGGAAAAAAGCTGATTGCAACATGGTGAGAAGATAATTGCCTGCCATGTTGTCATCTACAAGGAACTTTATTAGTGCGATTCATGACTTGTTTGTACTTGTGTTAATATGTTCCATGAATAGTAAAGTTGTAAACTAATTCCCTTACTAATGCCATTGACATCTATGGACCATTAAAAATTGTGAATTTATGGATGAAAATAATTATGATCCTGATATTCTTTACAGTGTAAAATGTAATATTTCATACAGCATTTAAACCTATGTTTAAACATAAGTAACTTTTTCGCCTCCTGCTCTGTAAGATACAAATAAAATTCTCGATTTTAAGCCGAATTAACTAATTTTGTCGATTTTAAATCGAGCTTACGAACCTCCTTGCATGCATGGAATCTATCGATTTAGAAAAAAACAATTTTATCAAAGTCGACTCAAATTACATAACATGGGGAATAATTTTAATTTAAGAAAAATCTAAAAGTTCTTTATCGGATTAACTTAATTTAGCAAAATAGAAAACAAGTATTTAAATATCCTTCCATGGTGTATCGATACAAGGTAATTGTAAGACGAAAGGAAGATAGTCATTCTCTTACACTTTTCTTTTAAATACCCTTCACATCAGCTATAAGGATATATATAAGTTTGCCAATCCGTTTGGGATTTTTTTAATATTTTTTTGCGACCCCATAAAGTATATAATTTCTTGGTCCTTATAGATAGGAAAGTCGATTTATTAATGTCCGTCTGTCCGATTTATTGCTAAAATAAACTTTTTGAAGCCCCCCGATGTCGCATAGACCTGTAGATAGTATCAAACTGTCAGATATATCTGCAAACAAATAGCTATTGAAATCCAGCAAAACCAGCCTGTAAATGACCGAAATATAATCTAAAAACTAAGACTACATCTGTTTATTTCTTTAAAACTTGTACATAAAAACCTCTACAAGTGGCCCGGAATCGCCCTGCATAATGTTGAATGTAAGACCGACTCGCATTTTTTTCCCCCAAAAACATTTTTGTGCAACATACGTACACCCTATCTCCGCCCCCTAACCCGGTTGACAAAGTTTAATTTTTTTAATCGCTCCCATTGCTTCCTACAAAGGTAAAATGTCAGAACAACCCCAACTAGTTTTTCCTCCCAAACATTTTTGTGAAACATGCCCCTCTCCAGCCCCTAACATGGTTGCCATACAAAATTTAAGAAAAATAGGCTAAAACCCCCTACAACTTCTCCGGAATCGCCCCTTGTGAAATAAAGTGTATCGAAGGCTTCCATTAGTTTTCCCTCCCAAACATATTCCTAAAATATAGTTACCCCTTATTACCATCACCTAAGGGGATTGCTATACAAAATTAACAAAAATTATGTAAAACGGCCGACACCCATTAGTTTTCCTTCCCAAACATATGCCTAAAACAAACTTACGCCCTATCTCCATCAGGTAAGGGGGTTGCCATACAAAATTTACAAAAATGATCTAAAAACGCCCATAATTTCCCCAGATTCCGGCTAAGAGAAATAAAGTGTAATACCAACGCCCATTGGTTTCTCCTTCCTGTTATATTCCAAGAGTATGCTTATTCCCCAATTCCCATAAAAAGTTTGACTAAATTGTAATAAATCCCCCCTACAGCTTCCAGGGTGTCCGTGGCTACTTCAAATGTAGGACTGACCCCAACTCATTTTTTATTGTAAACATTTTCCTATAACATACTTACCCCCTACCTGGACCCTCTAAGCGGTTTGCCAGCCAATATTTGAAAAATTAGGGTAAAACCCCTCGACTCCCCTAGCCACCCTAATAGGGTTAAAATATGACACCGACCCCTATTTAAAAATTAGAAATGTTTCATAAATAAAAAAAAAAATTATAAAAATAAAAAAGTATGGGAGTTGTGAAGGGTATCTAAGACTCGGCACAGCCAAATATAGCGCTCTTATTTGTTTTATATAGAGTTTGACACTAAAATATAAATTCTCTTTTAATAGATGTGTCAAACTTCATAGAAAAAAAAAAGTTAAGAGAGTCAAAATTGCAGCCACCTTCTTAGATGCACCTCGTCTCCTTCAAAGTCTTTATAACAAAATTCTTAAACGTTTATCACCATGTCATGCTTACAAAATTAAAGTAATGTGCAACTAACAGGCTACAAGAGTTTAAGCGTCTTAAATACAATTGAAAATTAATATCGAATGCAATAGAAGTACGCCCACACAAAAACTCTGGTGCATACTTAGTTGTTACTTAGAAAATGACAATCTATTTAGTTAAGATTATAAAACCAAAACTTTTAGTGATTTGTGATTGCCAATTGTATGAGGTTATGTCAGACGCAACTACATATGTACGCCTGAAAGCAAAAATTATAAAACCAACTATAAAATGGCAATTTTGACAGACATGCTCAACTAAATGTGGACTGCAAAAGTAACAAGTCATATGTAAACTATATACCATGTGAAAGCACTTTAAATTGTAAGTGTAAACCAAAACAAAAATTCTTTGCGCAGGTTTTATGTCGCTAGTCTGAGATATAATGTAGCGAAAACCTCATGAAATTGGTTTTGGCGGGTGATACCATTACCCTTGCTTTTTTCCGAAATAATTTTTCTTTAATGTAGACATTGTTTTAAAACAACCTTCTATCAAGTTTGAAGTAGAAGATAAGGCGCATTAAAAACTTTATAAAGTACTTATGTAGTGTGACTCAAAAGATTATAAAATCATATTGATGCCAATTAGTGTAAAAAATTTGTCAAAAACACTTATGGCTTCAACCCCTTATACATCAACAAGTTTAAATTTATTTTTTTTTTAATTTTTTCTTTCAAACCAAAAATATTTCGCGCTTCCATAAAAATTATACGCGATAATGAACAAATTGTTTAAAAAAAATTTAATTCTGCTTCTCCGCAAAAAAAAAAACTAAAATTTTTTTAATTTTTCTTTATATTTAAAAGCAGTTTAAACAGCTTAATTCGTTGCAGGGGAGGGGATTAAACCTTAATTAGTTTTATTTAAAAAAAAGATATTTATTTCAATTCAAGCTAACTGGATTGCCAAATTGGTTTCGGACACCTGTATGAGAGTTAATTTTTCAAAATATCCAATATATTTTTCTCATTATTATTTAACATAACAGTTAATATGAGTCAAAATTTAAAAATATTTTCTCTATAACCCAAATTTGTATGTAAGTATGTATTAGAACCAAATTTAGATTTGTAATTAATACAATTATATGACAATTAGTTGCTACGATTATTAAGCAAATAAATGAGTGGGTAAACTTATCAACAAGATGTCTTTTTCATGTTCTCATATTTGGTCTTAACAAATATACAGCTGAAATGATCGATAATTTTGCAATTGCACTTGATTTATTAGACGATAAGTTAACTCTATTCGTTTAAAGCAAACAAACAATTTGACTTTAAGAGTAAAAGATTGCGCTTTGCGGCAGACGTGGGAAATTGAGTAATTTGTTGAAAAAATTTAAAATAAAAATCAACGTAAGTATAAAAGTAATTAAAAGAATCTTTATTATATTTTGGAGTAGTTGCTAAGTTTGCTTTTATTTAAGTAAGTTTATTACGCATGAAACCAAATCGCAACAACAAAAAGCGATATAAAATTGTTAATAATTTTGTTCGTTTTAATCTTATTCGAAATGCAGAACTTGAACTAGCTTAATGTAGCATTAAAAAATGTAACTAAAAAATTAAGCTAGAAAAAACGTTTTTATTACATTTAGTTTTACTAAGTGGACAAGTTACGAGACAGTTAGAGGGTTGCACCAAGACTTGTCAGCCTTTGTTTGGTAAAGTAATGGCAACCCTAAAACTGTCTGTATGCAAATCATGTGTTTTACTCGTTCTGAATGCAATTAGATAAGAACTGGCCGGTCTCGTAGACCTTCGCAAATTACCTTCAAATTTTTATTAGCAACAGAAAAGATGAAATCATTAGCGGCTTATAATACAGGGTGTCTGGTATTTATATTTTTAAATGGCACCGTTGGAATTATCGATTGTGCGGGTTTGTCAGTCACAATGTCGCAGTGGTCTTAGTGAGCATTACGCATTCGTTGTGGAGACATTTTTTAAGTGTAATGACTCTTACATAATTGCTTGTCGACAATTTTGTTCAAAGTTCGATATTCGGCGAATACGTGATAGATCGAGTGTAAATTTAATTTGTTCGTGGATGCAGAGACTCCGCCCAACTGCTTCTTCTATGAATGTCCCACGGCCATGGCCCAGTCGATCTACTAAAAACGTTGAACTGGTTGAAAACAGTTTTCATAAAATTCCACAACTTTCTAAAAGAACAGCCTTACTTGAACTTCCACGAGCGATGATTCATAAAATTTAAAAAAACGATCTGAAGTTCCATCCTTTTAAAATTCAAATCGTTCAAGAACAAAAAAAAGTAACTTTGATTCACACAAAAACTTTTTTGAAACGATGTTCGAGCATTTTAGCTCTGTAAGTTCAATTTTTGGTCACGTCAACTGCCGTTTATGATCTCCAGAATCTCACAACCTTCGATTGACACATCAAAAACCATTGCATTGCCCCAGGGTCACTCTTTGGTGTGCCTTCTCCACGCATAAGATAATTGGACAATTTTTTTACGAAAATTCTCGAGTCCAGGCGACAAATGTCAACTGTAAAAATTATCAACGCATGATTATGAAATTTTTTTGCCAAACCCACGAGCTCATCCATTGTACTGTTCACACACGAGGTTTCAACAGGGTAGGGCTGTGTGTGTAGCCATAGCTTCGATGAATTTGACTCGGGAAAATTTCCTCAAAAAGGTGATCAGTCAGTCACTTTGTGGACATCCTAAGCCACCGAAATCGCCCGATCTAACTCACATGAAAAGGGATTTTAATGACAATTCCTAGTCTCATGTGGCTTTAAAGAAAAATATTTGTCGAGAAATCACCTCCCAGAACACAAGGCTTTGTTTTAAACACTGCGTTTAACTTGACGAAAACATCTGGATAATAAATTCTTTAAAAAATAAAATCCGCATTTCCACTCTATCGTTCAATGCTTTTTTACGTTTTTTATTTAAGTTTGAAAATATAAAAATGCTACCAGACACCCTGTATTACTGGTTTATTTCATAAGCTTGAGAGCTTTTTACAATCCCTTGGCATATCATCGTCGTTAAGTTATTGTGTTCTATAAGTATAGCATTTGTGTGTTCGATATAACCTAATAACTTAATAACGACGATATCTTAACAGACTTGTCTTACCCATTCCAAATAGTTTAATAAAGAGATTAATGCCCTAGAGTGCGCAAGCGCTAGACACTATCATGGAATTCGCCACACAATCTCTTTTTCACCCTGTATACCACAAAACCTAAAGTCATTTCTGGGCACCCACCTGGCTCTTTTCATATGGTCCGTAGTCTTAAAATGGCCTGTTAACAAGAAGAGCCTACAATCAATTTTTCACAATTGTAGTAGAAATCTTAACACCTTGTAAGTTCTCCACTTAATTTTAAAAACTCTTCACGAAGTGGTACTCCTCCGTGGCTTTGAACTGTATAGCAAAGACTCTGCTCCTTCTTTAAAAAAAAGTAAAGCAACTAAAGCACTTGTATTATTAATCTCTATCTCTTAGATTAGCAAACGCGTGCCTGACCTTTGGCACATTTGTAACCAACGGATTTCTTGCACGTTTAAAAAAATTAAGAAACAGGTGAAAGCTTAAATCTCTCAGTTTTGGGAGGCCAAAGCAAGGTCAGCGGCTGTCTGTCTGATTGATTAAAACTGCAACCATTCCTCAACCCCTTCCATCTCGATACCTTCCCTAAGGAATAACAAGGTATTAGGGTTTGACTAAAATCCAGCCATATTGCCCCACGTAAAATTTTTTATGGGCAATGCTGCCACATATTTCAAAAATGCTTTAAATTTTTATACTTGTATACATTGTTAATTTTTTTGAATAAAAAGTAAAACACTAAACATTTATGTTGTCATTGTTGTTGGTTTTAAATCCCCAAACACAATTGACAATTTCAAATTGCAAACAAACTCATAAATTCAGTAGCCAATTTAGTGGCACTTGTGGCAGCATGTTATTGTAATTCTATGAAAAAAAATTACTATCGCAAGAGCAGCAACAACAACAATAACGACAAAATTGGTGCATGTCACATTACAACATTTACGAAGCAATTAATTTTGGAACTTAATTAAATAAAACCGCATGAGACAAGTGTTTGTATGGCTACAGAATAAACAAACAGGCAACACTCGGAAACTCTCTCCAGAGACAAGGCATGAAATGTAGACAGATAAACAGACAGACAGACAGACAGACTTGTACAAAACAACAAAATATAGAGCAAAGTTTAAACAAAACTAACCATTAAGTTAGTAATGACAATAGTAAGCATTCCAGACAAGCTTCACTTATAGTTTATTTTTTATTTTTAAAGGCAACAGCAAATACAAGTACAATGGACGGCCAGTGCTGCTGTAATGGCTACCAAAACGGTTTGAACTAACAACATCAATAGGAGTCAAGCTGTGGCCAGTGGCAACAAATATTCCAAAACGCTTGTTGACCACTAATGTGCTATAGAAAATTCTTTTGAAAAACTTAAAAGCACATACTCACACTATTTAAGCACTCGTGCTGCATTTATAATATCTGAGAAAGTAATGTTTTCCGTAATTAAGTAATTTTGCTGCCCAGAATCTAAAATCATGTTCGTACAACAACAGTTGATTCTTCTATGGTAAAACTAATCTTTAATTCCTTAGATTATCTTTTATGAAGAAACCAGACAAAAAAAAAGCTGGAAAAGCTAAAACAACATTGAAAATCTTCCTGTTGCAGCTTGATAGAACTACAAACCAATAACATGCTTACAGTGGGTAAAAGCATAGCGATGGAATATGTAAATTTAAAAATACTTGAAAATTAAACTTGTAAACTACCTTTTTGTTAAAGAAATAAAAAAACAAATCCGCTCCGTAGTTTAGGTAACGCAAGCAAGTGAGATCTACGTATTCGAAAGTAGTCAAATGTTAAAAGGTCTGCTTGGGTAGCGTCTATGTACAACAGGTATTGCTCACCTAAAGGCAACAAAAGCTTCTTGTCGCTTGTTTACAAATCAGAGGGGCCAACCAAAAAAAATTTAATATTTTGACATCTATTGCCAGAACTTTTAAGGGTGTCTAGGACTATATCGTGCAGTCAAAAAGGCTTTAACGGATCTCTGTATAAGTAAGTCGCTAGGGGCGGATGGAATAGCAGCCCTGGTTTAAAACAACATTCTTCTAATCGTCCATTAGCTAACATCTTAAGCAGAATATATGTAACAGGGTATTCCCCATAAGCCAAAAAGAAGCTAATATTACGATGATCCCTAAAAACAGACAATGGTTGGCAACCCTGATTATTACCGGCCAGTAGCTATTTGTCCTTTTTAACTACATGGAGTCCAATGGCTTGGGAAGTTATTACCAGTATGGACGTTATATTATTTAGATATTTCCAAAGTGTTTAATACGTCTGACCTTGTGCGTTTCTTTCTTAACTTGTTTCCCTTGACGTCAGTGGAAAATTGTCTTAATTTATAACCAGCTTTCTCAGGAATTACACTGTTCGTGTTCTTTTAAATTGGATCTTTTCCAATGAAATCAAAATCAATTAAGGGGTTTTGCAGGGCCTCGTCCTTTTTCCTATTTTATTTCTTATTTTTCTCAACTTGTCAAACTTCTAGAATAAAATTATATTTTTTTGCAGATTGCAGCAACATGTGCCATTTATGTAACCAATAATCTCGTAAATAAAGCCTTTTAGGCAGAGGCGAACGACACGTTTTACCTCGAATTAATGGTTATCTCCATTTGGGCCGCGGAACAATTTTATACCCGTAAGATCCATTATTGTCTGTTGAGCTAAAATCACAAAGTTGGATATCTTGCAGCGTCTCTTTGAATGGGTGGTATAAATGTTGGAAACACATAATCTCTTCATGTTCTGGGCATAAAAATCGAATGCGATATCCGTTAACTGATATACATCTTCTTGTGCCTAATAAAGCATTCAAGTGCCCTAGTTTTTTTTAACGGCGTAGGAACTACTTAACACCATCTCAACTTCTTAATATTTATACAACCACTCCTTCTTCTTACTTTCTTTTGCCCTTTTTCTCTAATTCTGGATATTTAGATTAGCAAGATTTTTCCATCGAAGCTTCGGACGTCTTCTTTTTTCCATGCCTTCAACTACATCTCACCAAAAATGTTATACAACACTAACGTATGGGGTAATGCCCCAAAGTCTATTCTGGAACTACCTTTATAGGAGCGCGTGCAGGAACTGGCGAAAGTACTCATCAGTAACTTTGGATTATACGACCTTCTCGACTAACTCGAGCATTGTTATAATGTGGAATGTGCTTCACTGTTCCATCGATACTATGCATTACAGAAAAGTTCATTTGGTCAGATGCAGGGAGAATAAATATTATGAAGATTAGAAGAAGATGTGCTTGTAGGTTTGAGTGACCCGCCAGTACACTCACGACCTTTCTCAATTCAGGCAACCAATTAAAAAAGATCATGCAACATATGAACGAATTAGTTCGTACATTAAACAAAATCTTTCGTTATTTCGCACGACTCAATTCTTGAGTAGAATATAAGAAATGTACGAAACTCTTTTGCATATTTTACGAAATAAGTTTAATGTTTTACAAAGTAATTTTATTAATAAAAAAAAAGAATATTTTTCTATTTTTTGTAAAATATTAAACTACGTTTTTTTTTTGTAATTGAATAAACGTTTCGTCAATATTACGAATTGCTGCTTTTAAGAAATAACGAGAATCTGGTTTAAAAGATGGTTTCGTAATTTAAACGAAACTTTCGTATAATTCACGAATAAAAAACTAACGAAAATTTTTCGGTGCTTTTGTAAATTTATAAAATTTTATTAAAAAATTTTTCGTAATAACTACGAAAGTTTTGTATATATTACGAAAATAAAAATTACGAAAGGTTTTTGTTACCTTTTTTTTGTAATATAAATGGAAATATGGAATATACGAATTGTACGGAAACAAATTTACGAAATTTTGCATGTTTGTTGCTTTAGTTTTTTTCAGTGTATCTCACCATTCTGACAACTGGTTCTTTGTTTCAAAGTGCCTTTTAGATAGCCCACTCCTTTGACTCGACCTTTGTTGTGACGAAAGACTTCGATTTCTGCTGTTTTCTAGGTTTAATCGCTAAATACTTTGCTTGTCCATTTTTAATCATCATGCAGTAGTTAGGCATCCATTTATGGCGTACTTGGCCATATTAATAGTAATATTTTGTCATCTTCTGGCTCTGCAACACTGCGCTAGATTTGGTGTTTCTGAATATATTTGTTATTATCGACCCTTAATTTATTCCCCCTTTGTTTGTAGGAGTTGTCCAGTAGCAGCTATCACCTTGTATCATACACGGGTTTTTAAGATATTCAAAATCGTCTTCAATGCAACCGTTAGAGGGGCCCTAATTGTCCAGCTAAGCTCAGAACAACACGTACGCAGAAAACATTGTAGGAGTTTGGACTTATTGTCTATCAGTGTTTCATTACTCATCTGTAAAAAGAATGTGTATAATCTTTAGACTCGGGCCGCATTTTAAGCGTATATTCCCTCTATAAAGTACCCCACAATGGCGATCCATTACTGCTCATTTCCCTAAGTGATGCTTTAAATTCATCTTCTGACCAAAGTTCTTAAATGATATCACGATTGCTCTTTCCAGGAAACAAGGCTTGTCAAAAACATATTTTTCTTTCGTTTTTTTTTTTTTGTAAAAAAAGGCAAGGTTCACAAGGCAAGGTTTACAGCAAATCTGTCTGCAAAAGAGGGAAATTCTCTCAAAGAACCTATCATGCAAATTAAAAATAAAAAACGTTCTACCAGGAGCGGAACAGTAACAAAAAAATCGATTCACTTTCACAGACGTTTCTTTTGAGGGGCCTCCAGGGTGCAAAAAAAATCATTTGCTTGCTCTAAAAAATCTACGAAGGATGGCAAGCTAAGAAACATTTGTATGATAAAAAAGTTTGTAGGCTTATACCAGGCAGCCCTTGCTACAATAAGTCTGGGTCATTCACATTGGCATCAGTTACTTGTTTCAGCAAGTAGATACTCAGAATATTAAATTTACAAATAATTTATTTAAATAAAAAACTTTGTTTTAAATTTGTTTGGAGATTTTTCCACAGTGCAACTGTTAAACCTAAATACAGTAGCCGGCAATTCTGAAATGTTTATTCAAGATTGTAACACAGTTTTTGTGATGACAACAAAAATAAAACATTCCTTAACAAGTGACAAACACGCTGCCTTACTAACATCAGGCAACATGTTAATTTGGTGGCAATGTTGCAAGTGTAATGTTGTATTGTTGTATATGTTTTGGCGACAAAATCCTTAAACAATAAAAAAAAACAAATGCAACTGAAACTTAAACACTTATGCGATAGTTACTGATATAAATCTAAAAGGAAGAAAAAAAATAAAAGGTAACATTAGATGACACTGACATTTTTGCGCTGACATTGCACATGACGCTTGCTTTCTTTACTATTGAATATAACATGACATTTGACAACATCACGTGTGTAAGTAAAAGTTTTACCTACACTTTAAATAGAAAAGAGAAACAAGCTGAACTCTAACATCATTACAATGAAGATGTAAGTATGATTATGGGTCACACTCTAGCCAAATTTCAATTAACAAAGCATTGATATTTATATTCATTTAACTAATAATCTAAGAGGAATTATTGTCATTGATTGCTATTTTGACACAATCATATGTGCTTAAAGCAGTGGTAGGCATTTTGCCACGGCGCACAAACTCCTTCTTTTATCTTCACATGTACGCGATCGCAACTTCGTAAATTTAGTAATGTACTTGTTGTAGTTGTTGCCGTAGTGGCTGTACCTTGTAAGGTAATTGTACCATGAGTGTAGAACAGTGATCGGCACACGCATACATTTTTATGTTTTGATTGTGTTGCTTGTTTGTTTTTGAGCGTAATTATTTGTCTCTTATGGCACTAGGGTGACCATATTTGAAAGTTTTAAATATGATAGAATTGCATTTACAAAGGTTTTGGAATGAAATATTAAAATATTAGCCAGTAATGTTAAAATAAAAGTTTCATAAATGCGAACTATTTTTACCATTCTACTTAGGCGGTCCCTGGAGCGCCTGTTCTGCCGAGAATATCGCCGCTGTTGTCGAGGGTGTCGAGCTGTCGCCAGAAACATCGACCATAAGCCGTTCCTCGCAATTAACTATCAGCCGGTCGTCCCTAAGGCGAATTTTGGTCATAGACCTGCGCATATTCCTGTAAAAAGTCCAGTCCATGCAACAGCTGCTGCCTGTCGACTGCCAAACGCATTGCAAACCAAATCGGATGACTTCTTTTGGCCCACCTTGTATATTGACAATATTATATATGGGTTATATCTTTGACATGTTGATTACCTAGCTTATTTCAGATTTTGCTTTTAATTTTAATGCTCAGAGAGCACCCACACTGTGTGGGGTTTTGCCGATTATTGGTGTAAGCCAGCAATCGGCAAAGCCCCACACGCGTGTGGATGTTAGAAAACATTAGCTGAAATATTTGATTCAACTTCTTATGTTTTTCGGTTGAAAGTCTGATAGTCTGATTTGTGGCCGCTTTTCTGTCAGTCTTCTATCATAGTTCTGTCAACTTCATAGCTTTTACGGTTGGAAGTCTTTCAAAATTCGTCCAGTTAGGCCGAGGTTTCTGTCAGATGTCTGACAGATTTCATTTAATTTAGTTGGCTGAGCGGACAAAAAATTTACGATAAAAAATATATTTAATTTAAGTGAAGTTTAATTTAATACGTTTTATTCATATATTGAAATATTAATTTCCACTTTTAAACTCATACCATACATACATACATATATGTATACATGCATACATATCTATGTGTTTTTGATTTAAAGTTATTTTATTTTAACAGTTAATTTAATAGTTCAATTTACTTTCTTAGATTTTAAAACAAGATTTACCCTTGTAAGCGTCATTAGAGTTCAAGGTTTCGCTCAAAACAAACGCCAAATGATAAGACGATCTTACCAAAGTCTGATTTATTAAAATTAAATAAAGAAACAAACAAACAATATAAATAATAGAACTGACAAGCAGCTGTCAAATTAATATATTTAAATCTTTTTCAAAGGCGGTGTTTGAGTCGAAATATTTATTAACATGTGATCAGACTTCAAATATTCTTTGAATTCTTAGCAAACCACAAGTTTTAATAATGATTGTCTATCTATTTAGCACCTTAATGAATGTTATTTAATTAACAACAATAAAGTTTAAATTTTTTAAAAAAATACTTAAAGCCGTTTTTAATTATGTTTCTAATGAAGAGGATTTGTTAATATCATTAAAACTATTATTTTAGAACCTAAAGATTCTGCTAATAAGCATAAGAATATAAGAGATTCCCCAATTTTTTTTTAATGTTTGGTTTGTTGTTGGCTTTGGTATGTATTTCATTGGTTCTTGCACCTCGTTATCATTTATTTTAAAATTTCTAATATGCTATATCTCGAAAACTGTTACAACTATTGTCTATAACCTGGCTTCAAAGTAATGGTACTACACACAAAAAATTATCTAAGAAAACTTTACTTAAATCAAGCCATAGCGGCGTCAAAAGTACTTTGAGTTCGGTTTTTCTTAAATAAAGTACGAAATTTCTTACTCCAAGTAAAATTTTTCAAATATGAATTTCTTACTTTTAACCACAATTAAGCCAAAAAAGGATCGATTTAAGTTCGGAACCGTACTTGATGTAAGCCAAAAAAAGATTGATTTAAGCCGTAAACTGGATTAATTCGATAGTGAAATGTCATTTTTTTGACTTATGGAGCCTTATCAAAGAAAAAGAATTTTATAGTTTATTTTTATTTTATAATTAATTTATAATTTAAAAATTTAATTTTTTGTATTTACCGAAGCTGAGATTCGAACCAGGGATTTTTGTACTGCAGCACAAGCACGTTACCTCTAGGACACGGAGACACTTTGTTTTCAAATGTAAAATAATATATTAAAACAATAAGCTTTTTTCTGCTTAATTTGTTGAAGCAATCCGAATAGGCTTGATTTAAGAAAATGTAAGTAAGAATCGTACTTAAAAAGATTTTGGATAAATTCAAGAATAAAATTCTTGATTTTAGAAAGCGAGTTTTCTTTCTGTGTATGTACTGTCTACTTAAAAAAAAATGATTAAATAGAAACACTGTGCGAAAAATTTTTCTAATACTCGTAAGACTCACATTTAATTCAAGTGTTATTACAAGCTTTTTGCAAAACAAGTAAGAATGTTATAGTCGGCCAAAAAATTTTTGTATTCAGTATTTTTTGGTGAACTAAAATAAACAGATGTGCAAAATTTCGAAAAGATGTCTTCCGGAGCCTTATACTCTGCACCACACGCTGCAGTAAACTTTGGGGAAGCCCCATAAAAAATCCATGGGAGCTAGTTAGAGCGAGCTCGGTGGTCATTAGTCGTCCCCAAAATGGCTAATAAGTTTTTGGTGGAAATATTCCCAAAGCTAATTCATAGAAGCTCTGGCTGTGTATGCAGTCACCCCATCCTGTTGAAACCAGGTGTGTGAAGAGTACGATGGATGAGCTTGCAGGCTTGGCAGAAATAATTCCCGGCCCCAAGGTCCAATTACTCGTGCGTGAATAAGGCACACCAAACATTTACCCTGGGACAATGCAAGGGTTTTTGATGTTACAACCGAGGGTTGCGGGCTCTTGAAGACCAGTAACGGCAGTTTTGCTTGTTCAAGTGGCCCTTTAAATAAAAATAAGCCTTGTCGCTCCAAAAAATTTGACTTACATTGCAAAAACGCTCCGACATCGTTTCCACAAAATTCTTGCGTAAATCAGAATCACTTTCTTTCAGTTCTTGAACGATTTGAATTTTAAAAGGATTGAATTTCAGATCCTTTTTTTAAATTTCATGAATAATCGCTCTTGGATGCCCCAGTGAAACTTTTTTTTCCATATTGAAAGTAGCGGATTTGCACGTAAGCTGCTTTCAACCAGTTTAATGTTTTTGGGAGACCTTGAAGATCGACTGGACCCTGGCAGTTGGACATTCATAGCCAAAGCAGTTGCGCGGAATCTTTGCACCTACAAACAAATTAAATTTGCAATCTGTTCATCACGTATTCGCGGTACTTAAGAAGCGTTACTCTAAAAAAATGTATCCACAGCAAACGCGCGATGCTCACTCGACCACTGCGACATCGTGACTGACGAATCCGTCCAATCAATAGTTCCAATGGCGCCAACCTCCCACCACACTGTTTATTATTTTTTTTAAATAACCGTATTTAAAAGTATTAATTTTCCACCAAACATCCTGTAGTTTGTATTGAACGATTTTTTGTTGTTGATATATTTAACAAGCTGCGGTTTTATGTAGGCGCTTCTTGTTTAAGAATTGAGTTTTAATGGATTATTTTTAATGCATTTTTTAGTTTTATTTAGCAGCTAAAACAGAAATTAGTACTAATTTCAAAAAAATCAAACTACATATAAAAATATTTTTGTAACTGAATTACATATGCAATATATTTACAAAAATTTTTTAGCAGCATTAACTTTCAAAACCAACCTTGATTTACTTTGTTTGCATTTAAAAAAATCTATGCAGTCTGAAGATGAACCTGTTAACTTTAATTCAAAAAAATTACTCTTGAATTTGTTTAATCAAGTCGTATTACATATACTTTACAACAGTGGACTTAAATTAAAGCATGTTTCAGAAGAATGTTTGTTGAATATCAAACGTTGGCCTTCACATGCATTACGTTTGAATAAAATTGTAGCATTTTATTCAAAAACAGCTAAAACTTCTTTAATATGGAAAGCTGCAAAGTAAATTTATGAACAATCTTGCAAATTGGGAGTAAGTTCTAATAAAAACAATTTTTTATGGTATCAAAACTGTAATAACAAATTTGGATCTAGCCTCTCAAAACGTATCAAATCCACAATCTACTTTTTTAATGGTGACCAGTGTAATTACACCATATTGCTGGCTATTTATTTATCACACTTCGCCATCATTAGTTTATTGATTTACATAACAACCAATTGACAATTGAAATGATATAAAAAAATTATATTCCCAAAAGACTTGTTTTATTATTGTTAGAAAAAATTAACAAAACTATACACTTAATGGAAAGAAGCAGCAACATTTTTGTTACACAACCGCGACAGAATAGTATGTTTTGAAACACAGTCTCATCATGAACTCCCACAACAGCAATGATAACTTTGAGCTGCAACTTAAAATTGACAAAAAACTTAATGAATTACCAAAGCGTCGAATATATCCAGGAAATGATGCCATCAAAGCAAAAAATTCTGCCAAAGAAGTAAATTATATCAAATGGAAAGCAGTTAAGAGAAGCGTAATGCAGGGTTTTCAAAAAGGCAAGAACACTGAGTTAAAGATTGTAAAACCATTGTTGAAGAATGATGAATTAATGGATATAATCAATCAAATAATGCTGGTGAGAAAAATAAGTGAATAAAATAGTTCAAAATAAAAAAAAATAAAAGTTTTCTTTTAACTTTTAAGTTGCAAAAATCTCTTATAAAATTGAGTGAAAATATTGCCGAACATCGGCGCATACAGCTTGGTGTAATTTTCTTTCAATGTTCCCTGTCCATTGTTTTTAATGCCTACAATTTAGTAGTATTTCTTTTAAAAATTGCTAATAAAACGGAGGACGTCCCACTATCATTGATCATGCTGTTGTTTTTTTACGGTTATCATATCTTCAGTGGTCTTGCAGACATAGTTATCAGTGTCATGGCTTACTCTTGTGTTTATGAGTCAGTGAGTTTTCAACATTTTACCTTAATTAAATGGAATTTGTTAAAATGAAATTATTTGTCTTATTTTTACAAAAAATTAGATTCGAAAAACGGCAACTAAAGTGGATGAACTTGGCATGTACATTTTTAATGCAGCCATCAATACAAGGGTAAGTAAAAGCTTAGCACCCCTTTTTTAAACCAAAGCATTACCAAAAAATATTTTTTAGGATATAATTTAAAAAAAAAAGTTGAGACAAAACAATTAGGAACGCTGTATTCAGTTTTGCTTAATCTTATATAACACTGTGTGTAATTTTTTAAGTCATGGAAAAATAACCATATTCGGACATCACTACGTGAAAGAAGACCAAAAAAGAAAAGACCCGTGTCTCCTAGTTTTGCCCAAAGTCATGCACTTTTTTTGTTATGGGCCCCAAAGATTTGGGGCCTTTTTGCCATTTTTGCAAAAAGTGATAATTTTCTCAGGCTCATATCTTGCAACCCGTTCGGAATTTTAATTTACTCTTCGAGGCAAAGTTGTAGCCCTTTTTAAAAGGAACAAAAGTAATGAACATAAAAAATTAAAAAACAAATAATTTTAAACCAAAATCGCAAAAAACTTAAAAAAATTCAAATTTTTTTTACCTTTTTTCCCCTGTTCAGGTCCATAGGTAGCAAACCGTTCAAAATTCAAGGAAACAGTGAACTACAAAAATTTACCTAACATCCCAATAAACAACTTTTAAGAACATATAAACTTCCTAGGAATGATTCTTAACACCGTTTAGGTAGCGCTTAGGTAGCCACAAAAGTTAAAAATTTCCCCCAAAATGTGTGTATGTACATACATGTAGTTATGAAGTTATCTCTTCCTTACGTTTAATCAAATTGCCTTAATTACATATATTGTATATGTCTTTAGTGTAATAGAGAACTCTTGTGCATATAAATATGTGTATATGCATGTGAGATAGCCGCGAAAAGTCTTGCAACCTAAACAGGTAGGCAAACTTTAAAATTGCAGGAAACCCTAAACAACAAAATACATCATACACAAATCGCAATAATGATCGTTAACGGCCTTTAATTAAATTATGTACATACTTTTTTTATTGCTTTGTTATAACTTTTTTATAACTATTGTTTATACCAACAATAAATTACCTACATACATATGTACCTACTACCAATTTTTTTAATAAGCGAGGACAATCCAAAATGAAATAGCAACTGGATAAATTTAAAAAGAAGAAATTATTGCACCCAAACTTATCAAGAAATCAACTACAAAAATTTACCTAAGATTTCAGTAAACAGCTCACGCGATCACGCACCGATCGCACACGCATCAAGGAACGCAGATCACAATATAAAAGCGACGCGACTCCCACATCGAGGCATTACACAGCGCGACGTCAACAAGATCTCAGCGGTGAAAGTTATAGAGAAAGTTCTACAGCATAATTCGCATACAACATTGGCAACTGACAATTTCAATATGCAGTGTAAAAATATTTATTTCTTTTGCTACATTTGCGGTCATCAAATCAGAAAAAATAATTCTACAAGATTTCAAAAGGAAAAGAATCTTTTAACAGGTGAATTTAAAAGAGCATATAAGTTATTTTTGGACGAAATAGATTTGACCGGTGAAAATTACACACCTAACGCAGTGTGTCGCCAATGTTATAATAATCTCATAGCATGGTTGAATGGAGGCAAACATAGTATGAAATATTGTAAGCCGGTAAACTGGATTAATCGCCCAGGTGATCATGATGCAACCAGTTCTTATGCATGCGTTAATTACCCAAATAGACGTGATGAGAAGAACAAAATTTATAAAGGAACTGTAACAGACACACTTCCAGTGCTTGCACCTGAAAATTTTGTATTCCCAAGGCCGCAAACTCCAGATCGTAGGACAGAATTTACAGAAATGACTACAGCAAGTGGTGTTACTAATCAAGATCGATTTGATACCGAATATGAGCCCCAACAGGAAAGAGATGGACCAAAACTAATAACTAATAAAAAATCAAATTCTACGAAAATAAATGGAAGATTTGCTGTGATTTGAAGGTCATCAATATTTTGCAAGGAATCATCGATAGGGCGGCTTTCCAAAATTCTTTTGTTTTCTTTGTAATTGGGATTTGCGCTCGCCTGTAAATCAATTCCAATGTAATTCATGGGCCCAAGGAGGAAGTGTGCAGAAACAAATGAAACAACATAGACTTAATAATGCACCTTTAATTGACAATATTTAAGACATTTTGCTGCATTTGCTCCATATAAAATTAGGAATTGTTAAAAAATTCATTGAAGTGGCCGTTGTAAATTGTTCAAGCGATGACAAAATTAAAAAAGCTATTGCAGTAAACTTAGAACGATTTTTTGTTCACCTCGTTGTACTATAGCTATTTACACGATGTTAATGTTTTCTTTTCTGCCCTTATAATTGTCTTCATTTAATAGGCGTACTTAATGGCCCTGACATAAGAAGCTATTCAAGAGCAAATTTGATTCATCGCTTGATGAAAACCATTCAATGGCATGGATTAACCTTCAGCGTGGTGGGGATCGAGACGCGGAACCGCAAGCAAGAGAATGGGTGAAAGAAATGCTGTATTATTTTGAGAAAATCGGCATATCGATGACGTTAAAGCTGCATTTTCTTTATTTTTATTCTAACGACTTTATTAAAGGACTCCCTACCGAATCCGATGAGCGAGGAGAACGGTTCCACCAAACCACAATGCCCATGGAAAAACGGTACAAAGGCAAAAAACTCGACGCATTGCTTGCAGAGGTAATATCAATTTTATTGTTGCATGGTCTTGTATTATTTTTGATTTCTTTTCTAATTTATTTTAGGTATGTTGGTGGAGTCACAAGATAACCCTTTATGATGTTAATTAGGTATGTGAAAAAGAAAAAGCTAATGATGGAAAGCAGTCTGGAAGCAACGTGCCTGTGGACACCATAAGTTCTGAATCAGCGTCAGATTCGGACGACGATTTGGATCCTCAACTTAAGATAGCGCGATTTGCAAGTACAGGGACATCAACGAATATTTTTTTTTATAATTTTTTTGTAATAGGCAGCACAGTATCTCAATGTTGAAAAAAATAAAAAACAAATGAAATTCAAAAATTTTCGTAAAATTTTTAACTTTTGCGGCTACCTAAGCGCTACTTAAACGGTGTTAAGAATCATTCCTAGGAAGTTTATATGTTCTTAAAAGTTGTTTATTGGGATGTTAGGTAAATTTTTGTAGTTGACTGTTTCCTTGAATTTTGAACGGTTTGCTACCTATGGACCTGAACAGGGGAAAAAAGGTAAAAAAAATTGGAATTTTTTTAAGTTTTTTGCGATTTTGGTTTAAAATTATTTTTTTTTAATTTTTTATGTTCATTACTTTTGTTTCTTTTAAAAAGGGCTACAACTTTGCCTCAAAGAGTAAATTAAAATTCCGAACGGTTTGCAAGATATGAGCCTGAGAAAATTATCACTTTTTGCAAAAATGGCAAAAAGGCCCCGAATCTTTGGGGCCCATAACAAAAAAAGTGCATGACTTTGGGCAAAACTGGGAGACACGGGTCTTTTCTTTTTTGGTCTTCTTTCACGTAGTGATGTCCGAATATGGTTATTTTTTTTCGTGTTGCACTGTGTAACCTTACGTTGGGTTAGATCAAGTTAGGTTAGGTTAGATTAGGTAAGGTTGGGTTAGGTTAGGTTAGGTTAGGTTAGGTTAGGTTAGGTTAGGTTAGGTTAGGTTAGGTTAGGTTAGGTTAGGTTAGGTTAGGTTAGGTTAGGTTAGGTTAGGTTAGGTTAGGTTAGGTTAGGTTAGGTTAGGTTAGGTAAGATTAGGTTAGGTTAGGTTAGGTTAGGTTAGGTTAGGTTAGGTTAGGTTAGGTTAGGTTACGTTACGTTACGTTACGTTACGTTACGTTACGTTACGTTACGTTACGTTACGTTACGTTACGTTACGTTACGTTAGGTTAGGTTAGGTTAGGTTAGGTTAGGTTAGGTTAGGTTTGGTTAGGTTAGGTTTGTTTAGGTTAGGTTCGGTTAGGTTAGGTAAGGTTAGGTTAGGTTAGGTTAGGTTAGGTTAGGTTAGGTTAGGTTAGGTTAGGTTAGGTTAGGTTAGAAAAATTTTATATTTGTAAGAAGGACACCACTCCCGATGCTCCTATCCAACACATTTTTCTTTTCATATATGTATATCTATCGTACTAGAACTACCTTGTAGCAAGTTAAATGTTGATAGTTGTTATAGTATTTGAAATATATTCCATCAAAAATTTTATAAAAATGGTCCATTTCAACCAGCTGCTACTCTTTGTTGATAAAGTTTAATTTTGCTGATGGCTATATGGGAAGTACTAGTGTTGGTAGGACATGTTCGTGACAAAAATCAGAGTCCGGATAACGTTTATCTTCCCCATGAATGCATTGTACTATAGGCTGAACTGTCAGCGTTTGACAAAGCTGCTAACTTACAACGGTACAACAGTTAACTTGGCCTCACCGACAGCCACACCGAGATCCATTGCTGATGTATACTCTACGTCCCAATTAGTCCGCAAATGTCGGACTTCCATAAACTGAATGGCGTTTGCATACTTTCGCTATTTAGGTAGGCCACAGCGTAGCTTACACACTAACGCGAGATGGTGGGACATAATTAGGAACTACTAGGATAACCATGTCAATGCTAGACCCGAGACGTTCTAGATGTCTTCTCGATCTGGGCAAACGAAGAATAAAGGAAACGGTGGTCAAATGTACCAATTACTGTCTATTTGGCAGCCATGCCAATGGATTGGAACTAGTTTTCAACGACTTTTGTAGAAGATGATATGATGCAAAAGAGGTTGAGATAATTCCCTTGTGTTTTTTTCCGACACTAAACTAAAGGTATGTATGTCTGGGGCCAAATCGCCGCATTCGATTTGAATCCAAATCAAAAAGTTTTAATTAGAACTCCTCTATTTAAAACATTGACAACTTGATCGATGGAGTAAATATCGATTTGAATCGAATGCCACGATTTGAACCCTGGATTATGCACCTTGGGGCGAGCAGAATCAATAGTCAGTTGAATATTGCAAAAATTAGTCTTTCCAGCCTATCATCCTTTATCAAGGAGCAAATTACGGCACTCGAATCGAAATTTAAAAATTCTTAATAGAATTCCTATATTAAAAGCAATGACAGCTCGATCGTTTGAGTAGAATTTCGAATCGAATGCCGTAATTTGCCCCCAGGTATAGAGGCTGATTGGAAAATAGGGACTAGTACGGGACTACTATTGCCAACCATATAAATTTACCTCGAAATTTCTAAATTTTCTTATCTTCATGACTCTCTATTTCAAAGGGACCAAAGAAGTGACGTCCTTTTTTTGGTACTATTGCAACCCTCCTATTCTCCTTTCTAAATTTATTTTTATATGTTTTATTTTTAAATATTCACCTCGAAGGACTAACAATAAGCATTCAGATCCTTAAACTAAATAATTATTTTAGTCAAACCAGTGCCAGACTAAAGTTAAAGTTCTCATATTAAAGTATACAACAATAGTAATGGTTTCATTTGAGGGCAACATTATCCCTCCTTTTCAATGAGTGTGTCACCCAAATTGGCTTATTGTTAGGAAATTTAAATTTTTTTTAAACAAGATTAACTTCTTAGTGGTTTTATATATTCTTTCATGTAAGAACTAAGTATTTCATTATAGATATCCCAACTTTCATCATATGTCTACAACAACTTAAAGGTCATAACCATACTTGGTCTCTACAAAATCGATGGAACTTTGATAACATCTGTAAGTGTTTAAAAGCGATATTAATATCAAAACAAAAATATATTTAATCATTTTTACAGATCATATCCGGCACCACTACATATATAATAATTCTAATCCAATACAGTGGAGATGGCGAAATTTGTAAAAATGAAAACTTGGATTTAAATATGAACACAACTCATAACACAAACTAAAAAAGATTGGAAATTCAAAATACTTGTATTCAATTGCACAAAATAAATAAATTAATTTCTATGAATGTATGTATGTATGAATGTTTGTTTGTATCCATTAAATAATATTTAAATTGTAGACACATAAATCAATATGTTTTTTTTAGTTTTTTTTGTCAGTCTTAAATATTCTTTTATTTCCATTCGTTTTCTATATCTTACAAATGCCATACAATTATCCATAATATTTAATTGTTAGAAAATTAACTTAAATATTATTGGCAATTTAGTTTTCAGAAACAATAAATCTTTTTTAAAATTTACAAAAAAAATTTTAAATTTTAAAAGAAATACACAATGACACCCTACTGGGGCAAGTGACAGTTTGCTATCGTAATGTTGCATAATTAAAGTTGGACTGCAGTTCTTATTAAAGTGTGTCCAACATGTGTGACTATAATCGAATTGAATGGCTAGAAGCAAATAAATATTTTATGCTGGTTTAAAGGAGGGACCGGGGGCAAGTTGAACAAATTTTAGAGCAGAAAACAAAAGTGATTGTGTGCGAAGTAATATGATTTTTTTTCTATAAAATAATGTGCGTTTGATACAAGTTTTAGCGCAAACAATGAACCAAATCGATGGTTTAGTATAGAAAGGGCGTAACTCCGTTTTTTTTTTTCAAAAAAGCGTTTGTTCTTTATTCTGGAAAACAAATATCAAGTTAATCATGATGTGACATACATAAATACTTAAATCAAGTTTCTCTTATTTCAGCATTTTCTTAGTCCTTCGCCCATCTGGGCCGTTCCAAAGAATTTTTGTCTTATACACACTATTAGGCCTATTATAACACATTGTTTTGGTGAAAAGACAAAGTTTTGTCTGGTCTTACACGTATTTCCTTAGGTCAGACGTATCAGGGTATCTTTCATATTTCTCCACAGCTGATTTGGGCTTAGTTCAATTCCTTTTTTACTCAAGGTCTATAGTTGATTATATTTTGTAAAAACCCATAGGGCACTGATATACGTTCCATAAATATTGTCAGTATTTTTAGGCCGTGATATTTATTGAACGCACAGATTAGGTAAGGTTGGGTCACAAAGGCCTGTAGGTCCGTTGTTAGTTCCTTTCAAAAATTTAAAAGAGAAATAGGAATGACAAAGAAAATTGTAGATATAACGATCAAAGGTAAGAAAAGAAAGCAAGAACGCCATCAGCAAAAAGTCAAAGGAAGTCAGTGATCGTCAATCACGCGCAAGCACTGATACCCGTTTTTTGCCGACCCCCCAACCCCTTTGATGAATCCAAAAATGCTCCCCAGCCCAAGCCGGAGACTTCACAAACTCCAGCTAATAAGCGCCCTGCCAGCCATTCTATCGGTGGATCTGCAATCTAGGGCAGTGGCAGATAAGGTGTTCCACAGTCTCTATCTCCTCCTCAGCCCTGCATAACCTGTAGAAGTCCAGTTGCTGACCCATTTGCGTGTTATATATTTCCGTCGCAGTACCCTGTGAGAGTCCTAATTATACACCTCAAAATCACCTGCTCTCCTGGAACAGCAGGTCAGTGCCTTGTCTGTCTAGCTTGGACCACAGACACCTGGAGCTCCGCATCAGTCCTGCCCCACCATCTTGGTCTACTATGTTCACTACATAAGTCTCTTGAAATTTATAAGAGAAACCCATTGGCGCCGTAACCCGCTCACAACAAAGTCCAATATCCCAGGCCAATCCCCACCTTGCCAATTCTTCGGCAGTATAATTCACCCTAAAACACGTCTATAGTCGTCCAGAATTCGAGGTCTCACATAATGTCAATCTAGAACCTCAAGTGCGTCTTGACTATCTATGTAGATTGCCACGGCCCCCCTCCCCCCCACTTGCATCCGCTTCCTCCTCTATCAATCTTGCGGCCCTCGTCACCGCCAAAATCTCAGCCTAGAAAACTCTTCACTCTCTGTAAGTTTGTATGGCACCTTTCTTCCGTATTTAATATGTAAACACCTGCACACCACTCATACAGCCTCTCGGATCTCTCCCATGCTATCCTATACGGACATACTACCTGATGTAAGATCCCAAAGTCAAGTTTTGTGACTATATAGTCATTCAAACCTAACTGTCGCAGGACCCGATTACCCCCGACCCTTCCAAGAATGCCGGCGAGTCCACGTAACCATGCCCTAAGCATACCTGGCTCACTATGCCTAAAGAAGCTCCTTTCCGCCATTCCATTAACTAAATCTTCAATATGAAGAATATTTAGAAACATATCCAGCGCTGCTTCTGCAGTATTACTCCTGGTCCCAGTAGTGCCTAGTGCAGCAAATCTCTGGACCATTGTCAAGAGCTTCCTAATGACGTTCTTGTCCAAGGCCCTTCACCGTATGAGGCTACCCTACATAAGAATTGGTCTTACAACAGATAGGTAAATCCAGTTCAAAATAACCAGCTGTGTCCCCCGTTCTTACCTATGGAGTTTCTACAGGCGTAACAGGCGTTAAGAGCCTTCCTAACCCTCTCCTCCGCATTCACCCACCAAGATAGCTTGCCATCCAGGACCATTCCAAGATATCTTCTCTCATTTTGTTCGGTTAAATATGGTTTAAGGGAGCAGACTTCATTTTTCTTTGTCCTAATACCAATAAAATAATTCCTTTGTGAGTTTAACCAAATAATCTTTAGAATGTGATATGTACTTTGATCAAAAGAATACAAGGACACCCACCGGGAGACAATTGAAGGACAAGATTTAAGCGACTCTGAAAGTTATTCTGAGTCCATCAGTGAAATTGAAGGTGGTTTTCAGACTATTATTGTTGGACGTTACAAATATCCACATAAACGCATAATATCGCTACCACGTTTATAATGTGGGTATAATTAATTGTAGTACAGCCGAGCTTGACCGCCTATAACTTTCTTACTTGATTTGCGATCTAGGCAGTTTTGAGTTTTTTTATCCTTCACATAAGTTATAAGTCTGTCATTGGAAAAAAGACGAAAATTAAGAGGAAATAGTAAAAAAAACCTAAAATTCGTGCGCTGTGTTCAGGTTCTCTTTGACCAAACCTTTGCTTTAGTGTTCTATTATGTTAAGTATGAAGGTTTGTAATTTTTTAATTTTTATATGTATTTCTAACAACCATGCAATATTTGAAAACTGCACTGCATAAACTATGCTTTAATACCAGCCATAATCAAGAACATTTGTGTTGCGCCACAATAGAGAACCATATTTATCCAGTCATCCAGCCAACAAGTCATTCGGTTTTTCTAGTTTCACAAAAAACATTTTAGAATTAATTTTTGAAAAAACTTGAAAAAGAACCCGACCGATGTAATAAATTTTAATCCACAATTTTTTCAATTTTTTCCGCCTTTAAAATATTGTCTGTCTAGCTGGCAGTATGTCATGCCTTCGTTTGTTCTTCCACTAGGATATTTATTGGATTTACAAGCAAACTTATAAATTCTTTCTCACTTGACTAGATAAGGCAATTTTAAAAAGAAACTTGATTTTAGGCGGCCCAATGCACACATGCGTGTGTCTGTGTGCTTTTCGTAGAGCTCTTAAATATGTCAAAAAATTCAGTTTATTATCGTTCAAAGATCATTAATTTAAGAACCCATGTGTTTTAATGAACAAATACTTATATGTATGTCGGTTGGTTTTGTTGCATTGATTTTATTTTATTTCATTTTATTTATTTAACCAATCACCCAGTCAGTCATTAACTCTCAACGATCAGAAGCCTTTAACGGTGTCAACAATAAATCCACCCACCTGTTCAATAGTTGCTAAAGCTGCTTAACTTATCGCTGGTTTTGAAGTTTTATATACATATTTCTTCTGTCAGTTTTATTTTGGCCACAATGATTAGTAAAAGAAAAAAAATTATTACCTTTTCGTTACTTTGAATAGAAATTTTTTTTAGTTTTGGTAGCAGCAATAATTAAAATGTGGCAATTAAAGTAATACAATTACCACACATCATTTGCCATATTAAATGTGACAGGGCTTTGAAAAAATTATCTCAAAAATGATAACAAAAAAAATTTTTTCATTTGTTTTTATATCTTTTAAGTGAAATTTTTTTATAGACTCTTGTACATTGACGAATATTGTTTGGGTCTGCTAGGAAGCACACGCATACACTTAAGCAATGAACAAATTTATTTACAGTGATACGCAAACTATTGGCTGTTTACATTAGTTTTCATTACACACATTTCGAACACACCTGCTGATATTTATAAATATTTTGACAAAAAAAAAAATTGGCATTTTATGCCTTTCACACGGTGATAAGCAGGGCAACCAAAAACATGCTCTTAAAAAAGACGTTTTATGCGCATAATATATGTAGAAAAAGTTTAAAATATGCCCTAACGATGAAATAATATATGCTTCTTAATAAGAATGATAGGAACTTTATCAAAAGATTTACAATGCCAAAAAATTATGGAAAACAAAAAAATTAAAAATTAATTAAACGGTGTTTAAATTAGTCGGGTATCGATCAAACCAAAATGGCTAACTAAAGGTAATAAAACGTGACAAACAATTGACACTCTAAAGATTTTTTCATACAAATTTTTGCCTTTTAATTTGGCTTAAGTTTATATAATTTCTTTTTATTAGAAGAAATTAATATTTTTCCGTTAACGTTGAAAGAAATTTTTAAATGAAAAAAGGCAGGTTTTTCTACCGATACTAGCTGAGTAGAATGCATTTTCGAAAGCAGCTACGCAATTTCATCATCAGTACTCTTTGAACGGTATTAGTGTCTTTTGGCTGTAAACGTCACGTATTTAACTTACATGTAACAGAGAACGGAAAACGGAACTTCTTTTTTATTTCTTATTTATTTTGTAAGTTAGGACGAAGTTTACTTTTCCATACACACTATGCTTTTTTGTATTAAGTCTCTTCGGCAACACTTGACTAACGGTCAGGCATCATCCAATCTCTAAAATGGAATTTAAGCCACATTAAATAGCAAAGATTTTTTTAGGTTGTTTTTTAATTTGACCTAAAAAAATTTACAAAAATGCTTTGAAAGCCGGTTATTCGAAAAAATATGCACTTAAAGGTCGAATATGCAAAAATATGTTGTTATATGCAGAAAATGCTAAAATATGCCCTCACCAATAAATGCCAAAATTTGGCGAAAATTCTAAAACGTATGATAATAATGATGAATTTCGCTTTAAAATAAATAACTTAAATAAATCAGAAAATATTAGTACATAATTAATGCAAAAAAAATTTAATTAGAAAATAATAATGTAATTCTTTAGTAATATTTTTTATTTAAAAATTTTTTTATTATATTTCAACTACAAAAGTTTTATGATTTAATTAAGAATGCAATTTGTTCTGTTTTTTTTTTTTTTTTTGATATTAATTAAAACAAAGCAAATTTTTTTTTAAATTGAATTAAAATTGCAAAAAACCAACGAAAAAAAATTATAAAAATAGAAAACGTTTAACAAAAAAAACACAATTTATATTCAAACAAAAACTCAATTAATAATTATTATTAATAAACATAACAAAATTTCTCATGCAAATTATATAATAAACAAATATAAATTGCAGCAAAAACTTTTAAAGAATTTGTTAAAAGAACACGTAGTAACATTTATAAAAAGAATTGCAGCCAAAAAAAAATTAGCTTCAAGTTACTCATACAATTAAAAAAGACAAAAATATTTAATAAACAAATAAATTTACTTAATATGTTTGCATATTTGGTTTCAATTGTTTACTAATTAAAACAAGACGTCGTTTGTTGTTGTGCAAAAAAATCTTGAAAAAAAAACAAATCAGTTGTTTTGAAAAGGAAAATGAAATACAGGGTGCCTGGTGGCAAATTTATATTTTTAATTACGATTATTTCAAAAAGTACTAAACAGTACGGGGGGAGGGTGGTGGCGTTAGAATTATCGATTGTGCGGATTTGTCAGTCACGATGCCGCAGTGGTCGATTAAAGGCGGTGGCACATACAATCCGTCATACGTCATACGTCGCCTTTTTTAACTGACAGCTAAGTTGAAAAACATGTTTTATTATGAACAATTTCACATTCAGTACGTCTCCTTCAACGCAACGTACTAAAGTTGGGAAACTTTTAACTTTCAACGTACGTCAAGTACTTTGACAACTACCAGCTAGTTCATAACCTTAATTTTGATTAGTTGCATGGTGAAATTATGTGTACCAGGTGGTGTTACGAACACAACCGATCTAGTTTTTTCATGCATAAATCGAGGCTGGGTAGTCAAATTTATTTACTTTTACATATCTTTTTTTGACAACTGAGCCAACGAAAACTACAACAAAAACAATAATTATGTTCACCAAATTTTGTTGTAGAATCACCACCACCTGCTGATTTAACATCCGTTTATAAAAGATTCTATGTGCGAACCTCTTGCGTTGTTACGTTAATGTCAGTTAAAAAATGCGAAGTATGACGTACGACGGATTGTATGTGCCACCGCCTTAAGCATCGCGCGTTCGCTGTGGAGACATTTTTTGAGACTAATGGTTTTTTAAAAATTGCTCATCGACAATTTTACTCAAAGTTCGGTATTCGGCAAATTCTTTGGTGGGTGCAGTGCAGAGATTCTGCGCAACTGCTTCGGCTATGAACACCCCACGGCCAGGGCCCAGTCGATCTTCAATGACTTTCAAAAACATTGACCTTATTAAAAGCAGTTTACGTGAAAGTACGCGACTTTCAATACGAAACAGAGCAGCCTTACTTAGACTTCCCAGAGGGATAATTCATAGAATTTTAAAAAAGGATCTGAAGTTTCATCCTTTTAAAATTTTTATCGTTTTTGCACAGTTTATCCCATTTTTTGGAGGAACAAGGATCGCTTTCACTCAAAAGGCCACGTCAGCAAGCAAAACTGACGTTACTAGTCTCTAATAACCCGCAACCCTTGATTGAAACATCAAAAACCATTGCATTGCCTCAGCATAATTGTTTGGTGTGCCTTATCCCCGTATGAGATTATTTGACAATTTTTTTCGAAAATTCTTGAGGCGACGTCAACAATAAAAACTATTGACTCATAATTACAGAATTCTTTTTGCCAAACCTGCAAGCTCATCCATCGTACTCTTTCCACACGCAATTTCAACAGAATAGGGCGACTGTACAAACAGCCACAGCTTCGATGAATTTGCTTCGGGAAAATTTCCCCCACCACCGAGGTCGCCCGATCTAGCTCCCACAGATTTTTTATGGGGCTACCTCAAAGAGAGGGTTTATAATAACAATCCCTTAATCTCTTGTGGCTTTAAAGAAAAAATAATTGGTCGAGAAATCAGCTCAATTGAACCAAGTTATCAGCAGCGTATGTAGCAGAACACAAGTCAAAAAATTAAATCCGCATTTTCATTCCATCGTTTAATGCTCATATCAAATTTTTTTTTCCAAAATATAGGTACTATTGCTCAATTACTTTTTGTAGAATTTTTGAAGTCGATAGCTCTTATAGATTCCGAGATATAGCGCATGACATATTTTACAATATGTGTGCAATTGTAGGAGAAATACTACTTCCCCCCAACCTATCTGAAAAAAATGTTTCCCTAATTTAGGTCCCTATCTTAAAAGTGTTCGTTTTGTAGCTAGAGTGATTATATATATACTGAGATATATAGGGATATATGCACGGATTTTGTCCTATAAATGGGTTATTTTGGGGTTTCGCTTATATCTCGGTCAATAGTGAACCGATTTTGCTGATTTTAAATAGCGATTGTTTCAGGAATATTTCTGATTGTTTGATATCAAAACGTGTTCTGTACGACTTTGAGTCCGGAAACTTGATATCAAAAGACGGACAGACGGACATGGCTATATCGACTTTCTTGTGTATAACGATCCAAAAAATATATATATTTTATGTTATTGCAAATGGATAATAAAAAAATTACAAGCCGAATGACAAACTGATATATACCCTTATCATTATGTGAAGTGTATAAAAATGGGCAAGGCGTTCCCTAAAGGTGATATTTATTGCTTAATTTAATATGCATCTAAATAAATATTTATCAAAAAAACCCCCCAGTTTGGTTTTTACAAACAAGAACACACGCGCCAATTTTTAAAATAAAATTATTTAAATTTTTTTCTAACGTGTAAGCTTACACCTCATGCACAAAACCAGCCAATAGTTTTGTATTTGTGTTAACAAAAAGAAATTCAAAAAATATTTTTTTTTATTAAGAACATCAAAAAGCCAAAAAAATATGTATATTATTAACAAAATTATCGAAATCACTTACACACACAAAGATTTTTAAATAAATATTTAGTTTAAACTTAAATTTAAATGAATGCCAAGCTAATTAACAGGAGGGCCTGTTTTATTGTGAATATTATTTTGTTTTATTTCAAAACTAACGTTACATGTATGTATGTGTGTTTTTATATTAAAACAAAAAAAAAACATTTATTTTAGCCTCTTTGAAACAACAATTGTTAACAAAACGTGTTTAGTTTGAATTTATAACTTAACCGTAGTGCAAATAAAGCAATCGAATTCGCGCGTTATTCTTTGAAACAAAAATAAAAAATACATTTTGTTTTTTCTTTTGTTAAATTTTACGCAGCCGCAAACTGTTAACAAAAATATTCAATGTTTTAAGCTAATAATAAAGTAAATATGTTTTAAGTGATTTTCTATTGGCCCCGCCAAGTCTAATAGTGATCGTTTGAAAAATTCAACTAATCAGAGAAAATGTCTAAACAACAATTTCAGCATCAAACCAGCAAAAACAAACTGCGACAAACGCATTTGCTGCATGTTTAATACAAAAACATTTAACTTAAAGTTTTCAAAATGCATTTTAGTTCAATCAAACATATATAGGTTGCAGCGTGCAACTCAAACTCATACTTGTTATAAATTACAGGTGGACTTCGATAAGTGAGCTTTAAAATTTAAGTACTTTTTATTGCGGATATGTTAAGGCTGATCGCAGTTCGGTTAGAACTATAGTAAAATTTATTTTGTATGACAATTGTTAGTTATATTTAAAAAGATAGAGAATATATGAATTTTTTGCCACTTGGGGAGTATCAGCTGACGGGAGGTTGCTCAAGTAAAAAATTTCACCCTGTAGTTTTTTTAAATTTTTTTTGTGAGAAGAGTACTATTTTTCAGTGAGGGGCCTTTTTTAATGTTTGCCTGTTTTTATATTTTAACACATATGTAAAACAAAATTTTGTCTCGGTTTATAAGACTAATCAATGCTATTTTATTGTGCTAATGCTCCCCGCACACTTTTGTTTTATTTTTAATGACTCTTGCGCATAAATTATTCCTGATTTTGCTTCATGCACGGCTTATGATCATAGTGCCGTCTAGCTGTTCAGCTTCACATAAAACCCAATACTTATCGAAATGCATATTCGTTTTTTATTTAAAAATTTAACTGTTAAAGAACAACCATTTTAGAGTTTGCCAGCACCAATAAGTAGTGAAAAGTGAATTAATATTTATTTTGCAAAATAAATTCACGTTCAATCCCCAGGAGGTAACATAAATCAATCATTATTTAAATTTTAAACAAATTTATAAATTACCATTATTCTTTGTCATCATAAGAGCACGTGTTGAAAGTTTAAACATAAAAAAAAACTAAAAGCAATTAATAGCAGGAACAAAAACTCAAAAACATGATTATTTTGTATGAATATTTCTATAAATAATGCTTGTAGTTATAAACAAAACAAAATTTGATTATTTATTAAACATTAAAATTATTTTTATAAATAAAGAATGCTTCCAAAATCATTTATTTCTTCCTAAATAAATTAAATATCCTTAAATTATTATGTATATGATATATGGGCAATCCCACCCAAAACGGCCCAAGATGGTAAAAAAAATCAATAATAAAATCAATGAACTAACATACATTAAAATGAAAACAAAAGTGATCAAAATAGTTTCAAATAATCACATACTGAATAATCGGGACTTTTGAATTTTATGTTTTAATGAAAATGTTAAAATAAATAAAAAATCACATTTAACTGAAAATATTTTTAACCACCGTTCAAATTAAAAAACTGAGCCTCTTTTCAAAAATATTTTACATAATTTGTGCTTAAATTAAAAATTTCCTAAAATTTAAATTTGTAAGGTCACACCCATCACCGTCTTCTAGTGGTCATTATAAGCAGAAATCATACTTTTTCAGCATATACTTAAAAACATGCCATCCAAGAATCAAAGGGTTTTTTTGAGTTAGAAGCAAAATTGGTCACACCCGCCACAATGGATCTTCCCATATATGGTTATACTTAACATAAGTGATAAGAGTATATATGTATATATAAGTTTATCGATCCGTTTGTAATTTCTTTAATATACATCTACGGCCCAATAAAGTATATATATTCTCCGTCTGTCCATGTTATAATTAAAATTAACTTTTTAAGTCCCCCGATGTCGCATAACCCTGTAAGTGGTACTAAACTATCAGAAATATCTGTGAGCAAATCGCTATAGAAATCCAGCAAAATTACATGATAACAGACCGGGATATGATCCAAAAACCAAGAATACCTCTGTTTTTTTTCAATAAAATTTGTACATAAAAACCTTTACAACTGACCCGGAGTTGTCCCGTTCAATCTGCAATATGAGACCAACTCGCTTTATTTTTTGCCCCCGAACATTTTTGTGAATAATACCTACACCCTATCTCTGCGCCCTAACAGGGTTGTCATACAAAATTTAATTTTTTTCTAAAATCGCTCCCGTAGCGTCTAGGGTGCTCCTACAAAGGTAAAATGTCAGACCGACCCCAATAAATTTTACTTCTCAAACATACTTATCCCCTATATCCAGCCCCTAACATGATTGCCATACAAAATATAAAAAATAGGGTAAAAAGCCCCACAACTTCTCCAAAGTCGCCACTATAGGAATAAAATGTAGCACAGGCCCCCATTATCTTCCCCTACCACACATATTCCTTAAACATACTACCTCCCCCACCTAAACAGTTTGCCATACAAAATTTGCCTAAGAGAAATTTAGTGCAAAACCATCCCTATTAGCTTCCCCTCCCAAACATATTTCTAGAATGGGCTTAATCACTATCTTTATTGCCTAAGGGGCTCCCGTAAAAGTTTGGTTAAGTTGTAATAAATCCCCCTTACAGCTTACAGGGCGTCCTAGGACGGTTGCTATACAATCCTTGGAAAAATTATTTGAAAAACCCCCACAACTTCCGTAGTCACCCTAAGAGGGTTAAAATATGACACCGACTTCGATTTCATAAATAAAACAAAACGGATACAAAAAATAAAAAAGTTCGGGGTTGCAAAAGGCCAATGTAAAGGGTATCTAAGATTTGGCACAGCCAAATATAGCTCTCTTACTTGTTACAGTTTCTTTTATTAAAAGGTACAGAGTGCACCCTTTTTTTGTCTGAATAAAAATTGTTTTTTTTTTTTGTGAACGACTTCATACCAAAAAAAAATTCAACGAACGTTTCACGAATTGCACTTAAATTTTCATAAATAAATATGAATGGCTCAAAGGAACTTGTTTGTGGAATCTATTTCCAAGTATAAGAGTTGCTTGTGTTAAAGGTTTAAAAAATGAAATACTTTTCGTTTAAGCCAAGTTTATTTTTCGTTGGCTAGTTGCTGTTTATTGTAGGTTTTACGATCGAATTTAAAAAATTTCACTTTCAGTTGCTTATTTACTGCTGAATACGTTTGTCGAATAAAAATTTAGTTTCGCTTTCTATTGCTGCCGCTGCTCTTTTGCAAGCATACGAACGATTTTGTTAGTGGTGTAAAACAAATACAATTTTTTAGCGGCATTTTAAATTGAAAAAACAAAAGGCTTAAATTTTAATATTAACTTAAAATTGTCATATAATAAAAATTTTAATTTTTTTAGTAAAAATTTGCATTAAATTAAAATTTTTAATATCATTCAGTATTTTAAATTACAAAAGAAATTCAAATTTAAAAATTATAAATATTGATAAACCTTAAGTGTGTGTGTGTGTGTTGAAGTGAGTGTATCAAAAGTATGACAAATAAATTTACAAAAAATGTTGGTCAAAGACCTTTAAAAAACAATAAAAATTCATTTGCAAAACAAAATTTATTGATTTTAAAAAATTAAAAAAAAAATCTTTGGGTAATTCCAATGATTAAGTTATTAAACGATTAAAATAAGAAATTCAGATTTTTTTTATTTTACAAAGCCCAAAAAAAATTTAAGTTTGTGTAAAAAGTTTTTATTTGAAATATAATTTTTTATTTTTAAAAACCCCAAAATGCATAAATAATACCAAAATATTTTTTTTTTTTAATATAAAAAAATTGTTTTAAAAATATTAAAAAATAGCTTTTTTTAAAAATATTATAAAAATTTTTTTTAAGCTAATACGACCGAAAAAGAGTGACTAAAAAATTATTATAAAAATCGTTATCCATCAATATCTATTTTTTTTTATTTAAATAAATATTATTAAATTCAAAAATTTAGCTTTTAATAATTAAAACAAAAATTTGTTGTTAAAACGCTTGAATCAAACTTATTTCCAATAAATTATTTTTGAACAAAAATTAAAATTTATTAAATAAATATTTTAACATTTTATGTTAAAAAGATTAAAACCATTACAGCATTATCTTTCTAAACAAATAAACTGTTATTAAAGTTTATTATTATTTATATTATTCAATAATAATAAAATACAAAACTTAGTAAAAAAAATAAATATTAAAAAATTTCAAACGTAGGTCTTATGATCCACATTGGGGTAACTGGAATAAAAATATAAAAAAAGTTTACAACAAAAAAAAATTAATAATCAATAAATAAAATAAATTCAAGGCTTATGAGGAAAATTTTTTATTTATTTATTTTCCCTTGAATTACCCGTGCATATCAAAACAAAAAAATTTCTTAAACCAAATAATCAAAAACTGAAAAATTTTAAATATTTATCTCAAATAAAATTTTACATGTGGAAGTTAATTTTTAAGCTCCGTTGTGCTGTGTTTTAAATTTCACTTTTAATTCACTTAATTTCACTTAATTGAACTTAATATAACAAAAAAAACTGCCAAAAAATTAAAAATCAAAAAAGAATTATAATTCCTTGTGTTTTTCATTCCTTGAAAAAAATTTAAAAATTTTTATTTTTTGAAAAAAAGTTAAAAATTAAAAAAAATTGATTTTAAAAGAAATTACTTTAATATCAAATAGTTATTTACAGTCCCTGATTTAAAAAAGGAAAAAGTTATTCGTTTATATATGTAAATCAAAAAAAAATTGTTTTTTATCCCCTTTGTAAATTTAAAACCAATCTTTTATGCAGAAAAATTTGATTTAATTAAAATGTTAATTTAAAATACGTCAATTCAAACAAACATGGAAAAGAATAATAACTTAAGCATCAATACTAAAAGTGATAAACATCGTGGTTCGGTATCCTCTTTAGAGGTGCCGATAACACCAACAAGATCCCCCAAAAAAGTTTCATTTTCTGACGATTTACCTTATTCGACAACAACCACAATAACGACAGCAGTGTCTAGTACTCCGAAAACCATAACAACAACGACCACCTCATCAGCCGTAAATAGTAAAAGTGATAAAATTTTTAATAATAAAACTACCTCGGTTGAAATGAAAAATAATACCTCAACTTTAAATAATAAATTGTCAAGCCATAGAGATGACAATCCATTTGATTTTATGCTGACACAAGCTACTCAGTATTTAGAAAAATTACATGGTGAACATGGAATTGAAACGTCAAGTTCAACCTTAAATTCAAACTCGAATAATACAAAATATAAAAGTAGTTTAAGTATTAATTTAAATCCGGATAAATGTGAAACGGATAATTCTAAACCACCTGCAATACTACAACTGACAAATGATATTAACATGGAAAAGCCCTTAACACAGAGTAACACACGATCTCAAATGCCATTTAATTACTCAACATCAGAACCATTAACATCTTCTTCATTACCAGCTTTAGCAAATGAACAGCAAAAACAACAACGACTTCCCTATAAACCGCCAAGAACAGCCTTATCTTTTGATATTTCTGCTAGTAGTAACTCTAACAATATAACGCCTCTAATGTCTTCTTCAACACTTACTCCCTCACATCTTACGCCGCCAGCGACTTCTAACATGCATGAGATCAGCGAAGAAGAAGCCACTGCTGCTCATGTCACCAAATACATGGAACGTTACAATATTAATTTAGATAAAAATAATTGTAGTTCAATGGAATTGGAGGCAAGACGTGATAAAATTCGTTGGTTATTAATTTCTGAATGCAGTGCTCTGTTGGGTGAGGGCAAACACACCAGAGAGAGATTTCGTAAATTATTTTTAGAAGAGGTAAGTAGTGTATAAACTTAATACCATAATTTATATTTATAAATAATATCGAACAATTCTTGAATTTAATTATAAATTTAAATAGTTATCGCATCATTTTTCATAAAATTAAGTGGTTTTTAAAAGTTAGGACAGATGTTTGCTGATTTATTTTGGTTTAATTTCTTCTATTAAAATTCTTTCATTAAGAAAAGTTAAATCTTTTTAATTAGTGATAATTACACAGGTCAACAAAATTATTTTTTTTTTTTGAAAGTTCAATGTTTTGTAGTAAATTAGTATACACTTGGTACTGAATTTCAATGTTTAATTACTTTTTTTGAAATTGACTTTACATCTCGAAATTTTTCGTTATCAGGAAAAAAAATTAACGCTGCTGGTGGTTAATTTTATTTTTGGGTAAACGCCTTCTATGGGAGGCAGGCTAATTTCTATTTAACACACTTGGGCATATACTTATACATATATTCTGGTTAAATGTTATTTCTAGAAGTTAAGTTTATGTGGGGTCCATTTGTAATTATGACCTTTTGAGGACTCAAATTAAAAATTATGCAAACTCTTGTAAAGCCACAATAATATTTATATTTATAAAATGTGTACGCTGATTGTCTCTGCAAACAAAATTTGACCACATGGTATATTTAAGATGTTGCAACTAGTCCACAATATAGTCGTGTCTTAACGATCGCATTTGGAGTTGTCGTGTTGTAAGTCTCGTCGTCTATGGTGTACTAGAGAGTAGTTTTGAAACTACTTCGATGCAATGCAAAGATGGGTTTAGTGATCCGGCCCTAGAACAACATAATGTTATTATGAACTTGTCCATACACGCATATATGGGCTTGTCGAGTTCTTTGCAAGGGTCTTGTAGCAAGTGATACCGAATCAGTTACTCGATACTTTTAGAGTCACATTTTTTTTAGCTTAATTAACCCTTTTTACAGCTCAAAGACAACCTAAAAGGCTAAATCGATATTCTTGTCTATTGAGCCGAACATATAAAAAAACTTTTGCCCACTTTTTTCACATCCGACTGAAATCTGAGTTAACAATTTTAAAAGTAGTAAAGAAGCAATGAAAATTGTTTTAAAACTGCAATTTTTCAGTAACATAACTTACTTTTCATTCCGATCAATGGTGCCGTATTTCATATACATTTGATTTTATATTTTTAGACCTATGCTCTACAAAAATTAAAAAAAAAATATCCTTAGTACTTATGAAAAGATTTGGGTCAGCAGAAGGGTTGCCAGACGGGCCTGATTTGGCCTGATTTTCAAGTTTTTTAATGCGCGTCAAGTGTAAAGTGAAAAAGTAATTTGTCAAGTTTTTTTGTAAGTTAGTTTTTTTCTCAAGTTTATTCTAGCTATGTAACAATACTTAAGAAAGTATGTTTATATATGTATCTAAAAAACAAATTTAAAGCCCATATTTTTACTAATATGATACATTTTTTTTCTGTGCAATTAAAGTTTAAAACAATAGTATGGGTGTTTTCATTTGTCAAGTTTTTTTTTCAAAATCAAGTTTTTTTTGGTCAATGTCAAGCTTTTTGGCAAATTGGATCTGGCAAGCCTAGTCAGCAGTCCTTAAACCCAAATTAAAAAAAGATAGCAGTAATATGGAAAAAGTTTTGTTTGTTCACTAAATTTTCTTAAGGGGGCAAATTACGGCATTCCATTCGAATCGAAATTCTACTCGATCGAATGCTTTTAATATAGAAATTTTAATTAGAATTTTAAGATTTCGATTCGAATCGAATGCGACGATTTGGCCCCAGGCATTAATCTGGCTCATAGCTTTTTATTTAATATTTTCACACTCAAGGGGGTATATTCATAAACAATTTTTAAATACTGATTTTACATAAAAATTTTGTTTAAAAAAATTTTGTTTAAAAAATTTAGAAATTGTTAATGAAAATTCCCAAAATATGCAAAAAAAAAGTGCTCACACAATTCTTTATGTTGCCTTACGACTCATAATCTAAAAAATTTTCAAAAATAATGCCCAAAGTACTAATCCTTTTAGAATAGAGGTTTATTGTTTTTACTCAAAAAGTACCCAGAAATCCTTTTTCTTTTTTCTATCATTTTAATATTCGAGTATCCGAAATTCCTTTTTTAATGGACCTACATAGGGGGACCACATATTTTTAGGTTAAAATCAGTACGCTTTTTAGTATTTATAGTCTAAGAATCACCTTCAATTATAACAATTGAATCAAAATCACTTCCTGAGTTGATTAAAGCATGTCTGTCCGTTTGTCTGGGTGTGCATGTATTATTGATGTCTATGTACATACCCTGTCGGACATTCAGTTAACTTAAAATTAACTTGAAGCTAACTATTTCTCAAGTAGTGGTGGTTGACACTTGCATTACTTTTATATGGAATTAACTAACTATTTTAACATTGCGATGTCCTAGGAAGTAGTCAATTGTCCGATTCTGAATTACTTTTAATTAACTTGAAGTTAGTTACCTAGCTGTTAACTTAAAGTTAACTTTTTTGTAGCTAGCTATAAACTTACTACTTTAAGTTAGCTTTAAGTTGGTTTTTTAAATTTACTATAAGTTACGAATTTCTTACTTTTAGCCACAATAAAACCAAAAAAGGATTGATTTAAGTTCGGAACCGTACTTGATTAAGTCGAAAAAGATTGATTTAAGCCGTAAACGGGATTATTTTTAAAACTAAATGTCATTTTTTTTTTGACTTATGGGGAGCTTTATTAAAGAAGAAAAACTTTATATTTTATTTATATTTTATTAATAATTAATATTTACAATTTAAAAATTTCTTTTTTTGTATTTACCGACGCTGAGATTCGAACCAGGGATTTCTGCACTGCAGCACAAGCGCGTTACCTCTAGGCCACCGAGACACTTTGTTTTTAAATGTAAAATAATATATTGAAAGAACAAGTTTTCTTCTGCTTGATTTGTTAAAGCAATCTTATTTAATATAATACTGCGCAGTGTTTGTATACATTTTGGTTAATGCAAATTTTGCATTGCGTAGTAGTTGGCTTTAAGTTAGTCTATAGAAGCTAACTTAAAGCTAGTTTTTTTTTTGTAGTTAGCTACTCATTTGACGGAAGGGTATGTATTCTTGTAATTATAAAACAGATCGCAGATCAATATTTTAATTCAGAAGAGAAGTTTTAAAAAAATTATAATAATTTTTGGAAAGCTGTAAATCGACTTAAAATTGGGCTTAAGTGGGGCTTAAGATTTAATAAAACTGTTAAGAAAAATTGTTTATAAAATCAAATAAAACTTTTAAAACCTACATATAAAACCTTTTTTTAAAACCAGTACATTTCAGTACACTAAATTTAAAATCAGTACATGCCCCAGCAAAAACTAACATTGCTTTGTAATGAGTTAAAATCCAAAAAACTCTTACTAATTGGCATTTTAACTCATTACTTTAGCATGGCGATGACATTGGAGGCAAGTATTTACCAGGGAGCTAAATAAGTACTTGCCATGCTCGCTTACAAAAAGGGACTTACATAAGCCATTACTTTGCTGGCATTAAAATAACCTTTTCCTGGGGACCCCAGTTACTCATTGTTGCATTTAAAGTTTTTTTCTTTGATGTTTTGTTTAAAACTGGCTTAAAATAATAAGTTATAATAAGTTAAGAAATTGTCAAACTGAAACTATCTGCCTAAATTTTTGATAAGAAGTAAGTCATTATCTAACAACTTCTAAATAATGCAGACGGTATGTAATAGTCATTGAAAACTAAGTTGTTTGGCAATGACTAATCGCCACCAAGTTTTTGCTGGGGCATTGATGAAATCAGTACGAATGGTCACCCTCCTCCCATTACATCTTTAAAATACCCACAGTCAAAATTTCAAATCTCTTGATTTTCCCATGATATACGATGTTAAATCAGTCAGTACTCTAACGGTACACAAAAAAATATTTGCAACATAAAGAATATTTTTAAATGTCTCAAATTAGGTAATTTTTAGAGTTCATAAAAAAATTTTCTATAAATACGAATTTGTGTATATTTTTGAAAACTAAAAATAACAGAAATGAAGATTAAAGATGCCGCAATAGAGTATGTATGTATATAATAAGCAAGTTAAGCCAAGATTGTCTCCGGGGGATGAACACTATTTGGGTCTTACAACACGAGTGCCTACGAAAAGCAATAACAAAGAGATCTTTTCAAAAGAAATGTAACAACAACGCAGAAGGATATTGAATGTTTTTTTGATAATATAAACAATGAAAAAGTAGCCATACATTCTCATTAACTATCCTCTCTCGTTGGGCAACGCTGATAACAAGTGTATGCATGTATGTGTTAACACCCATACATTTAGACGAATTCTAATTAACAACTTTGTAATGAAACCGTTAGACTGATTGGCGTTTAATTCATTTGTTTAATTTGCACGTATGTTCATTAGAAGACGTGATTTTTCTAATTAAAAGCACAACAAAAACGTTTGTTTTTTCCGACTGTTTTAAATCGATGAATGTAGAATAGCTTCTTCTTTTTGACTTTAATAGAATCCCAAAATATCTATGTTTATTCATTCATAACAAAGCAAACAACAACAAAAAAAAGTTATTTAACTAGTAAATTCCTAAATATTAGGTAATTTTTAAACAAATTTAATAAGGAATTAGCTGCTTATTTCGAAATAACTTTCTTTTTTTTATCATACTTATACAATTTACATATATTTGTAAACAAATAACGTTAAGAAGTTACTGACTGACCGACTTGAAATTTGGACTGCAGGTTCTTCTCCTAAAAAGTAATTTCGATAAATTCGGACACTTAGGGGTTAAAAACTAACAAATATTTACTAACTGCTAAACGTGTAGGTATGTACACATAGTTTATTTAAGAAGGAGTATCGTATGCATATCGTCGAAGTTTTGGACCTTAAGGGGTAAAAAACCACCAAGAATTATATTTTTGGTTTTATTAAGGAACATTTTGTAACTTTTTAAATTCAATTTAATTCTCTTTAACCCTTAGATCTTTTAAATTAATTTAAAAAATATTTTTAATATATTTTATTCAAAAAAAAGTATTATGTTTCAACAGTTCAGAGCTACAGTGTTGCCACTATAGTTGAAAATTTAAAAAAAAATAAACTCATTTACAATATAATAGAAATACCATGCAGAAGGTTTAAAGTCGAGAGTCTTAAAAGATTTCGACATTATTGGGGTTCTAGTTCCTCTGCTCCTCTCCAACTACTTTTTTCAAAATGTATGAACTATTTGATCATTACTTTTTTAAGAACATTTGAAGTCAATAGCAGTTATAGTTTCCCAGATATGCCTACCGTGTAAAAATTTTTATTAGAATTTTTCATTTATCTTGCTCCCCTCCCTCTGCTTCTGTGCAAATAATTTTTTTTTTTCCAAAGTGCAGGTCTTACTGTCCAATTACTTTCTGTAGCACATTTAAATTCGATAGCTGTTATAGTTTCCGAGATATGGCGTATCGAAAGTTTTATAAAATTTGTTCATTTGTATGGGAGCTATCCCTTCCCCTGCCCCTACTCAAAAAATTTTATTTCCAAAATGTAGGTATTATTGTCCAATTACTTTCTGTAGCACATTTAAATTCGATAGCTGTTATAGTTTCTACGATTTAGCGCATGAAATATTTCACAAAATTTGCGCAATTGTAGGTGAAATACTACTTCCCCTGATCCTATCTGAAAAATATTTTTCCCTTTTTTAGGCCCCTATCTTCAGAGTATTTGTTCCAAGTTTTGTGGCAAAGTGACTATATTTTCTGAGATATATAGGGGTATATGCACGGATTTTGTCCAAAAAAAATGGGTTATTTTCAGTTTTCGCTTATATTTCGGTCAATAGTGAACCGACTTCGCTGATTTTAAATAGCGATTGTCTTCGGGATGTTTCTAATAGTTTGAGGCCAATAACTGGAACGTGTTGTTTTATTTGAATCCGGAAACTTGCTTTCAACAGACGGACAGATGGGCATGGCTATATCGACTTCCTTGTCTATAAGGATCCAGAATATATACACTTTATGGGGTCGCAAATGGATAATAAAGAAATTACAAACGGAATGACAAACTGATATATACACTTATCAATATGTGAAGGTACAAATAAGCACAAATTTGGTTTTGCCGAATATCTCCAATATATAAACATTGCTGTACAAATACTTTTTGTAGAATATTTAAGTCGATACCGCTTAAAGTTTCCGAATATAGCGCATCGAAACTTTCATAAAAAATTTTTTTTATATGGAAGGTGCCTTTCGCCATGGTCCTACCCAAAAAATTTTTCTTTGTATAATGTTCGTTTTATAGTGAAACTACTTTTCAGCAGGTTTTAAGTCTATAGTTGTTTTAGTTTCTCAGACTTAGCACATAACATATTTCAGAAAATTTGTGCAATAACACTGACCACGATCTTATCCGAAAAAAATTTCTCTAATTTAGGTCCCTATTCTTAAAGTATCCCTGCCAAGTTTTTTGGCAAGAGTGGTTGTATTTGCTGAGATATATGCCCGGGCTTTGTCCTAAAATTGGTTATTTTGGGTTTCGCTTATATCTCGATCGATAGTGAATCGATTTTGCTGATTTTAAAAGGCTATTGTCTCAGGAACATTTCTGATTGTTTAAAACTAAAACATTTTCTGTGCGACTTTATTTGGCCCCGGAATCTTGACAGACAGATGGACATGGCTTTATCGACTTCCTTATCCATAAGGATCTAGGCTCGCAAGTAAATATTAAAGAAATTACAAACAGAATGACAAACTGATCAAAAATATATTATCAAAATATGAAGAAAAAAAATGCTTGTCTTACATATCGTGAGCATTTAATCACACAAGTTCAATCTGCATATATTTTTAATAATGATAAGAATGTAATAAATTTTTTTAATGAATCATTTGCTAAAATCATTATTTACCTGCAGTTAATTTCTTTAAGTTTTGTAACTAAAAGATTACATAATCAAGTTTTTATTATGTAAAAAGCACACCAATGAACTAACGGTGAGTGACCTTCAAATATTTTTGTATTAATTCCTGTTCGAAGAAGCACAGTCTCGAACAGATTGTGGTATAAAGAGGCAGAAATAATTATTGATGAACCAACTCGTTTCGGTTGTTTGTTTTTATTGTCAATATAAAAATAAATTTGCATTATTTACTGGCAGAACATAAACAAAACCATTAACAGAGTTGATATAAACACTCACAAATTAACATAAATATCATCAAAAAACTGCCTGATGTCGCTATTTAAAATATTGTTTTCTTCACCTGATCACTTGCAAAATCAGTCGTCGTCTTTCACAAGATGACACTGCAAAATAATATGTTGTTGCTTTTAGTTTAATGTTACTTTAAATCAAATAGGAATTAATATCTATTGTATCGTTTTTTTATATAAAAACATTCTATAAATACCTTAATATAGAAAGGCCCTAACTCGTATTTTTTATAAGCCCAGATTTTCGTTTATTTCAATAAATAGTCTGCTCATATATTAACCAAAAAAATCTCGCCTTAAAAAAAACGAAAATAATAAAAGAAAGTTTAACTATTTTAATTAAAGGCCTAAGAAATGTTAAGCATGGTTTGGTTTCTTTGCTTTATTTTTATACCCTTCACATAGTGATAGGGCATATATCACTTTGTCATTCCGTTTGCAATTTCTTTATTATTCATAAAGTATATATATTCTGGATCCTTATAGATAGGGAAGCCGATTTAGCGATGTCCGTCTGTCCGTCTGTTGAAATCAAGTTTCCGGAGTCAAATAAAAAGATACAGACCAGTTAATGGTGTCAAACTATTAGAAATATCCTGGAGACAATCGCTATTTAAAATCAATAAAATCGGTTCACTATTGACCGAGATATAAGCGAAAACCTAGAGTAACCCATTTTTTTTAGGACAAAATCCGTGCATATATCCCTATATATCTCAGTAAGTATAGTCACTCTTGCCACAAAACTTGGCACGGATACTCCCAAAGAAGGGACCTAAATAATGGAAAAAGTTTTTTTCAGATTGGACCAGGGGAAGGGGTAGTTTTTCTACAATTGCACAAATTTGGGGAAATATAAACTATAACAGCTATCGACGTAAAATGTTCTACAAAAAATAATTGTACGCAAAGACATACACTTTAAAGAAAAAATTTTTTGAGTGGGGGCAAAAATAGGGGTAGCTCCCATACAAATCGACAATTATTATAAAATATTCGATATGCTATATTTCGGAAACTATAAAAGATATCGAAATGAAATGTTCTACAAAAAGTAACTGGGCAAGAAGGCCTACGCCTAAAGAAAAAAATTTTTGAGTGGGGGCGAAAAAAGGGGTAGCTCCCATACAAATCGACAATTATTATAAAATATTCGATACGCCATATCTCGGAAACTATAAAAGATATCGAAATGAAATGTTCTACAAAAAGTAATTGGGCAAGAAGGCCTACGCTATAAAGAAAAAAAATTTTGAGTGGGGGCGAAAAAAGGGGTAGCTCCCATACAAATCGACAATTATTATAAAATATTCGATACGCCATATCTCGGAAACTATAAAAGATATCGAAATGAAATGTTCTACAAAAAGTAATTGGGCAAGAAGGCCTACGCTATAAAGAAAAAATTTTTTGAGTGGGGGCAAAAATAGGGGTAGCTCCCATACAAATCGACAATTATTATAAAATATTCGATACGCTATATCTCGGAAACTATAAAAGATATCGAAATGAAATGTTCTACAAAAAGTAATAGGGCGAGAATGCCTACGCTTTAAAGAAAAAATTTTTTGAGTGGGGGCAAAAATAGGTGTAGCTCCCATACAAATTAACGATTTATATGAAATATTCGATACGCTATATCTCGGAAACTATAACAGATATCGAAATCAAATGTTCTACAAAAAGTAATTGGACAGCAAGGGCTACGCTCTAAAGAAAAAATTTTCGGATGGGGGGTGAAGAAGGGGTAGCTCCCATACAAATTAACAATTTTTATAAACTTTTCGATACGCTTCTTCTGGAAAACTATTACAGCTATCGACCTCAAATATTCTACAAAAAGTAATAATCAAATAATTTATACATTTTGGAAAAAAAGTTGGAGAAGAGCAGCGGGACTAGAACATTTAATAAGTTTTATTAACCTTTAAATATGGATAATGTCGAAAACTTTTAAAACTTTCGACCTCAAACGTTCCTCATCTATTTCTTTAATCCATACGAACGTTAACATTTTGTAAAGTTTTCTATAGGCTTAAAACTTACACAAGGTATTTTTGTTATATTATTTGCAGTACAAAATTACTCGGCTGGGTATATTTAAAGACCAATGTGAAGGGTATATAACATCCGGCACAGCCGAATATAGCGCTCTTACTTGTTTTTATATTGATTTGTTTAAAAACTGAATTTAATGTACAGGGTGTCTGGTGGCAGATTTATATTTTCAAATTTTAAAAAAAGGTAATAATTGACACAAAGTTTTATTAAGAGCATTAAGCGATAGAATGGAAATGAGGATTTAATTATGAAGAATATGTCATCCAGATGTCTTCTGTCAAGTTTAACATACGGTTCAACACGGAGCCTTGTGTTCTGCGTCACACGCTGCAGTAAACTTGGTTCAATTGTGCTGATTTCTCGACAAATATTTTTTTAAAGCCACGAGAGATTGGGGATTGTCATTAAAAACCCTCTCGTTGAGGTAGCCCCATAAAAAATCCATGGGGAGTTAGATTAACAGCCGCCGACTGGCTCGAAAATTCAAAAAAAAAATAGTCCAAATATCTCATGTGTGAATAAGGCACACCAAACCGTTACCCTGGGGCAATGCATTGGTTTATAATGTTTCAATCAAGGGTTGCGGGTTCTTGGAGACCAGTAACGGCAGTTTTGCTTGTTGTCGTGGCCGCTTAAATGAAAATGAGCCTCGTCGCTCCAAAAAACTTTGATTTACAGTGCGAAAACACTTCAGCATTGTTTCCCAAAAATATTTGCGTAAATTAAAGTCACTTTTTTTCAGTTCTTAAAGGTTTTAAATTTTAAAAGGATGGAACTTTAGATCCTTTTTTAAAATATCATGAATAATCGCTTTGGTAGTCCCAGTCAGATCGATCTTTTCCGTATTGCAAGTCGCGGATTTTCTAATAAACTGCTTTCAACCAGTTCAAGTTTTTCGGGAGTCCTTGAAGATCGACTGGGTTTTTGCCGTGGGACATTCATAGCCGAAGCAGTTGCGCGAAATCTCTGCACACACAAACGAATTAAATCGAATCACGTGTTCGTCGAATACAGAACTTTGAACAAAATTGTCGACGAGCAACTACGTAAGAATCGTTACTCAAAAAAATGTCTCCACAGCGAACGCGCAATTCTCACTCACTGCGACATCGTGACCAACATTGCCACTTGGTTTTATTTGTTACATTTTATGCAACTTTTTGTTTTTTCTTAGTATTTAACACACAAATTCAGAAATAGAAAAAATATAGGTTTTACCCGCACTGATTACACTTTATAAAAAAAAATCGTTTCCAATCTCACTTAATTAAGCTTATCGAATTTACCCCAATTTCTATTTTATCTGAAAATACATTAAATGGCAATATACCCTTAAATTTCCCACTTATTTTTAACAGATTAAAGTTTGCATCTTCTTTATGGAATTTTCAAATGCTTCTTTCACTTTTTGTGAAAAAAACGAAACTAAAATCCAAACAATTAAAAGCATAAAAATGGTTAAATAAATTTTTAAAATGCCTTAAAAAGTGGTTAATGGCTAAATTAAATTTTTGTTGGCTAAACGTGTTCAAAAATGGCTAAATCTAGCCATAAAATGTCTAAATCTAAACATAAAATGGTTATATCCAGCCAGAAAATGCCTAAATTGGCAACGCTAATAGAAAGTACCCTTTTCCCGCAGGTATATTGTTAAACTTCAGAACTAGGCTCTTTTAAAATGATATTGACAAAAAAAATGTAGAAGAAAAAGAATATCAGGGAAAATTGCCACCAATTACATTCCGTTTTTTGTATACAAACCCCCACTGTGCATCGACTTCATAGTATCCAAAACAAGTTTTGTGGCAACAGTAGCAACATTTACTGAGATATATGAGAATATATGCATGGATTTTATGCTTAAAAAGAGTTATTTTAGAATTTTGCCTATATCTTGGTCCATATTGCTTTTTTTAAAAAGCTATCTGTTAAGGAATATTTCTAATAGTTTGACGTCCAAATGTGGTCTATCGGATTTGACTTGGCCCGGGAACTTGATTTTAACAGACGGACATGCAGTGTTGCCAGAAGCTTTTAGAAGAAAATCATCATTTGGTAAAAATAAAATCATATTAAAAGGAAAAAATCATCACATTTTTTATTAAAAAATTTAATTTTCTAGACAAAAAATTTATTAACAATTATATTTATCTGATTTAAAAACAAATTTTTTTTGGAAGCACAGCGCACATACATAAGTTGAGATTAGGTCTGTCTGCGTACACATATTTTGCATCATTTTATGCAAAATGTTACAAAATCTTGCAAAATGTTGTCTGCGTACTCCAAATCTCTTGCAGCGAGAGATCCAAAAAGAGTATGTTTTGACAGTTGGAAGTTAGAGAACTTGCAAAATGTTACTGGAGAAATTTCTTCTTGCAAGATTTTGCAACTAGTTTGAACAGCTGTTTTTATTTACTAATTAAATGAAATAATTTTTGTGAAATGAAAATAAAAATTTAAATTTAATAATAGTTAGAATTGTGTTGATTTTTAACGTTTATAAAAAATTATAATAAACACAACATTTTACTTCATGCTAGAAACGTCCAAATATACAAATAATTTACCGCGTACACATATGCTAAAATTCTTTTGCTTTGTAATTTGAATTGTTTACACAACGATAAGCTGTTTTCTTGCAAGATTTTACTGGATACTGTCTGCGTACTTTTTGATATGTTTTTAGCCGACAGAGTAAAACTGGTCTTACTCTCCCAAAAAATTTATTTGCTACTGGAAAAGTACGCAGACAGACCTATTATCTAGAGCTGCCAGATGATCCTTGCAGTTGACAAAGGAAAATTACAAAGTTTTCTTGACTCGTCATTAAAATATTAAATATTATTTTTAATAAATCTATGAAAGACGGAACTTTCCTATTTTTAAATTTAAAAGGGCTAAATCATGACAGTTATTTTAAAAAATAATATTTTAAACGAAATCGTTTAAATATTTCCTTACATTAAAGAATATAAAACGAAATACATTTTTTTTATTTAAAGTTAGTTTTAAGCTCCATTTTTTGTAGCAAACATTCATTCATTCTTAGTTTTGTAAAAAAGTCTTAATTTTCCAAATCAAGGTTATTATTAAAATTCATAATACAAGTACCATATGCTGGAATTATAAGGATTTTCTAAAATGTAAGGACTTACAGTGCTTTCACATGGCATGTAAATTACTTACAATATTTTTAAATTTTTTAACATGTTTAAGTTGTTTTTATTAGTTGAATTAAAAAGATTACATCGGCATCCAGCCAGTCGGATGGCCGGACAAACATCGTTATGTCGACTTTTCAGGTGACTTTTATTTGACTGGTGATAGTACATTGATTTTTAAGTGGATTTTTTTACTCTTGTTTAAAATATTAGAACAAGCACATTATATCCCCACCACCAAAGTCACGTGGATATATAACCCTCAACCATTCTGACGTTCAAACAACTTTGATTCTGAACTCTTGTATACTTTGTGACATACAACTATGAAACCGCGTTGCTTGCAAGGGCCAGATGTACTTTACAGCCCCTTGATCAAACTAAAAGTTGCGCATTTTCATATACAACCCTGACATTTTGGCTGAATTCCAAAACGCAGTTTGCTTTGCATCACAAAATTTCAAGTTTTTCCTGAAAGCAAAGATGAGGTTTTTGATAATATCTTCTATTTCCAAATGAGTGTTTACAGCTATATTAATGTCCTGGAAGCAAAAAACGTTGCCAAAATTGTAAGGAGTGTATAAGGGAAGAAGTTGAAAATTTGTAATGCAAAGCAAACTGCGTTTTGGAATTCAGCCTTTATTAACACTTAGCTTGAAAAAATATTACATAACGCCTTGTTATATTGACTAAACGATATGTAAAGTTTTTAAAAGCAATAAATGACAAGCTGGAACAAGCCTTTATTGTTTTTTAATTTTCTGTTGATAAAATTTGTTAACAAATTATGTATTTCCACGTACATTCAAATAATTCAATATAAAAAGTCATAATTTTTGAATAAAAAAATCATAATTTGAGAAAAAAAATCATCAAATAATATTTTTGACCAAATATCATCAAAAATATGATAAAATCATCATTCTGGCAACGCTGCAGACATGGCTAAATCGAGTTCCCTATCTATAAGGACATTTAATATATATATATTATAAGTCTATTTATATACATTATAGGGTCGCAATTCAGCATTTTAAAAATTACAAACGAAATAACAAACTGAAATATACCCTTGTCATTCATCATCAGTGAGATTACATTTTCTATTGAAAGTTTTATGTTATGAAATTAAATAATCTTCAATCAAAAATAATTCGATTATCTTAAGCTTAAAACAAATTTTAATTAAATTTTTAATACCACATTCTAGATCATGCCGATGAATTAACTTTTGATATCGTAAGCTTAAATGCAAGACCAAGTAACAACATTTTTCAAAATTTTAGAGGAGAAGCAAAAATATTTTCTAAATACAAGGGCAGTGCCTGAAATTTATTACTTTTTCTTGCATTCTGTTTCGTTTTTTTTTTTTGTAACATTAACATATAATCGTCATGTGCCTTATGATGTAATATAATCAAATGTAATTTAATATAATTTTCTGTCATCACCATTGGCTAACTAAAACATAAGTGTACTTTATTTATTTTTTTGCTTGTTTAGTTATTTTTTTTTACTATTTATTAAAAAAAATCTTTTGCAATGTGCACCAAGTAATAAGTTGTGATTTTCCAAAATGTTCAAACATATTATAAACTCAGATATACAAGTAAATATTTTAAGTTATAACCCCCAGATATTTAAAGGCAATTAACGAATATACAACATGCACTAACTCAACAAAACTTGGTTTTTGCTTAAAGAAAGAAAATAAAAACAGGACATTTTGATCGAAGACAGCTTTGTACTTAATGAAAATAAAAATTGTAGATAAATATTAAGCAAAATATTTTTGTCAGAGTTATACTAGGGTTGCCCTTTATGTTTCGTGATTTGGCAAAACAAGTTTTTCAATCTGACAACTGACAGCTCTATCGTAAAGTTTGACATTGTCTAAGTTATACGTACTCAGAACGTTTTGACATACGAGCGCTATTTGTGTTGTTTACAGTAACTTAAAAGATTTAACTCGACCCAAAAATGTAATTTAATCGTGAACGTTTTCGTGCGATTATTTTTTACAAATTTCGACGTGGATTAACTCAGCAACAGTGCATGGATGAACTAAATTCTGTTTTTGGCGACGAAGCTCAATCAAGGACCAGTGTTAATCAATGGTATGGCGAATTCAATCGTGGTCGTAGTTCACTCCATGACGAATTTCGTGAAGGTCGTCCAAAATCAGTTGTTGTTCCGAAAACCATTGATGCTGTGCATGAACTGATATTGGAAGATCGTCAGGTGACCTATGGTGAGATTGAAACAACCTTATGCATTAGTGGGACCAGCATGCATTCAATATTGAATGAACATTTGACTGTCAAAACAAATTTTTCGCGTTGGATCCCACACAATTTGTCAATCGCTCAAAAAAAGGCTCGTGTCGATTGGTCGAAAGAAATGCTCAGAAAATACGATCGCGGTGCTTCGAAAAACGTTTATGATATCGTGACAGGTGATAGATCCTGGATTTACGCGTATGATCCCGAAAGTAAACAGAAGTCGACTGTATGGGTGTTTCAAGATTAGTTAAATCCAACAAAAGCTGTTCGCGCACGAAGAACTTCTAAGCAAATTATCGCCATTTTTTCCAGAAAAACTGGACATGTCGCAATCGTATCACCATAATTACGCAGAACAGTCTATTCTGAGTGGTACACAACCATTTGCTTTTTAGTTGTCTTCCAAGAAATTCGGAAAACCAAGCGCCGAAGATGGATCACTATCCACCCCAACAATGCGAGCTCCCACACGTTTGCTCAAACAACTGCATTTTTTAGCGCCAAAAACATCGATTTGATGAGTCATCCGCCGTATAGTCCTGACTAAGCATCAAATGACTTCTTCTGATTCCCGTACGTAAAAAACAAACTTAGAGTTCAACGTTTTTCGACACCTGAAGAAGCGGTTGCTGTATTCAGAATGCATGTTTTTGAGATACCTCAATCAGAGTGGCAAAAGTGCTTCGGCATTTGGTTCAAACGCATGCAAAAGTGTATAGATAGATCTTCATGGGGAGTATTTGGAAAAAACAATAAAGTGATTTTCGATTATTAATATTCGTTTTTCTTCTCTAATTCCGAAATATTAAATGCAACCCTCGTTATGTGGAATTTTATAAGGATATTTTTTATGGATGGTAAAGACCTCCTTCACTAATTTTAAAAGTAATGCAAACCTCTCATTAACTTGAAAAATACTATTTTTAAAACTATTAAATCGTCAAAATATTAACTGAACAAAAATTTAAGTTACTTTTAAAACATATTCATACACTCAAAGAAATCCATGCAACATATGAACAAATTCGTTCGTACATTGTACGAAATCTTTTGTTATTTCGCACCACGAAGTTCTTGCGTAGAATATACGAAATTCTTTTGTATACTTTCCGAAATAAATTTAATATTTTACAAAGTAATTGCATAAATATAAAAAATGTAAAAAATATTTTCAATATATTTTTTTTTTGAAAATCTAAAAAATGTCCAGTTTTTTTTAATTGAATAAAATTTTCGTAAATGTAACGAAAATGTATGACAAAAATTGGTTTGATAATTTAAACGAAACTTTAGTATAGAAAAGTGTTCGTTACTTTCTTAAAATTATAAAAATTTATAAATAAATTTTTTAGTAATGACTTCAAAAATTTCGTATATATTACGAAAATAAAAATTTAGCTAATTTTTATTTATTGTTGAACTAATTGTTTTTTAATAATACAAATTTAGAAAATTCTTCATTATCTTCGTAAAGTTATAGCTCAACTATTTTTCGCAATACGTACGTAAAATTTCATATGTTATACAAAAAATAATTCTAAAATTTTTTTGGTATAATAATCAATGAAAATTTTCAATGTAGAATTAAACTCAAAATAAGTTAGACTCTTACAAAAAAAAACATCTAATGAAAACTTCTTATTCAATCTTTTTTACAGGAGTTTCAGCAAAAATTCTTTCATTTATTTGATTTGGATGGCAATGGATATTTAGTACAAGACCGTTGGATTGAGCACTTAAAAGGACGTTTAACGTAAGTTTTTTTTTCAAATTTTATTCGTTACAAAATGAAAAGTAACAGTGTTTACTAGTTTATGCAGGTCACTTGTTCTCGAAACCAATTAGTTATAATAAGTATTCATGGAATTATTAGGGCAAAATATCCTTGGTTACAGATTGATGCGATAGTGCACAAGAATTTGATTCACTCAAAAGAAATATTTAAGACCGTAATTATCTTCAGTTTAGAAGGTGCTAAAAAGTACAGCAAACTTTATAAATGGGTCAGACTGCATCATAGCCACTTAAGCACCCATGAAAACAACATTTTTTTAATTTTAATTTAATGTGCTTTACGAAACGATATTATTAACCCATTTTGCTCTGCTGTTCGATTTTTTAAAAAAATATTTATGCATGAAATACGTCGAATCGCGGGTTATTTCTTTTTATTTTAAGATTTTTTTAAATAAAGACAGTAAAATTTAAACTAAAAATTATATTCTTCTAAGTTTAATCACTTTTGTACCACTTGACTCAAAGCTAATAAAATAACACAATAAAACACCAAATAAATCCAAATGTTTCACCTGTATAAAAAGCTGAATAAGCACCAGTGTTAGAAATTTCGAAAAGCCTTTTTTGGGAAAATGGAAAATGCGAAAACTTGTTTAATCAGATTTTTAAAATCAGTATGTCCTAATTAATTTAAAACTCAACTTTTTTTTAAATAAATAAAAAATTATTTTTGGAGCGGAATGGGTTAAAGAAGCTTAAAAGCACTTGAAAAAGAGTTTTTTTAAACACTCTGGGTATCTTTAAATAATCTGATGATCTGAATAAAATTACGAGTGAAGATAAAGACTGCATCAAAAATAAATAAGTTTAAATTAAAACTTATTATAGGTTACGAAAAATATTTTTCAAAACTTCTTAAATCACTCACAGTTGGGAATTTTTGTTTTTAATCTTTTAATATATTAAAAAAAAAATACTTTCTGTGTATGAAGAGCAAATCTTCCAAAGCACAAGTTCAAAATATAAATTTAATCGTCCCAGCCGTTCAGATGGATTTAATTTTTGCCAAAAAAAAGGTCAAAATACCTACTGTGCATCCTTGGGAATCCTTTTTAAGTTGTGAATTTGTAATATTTGAGCTATAATTAAAAATATGAGTAAAATATTCACACCCGTCACAATTAAACTTCCCTTTTTCACCCTTACATAAAATTTCTTACTGCTCTGCGTACATCTTTTTTATTAAAAAGCAAATAAACATTACCCTGCAGTAAACGAAATGTAAAAGCTACATTTGTACGTCATCATAAAGTATCTACCTACAATGAATTTAAAAAGAGAAACCCACATAACGGGCCATATTTCATGTACTTCAGGCTTTAACTTGACTCACTGTTGGCACATTTCGCTTAAAATCCTCTTTAATATTGCAAACGGAAGAAGACCGTGCAGTCATCATTTGTCTTTATTTTTATGCAGCAGCTGTAACACTGTAGGAATGTTTGCTTTAACAATTAACCTACATATACATGCATACGTTTACACACATACATATATAATAAGTATTCGATTCATGTTTTCCTTTTTTAACTGATTAAATTTTTGTTACTGCAGGTTATGCAGACAGTCTGTACGAAAGGTTTTTTTCTGCCTCTCAAGGACACCAAATATACTTTTTTACTTTTTTATATCATCTTCAACTTTAATAAATTATATTTCTGGTTAAAAACGTGTAAAAACAGTAGAAGAAAATATATATTTTTTTAATGGTAAGGAAACAATTTAAATGGGTTCTCAGTCAATACTTGTGGGTTTTTCTAGTGCAAAGTCATGTATATTAGGGTTGTAACTATTTAGCAATTTGTCGAGAAATTTCAAGAAATTTGCCCCTTTTTTTTAAGACTTGACCTAAGTATTGTATGGTGAACGTTTAAGCGAAATCCGATAATTCTAAACCGCTCCACAAAGAGGCCTAATAGGGTTGGAAAAATTTTGCAAAATGTCGAATTTCAAGAACTGCGCCCCCTATTTTTAAGCTTGGTAGTTTTAGCCTAAAAATGATTTATAAGAAGCGTATTTTTTTAATTTTGCTATAAAAGTTTCTAACTTTTTAAATCGGACGTTAAACTCAGATGTCCTTCAGTCTGAAATAGTTAGCCCTAATTGTGCCTTGGATCAGATATGGCACAATGTTCAGAATTGACGTACATTTTATTCTTATTTAAAATGACTTTCGATAGGTTTTTAACTTATATTTTAATTTTTACCAAACAGTTATAAATCTTTAAATGAATAAATGAAAAATACAAGTTTGAAAACAAACAAGTTATTAGACAAATAAGTGCTCTATATTATGCTCAGCCGAATCTTAGATTCTTTTTCATATTGGCTTTTCGAAACCCCATTTTTTTTTTTATTTTTATCGGTGCCATATTTTTACCCGCTTAGGGTGACTAGGGAAGTTATAGGGGTTTTTACCCTAATTTTCAAAAATTTCGTGATTTAGAATGTGGTAATAGGAGTTATGTTCTAAAAAAATGTTTGCAAAAAAAATTAATTGGGGTCAGTCCTACATTTGACCTTTCCACACGGGCACCCTGAAAGTTGAAGGGGGTTGGGCATACACTTTGTTTCTCTAAGGCCACCTTTGGGGAATTTATTGGCATTTTTACATCATTTTGGTAAATTTTGTATGGCAAACCCATTAGGTGATGGAAAAAGGGGGTATGTTCTAGGAATATGTTTGGAAGGAAAAACTGATGAAGGTCTGTGATAAATTTTATTCTAATAGGGAGACGCTGTAGAAGTTGTGGGGGTTTTGACTCTATTTTTCCCCATTTTTTATGGCAACCATGTTAGGGGCTGGAGATGAGGAGCAAATATGTTCCGCAAAAATGTTTGGGAGAAAAACTAAATCGGGGTCGGTCTTACATTTTACCTTTGTAGGAGCACCCTGGAAGCTGTAAAAGCGATTTAAAAAAAATTCAAAAAAATTAAACTTGGTATGATAACCCTGTGAGGGGGCGGAGATACAGTGTAGGTATGCTTCACAAAAATGATCGTGGGGAAAAATTAATGGAAGTCAGTCTTACATTGCACATTAAACGGGGCAACTACGGGCCAGTTGTAGAGGTTTTTATGTACAAACTTGAGAGAAATAAACAGATGTAGTCTTAGTTTTTTGTTTATACATATCTCGGTCAGTTTTCGGCCGATTTTGCTGGATTTCAAAAACGATTTGCTCACAGATATTTTTGATAGTTTGATACCACTTACGGGTCTATGTGACATCGGGCGATTTCAAAAAGTTAATTTCAACCATAACACGTACAGACAGGCAGACGGACAGGCGGACATCGCTAAATGTCCAAGAAAATATATACTTAATGGGGCTTTAGATGGATATTAAAGAAACTACAAACGGAATGACAAGGTTAGGTTAGGTTAGGTAGAACAGGCAGCCGTTGAAGGAAAGGATACAGCTCACTTGGGTCCGCTTAGTTCGGTCCCTTTGTGTTACCTGGAGAGGTTGAGATAGAAGGAAAGAAGAAATTTAGAGAAGGATAAGAAAGAAAGAACAGAAAATGAAGCAAACTTACCACGGTCTCTCGTGAAAATCGAACCCACAACCCCCCAGACTGGTAGACTCATGCACTTACCACTGATCTACCGGGGCACGGAATGACAAACTTATATATAAAATAAAAATTTACAAATAACACTATGCAGTTTGTAATTAATATGGCGCCTATAATGTTGAACTACCTGCAATACAAAAACATTTTAAAATATTAATTTTCGATGTTTTCTCGAATTCATTTTACTAAATAATGTTAAGATTGATGTCAACAACTGTCGAACGGAATTTTATACTGATCGGTCTATAACTAACCATGGATCGCATATAAGTCTCATTCCTCAAAATCAACTTTCATGCATATATTTTTAAAATACTTTTGTTTAATTTTGTAGAAAAAAAATCATAAATTTTAAAAAAATTTTTTAGGGACGACAGGCAAATGGACTATGCCGAACAATTGGAGTCAGTAGCGTATGTGATTTGTGGTGAAAAGAGCAAAGTGACATTTAAAAACTTTTTGGATATTTGGCATGCGCGGGGGGTAAGTTTAAAATCAACAAAACGATAATAATTTTTAATTTACGTTTTGAAATAATTTTTACAAAACATTTTTATAGATTTTAGATAAACTCTATCGTTTGATCGATGTTGATGGCACAAATTCCATTTCCACAAATCAGATAATGGAATTTATATCACATCTAACAAATCTAAGGTAAGTTGTTTTCTTTAACGTTGTATGATTGTGTCTTTAATAAAGAAAAATCCTGAGCTTTTATAATAAATATTTACAGATACGATAATTTACAATTTTTAAAACAAATTGATTTATTATACGCAATAACGTTTGTTTTTGTTTGTTTATAGTAATTCTCAATAAGTTTATAGAGGTTACTTTATAAATGCAAAAAATATTTATGAGGTCTTTTAAGAATTTTGTTGAAGTCTGGTGCTGATTTTCTTTCTGTAAAAACCAATGAAATGAATAAAGACAAACTTAATCTACTGTACAACCAACCCAAATATATATAAGGTTTTATTTAAAAAATTCTTGTCAGTTCCAATTGTTTTTGGATAATCCATTTATCACAAAACCGAAGTTCCCCAAAAATATTTAGGTTATTTTAAATTATTCTCAAATTAGAGAGCAACGCGTTTTTATTCCTAAACTATATTTTGTCAACAGTTACATTTCAATTTGTCTCGAAAGCTGCCTAAAATAATGGGGATTTTTAATGTTTGTGTAATTTAACTTATAAATTTTTTCGAGAGCAATTAACAAAGATAGAGAGAGATGATAGATTTTTACGAATCCTTTAAAACATTCGTTATTAGAACTCCTTGAAGGCTATATATTTAAATTAATAAATAATATTGGTCGGTCTGTTTCTTCGGCTTTCTGTCAACAACTAAACATTAAGTCTGATGGTGACTTATAATGTTCGTGCTGTAGTTGAAGTTTTATCTTTAAAGAAATCTTTAATTTATGCTTTACTTTACTTACACTTGTAATTGTTTTTGTTTCGATAAAACTAATATTAGGTTCATTCGTTTGATTTTCCAGTAGGGTTAAGAAACTTAGTATATACTGAGTAATTTTAAAAATTACTTTTAGAAAAAAAATTTTGCAGCAAAAATTAATCGAACAAAAAATTTTTGAAAAATTTAAACTTATTCAAACCAGCACATAACAAAGATTTTTATTTATTTAAAGTTTTTTTAATTAAAATAAATAAATTAAAACATTTGACCCAATAAAGACTAATTTCAATAGTTAAGAAACCGTTTTAGAATGCAGTTTACTGAAATGTAAACGAAATTTTTGTGGTTGTTAAAAATTTGATTTGGGAACTGTTTTGAAAAATCACAAATGATTTTGATGAATTTTGAGTTGAGACTGTTTTTGATTTAGTGCAAGAAAACATATCGAAAACAGTCACAACTCAAAATTTATCAAAATCATTTGTGCTTTTTTAAAGCAGTTGCCAGATCAAATTTTTAACAATCACAAAAATTTGGTTTACATTTCAGTAAACTTCATTCTTTGTGTAAATTTGGGTAAGTTTGTGCATCTTTGTGCATTATCTGGAACATACCTCTTTTATGTAAACGAACGCTTTCCAGCAAAAAATATTAAAAACTTTTTTAAAAATTTAGTAAACGAAGGAACTTATTATGTTTTTAATTATAGTTTGCTAAAATTTATTTTTTAACATTTTTCGTTTTATATAAAGAGCACGCACTGGCTTTGATAAAAGTTCTTTAGCACGTTTGGAGCAACTTTTTCGCAATACAGTGGGAAATGAGCAGGAAATTCGACGGGAGGAGTTTAAGAAAATTGTCATATCGAAAAATGTAAGTAATTGTTAATACAAATTTTTGTACTCAGTTAATTCAAAAGCTTCACTAAAATTATTATTTATTTTGTAGTTTTATACCAAAAACTTTCTATAAAGTTTTACTTCATAATTTTTTTTAAGAAGTGTTTTAGGATCATAACTGTGATTGTTTCATTTGTTTAACTAACTTGTGAAAACCTTTTCGGTTCGTGATCCTCCAAAATTTGTCACTTACTTTTAAACGAACATACAGATAGTCGGACACTATTAAATCGACTCAGGAGGTGATTCTAATTCGATCGGTAGAGTAAAAGGTTTGTGTTGGACTTTATTTTTTAGGCATTTTCAATTTTATCGTTAAAGTATTATACCCCTATCACCTGGCGAGGGGACCGTGGACCTGATAGAGGGGAATGTGGGAGAGGGAAATGTTATAATGTACGTCAACAATGAGGCTGCACTCATAGATGTAAAGGGGTGTTACGTCATTTCTACACATGTGGACGACTGTAAACGTGTTCTCAGGCGACACACAATGTTAGCCTCTGTTGGGTGCCGGGTCATTGTACCGTTAACGGTTAGGAAATTGCCGATGAGTTTAGGGCATAGAATTAAGGCGTGAACCGTTAAGACCACGATTTGCTAGAAACGTGAATCTTTCATGTGGTAGGGTGCGCCTGAAGAGACAAATCTTCAAATCTACATACTTCTGTTTTTCAATCAAAGAGCAGGAGGGTTTTAAGGTGTAAAATTAAAATTCTTATCGGGCACCACAATGTGAGTTACACGGCATTTAGACTATGTTACTTGTAACACGTTACTGTAACATGCTACATGTTTTTGAAGGCAAATTGGGTAGAGATGGCAGAGCAGTTACAAAAGTAACACGATTTCTGTTTTTAATGTTTCTTTTTGAAGTTTCTCTTTTGACGTTTTAGTTTTTTCTTTATTCTCTTTCGTATATGCCATGGTACAATTACCTTTAAGGTAATTGTACATTACAATTAAGGTAAATGTAAGGTAATTGTACCATGGTTGGAACGTTCAAAAAAAAGAATAAACAATGGAACCAAAACAAAATATAAAAAAGAGACAAGTTTCTAGTAACATAATGTAAATTCTTGATGTTTTTGGAAGTTACCTTAAAACGAAATAAGAAAATAGTCATGTTACAAGTAACATAGTCTAAATTCCGTGTTATATGTACATTGTGTCTGATGGCAAATTTTTATTTTTAAATACAATAATTTTAAAAAGTAATAAAAGGTTCGGAGGGAGGGTAACGCTGTTGGAATTATCGATTGTGCGGATTTGTCAGTTACGACATCGCAGTGATCGAGTAAACATTACGCGTTCGCTATGGAGACATTTTTGAAGATTAATGATTCTTAAGTCGACAATTTCGTTCGGTATTCGACGAATACGTGATGGCCTGAGTGTAAATTTAATTCGCTCGAGGGTGCAGTGATTCCGCGCAACTGCTTCGGCTATGAAATTTCCACAGCCAGGGTTAAGTCGATCTTCAAGGACTCCCGAAAACATTGAACTGGTTGAAAGCAGTTTGCGTGAAAATCCGCGACTTCCAATACCGAAAAGAGCAGCCTTACTGGTACTTCCAAGAGCGGTTATTCATGAAATTTTAAAAAGAGGATCTGAAATTCCATCCTTTTAAAATTTAAATCGTTCAAGAAATGAAAGAACGTAACTTTGATTTACGTAAAAGTTTTTGTGAAAAAATGTTGAACCGTGTTCAAACTGTAAATCTCATTTTTTGGAGCGACGAGGCTCATTTTTGCTTAAACGGCCACGTTAACCAGTCAAACTGCCGTTACTGCTCTCCAAAAACCCGCAAACCTCGATTAAAATATCAAAAACCATTGCATTGCCCCAGGGTAACTGTTTGGTATGCCTTATTCAAGCATGAGATAATTGGACAATATTTTTACGAGGCCAGGCGACGAATGCCGACGGTGAAAACTATCGATGCATGATTACAGAATTCTTTTTGCCAAATCCTCGAGCTCATTCATCGTACCTTCACACACGTGGTTTCAACAGCATGCGGCGACTGCAGACACAGCCAGAGCTTCGATGAATTTGCTTTGGGAAAAAACTAGTTATTTTTTAGGGGACTACCTCAGAGAGAGGTTTTACAATGATAATCCCTAATCTCTTGTGGCTTTAAGGGAAAATATTCGTTGAGAAATTAGCTCAACTGGACAAAGTTTACTGCAGCGTGTAGCGCAAACACAAGGCCTCGTTTTGAATAGTGTGTTCAATTTGTCGGAAGACATCTGGATGACATACTTTTTAAAAAATTAAATCCACATTTTTATTATATAGTTAAATGCTCTTACTAAAATTTTGCGTCGTTTTTTATTTAAGTCTTAAAACATAAATCTGCCACCAGACACCCTGTATATGACTATTAAATAGGCTACGCTAGGGCAAGGAGGAATTAGAGACGGTGGAACACACCAGCCAGTGCCAAAGTAAAAATTAACTTTTCAAATTAAATTCCGCATCAATTGCGATTTCGTCTGAGGGCAACGCTGTCCCTGTTTTTCAAAAGAGGGTGTCCGCCATGTTGTAAGATGTTTTGAGGGAAGAAAGGGGTTCGAATATTATTTAAGCTAATTTTAATACTTGTCCCCATAGTTTAAAATTTGTATGTTATCTGTGTTATTGTATAATTTTCTTATTTTAAAAATGTTATTTTTAACAAAAAATTTCCTTTTAAACCATTTTACATTTTGAGAAAAGTAAGACAATATGGCAATAAAAAACAATAACATGTTTTTTGAACCACCCAGGTATCTTTTGTATTATTCTTACTTTATTTTAAAATTTTTTTATTTATTTTTAGCCATTTTTCACGGAACGTGTTTTTCAAATATTTGACAAGGACAATTCGGGTTCAATATCACTACAAGAGTTTATAGATGCCATTCATCAATTCTCAGGGCAGTCAGCTGATGATAAAATACGATTTCTTTTTAAGGTTTACGATATTGATGGTGAGTTTTGTTTTACATTAAACAAAATAAAAATATAAATAAATTAAAATACTTTGTTAAAATATGGACTCCCTAAAACTATTTTTTTGATTCAAGCCGATATTTTAATTCTCTTTAACTTTAACTGAATTGATTGAAAAAATTACAACAACTTTAAACATTACGAAAGATTTCCAAAAACTCCAGTGCTATTGATCTTAACCTTAATCTTTACAATTTTTTTTCTGTTAAACTAAGCAGATCGTTAAAAAAAATGCCGCCAAAGTGCTCTACAATATATTTTTGTTGGTTTTTGCATTATTGATTTTACATATTCCTTTGTTTTTGTGTTTTTTTTTTCTTTTTTAACAATTAACAATTATTGATTTATTATTTTAGGTGATGGTCTGATACAACACAAGGAATTACATGATGTAATACGTGCATGTATGGAAGAGAATGGCATGGAGTTCTCTGAGGATCAAGTAAGTATACGGATGAAATAAATTCAAAGAAGATGTAATAATGTATGAGACTATTGATAACATTAATGATTTATTGGTAATAAAAGTAGTTTATTAACATCATTGCGGACATGCATGCATAATATGATCCGTTTATTTTGAAAGTGGCATAAGTCACTTTAAAAATATAATCGAGTTAATGGCAACACTAAATAAAGTTGAACGGTATTTTTTCATATCTTTAAATATCTTGACTTAAAAAAGAGTGACTTATGCCACTTTCAAAATAAACGACTCATATAAAGCAACCTAGAACGCTTTTATCTGCTGAGCCGAATCTTAATCTTAATCTAAGCGCATCACTTAACAACGGCTGGACCGATTTTGCGCATTTTTTAATGTTTGCAATTTTTCTGTGGATGTTTTCTTACGTCAAAAAATTTAAAAGATTTAAAAAGGCATATAAATGGCTTGTTGCGTCCCAAATTTTAGGGCGAAAAATAAGGCGGTACACCGCACACAAAAACTAAACTCTTAATGTTGGTACTTTTGCTCAATCGATTTACCTAAGACTTTGTAAGCGTTTATAAAGCCTCTAACGTTAACATCTGTAGGTTTAAAAAATAGGCGGGATCACGCCTAGGATGCAAGGACTTTTTCTGCAATGTTTTTTAAAAAAAGGTTTCTATAATAAGTACAATGGTAATCTCAGGAGGGCGAAAATGGCTTCTTGGTCAAAGTACTGTGAATCTATTGGCTTCGTAAGCGAGATATCAAGGTTCAGGAGGGTACTATCCAAAGATCCTAGCGGACTTGGTTACATTCAAAAAACTGATGGCTCGTGGACGGAGTCTAGTTTGGAGACCCCTGAAATGTTGATGAGTGCCCACTTCCCGAGACGCAGGGAAATGGCTTGCTAAAGAGCTATCCGGGGGCATTTTTAAAGGCGGCAATAAGCTTTTTTAGGCTCAGAGAGTCTGGCATGCTTAGGGCAGGGTTAGATAAACACGCCGGCATTCTAGGAAGAGTCGGGGATATAGACTCCTGCGGCGACAAAGTTTGACGGACTTTATGGTAGCGAAACTTAACTTTAGGATTTTTCCCCAGGAAGTTTTTCCGGAAAGGGGGGCATGAAAGCGATCCGAGAGTCTGTATGAGGAGTGTGTAGTTTTCAATAATGGTTTGAAGGTGGAGGCGGGCACTGGAACCGGTGTATATATGTTATATATATAATAGACGTGGGAGTAGGGATGTCATATAGACTCCTGGACGAATGCAGCGTTTTCCAGGCTGAGATTCTGGCGGTGACGAGGGCCGCGGATTTAAAAGGAAAGGATCCGGAAGGAAAATGGGACGTAACAATCTACTTTGACAGAAAGGGCGCACTAAAGGCTCTAGAGGGACATTCTGTCAGGTCTAGACTTGCAGACGACTATAGACGTGCTCTTAGGGCGATCATGGCGACACGCAGGGCTAGGCTCTGTTGTGTTTCGGATCATAGGGACGTTGCCGAAAATAAGACTGCCAATTAACTGGCAAGGAGGCGATCGGCCCGAGATGTTGGGCTTGGTTGTGAATTGTGAGGCCACTATTGGGTTTCTATTACAGGCTGATAGGAACTTGGGTAATGGACAACGTGGGCCATGGCTAAAGGGAAAAAACAATTGAGAGGATTTCCAGACTTTTGTGGCTCAGGCTAGACAGAATAGGTACTGACCTGCTGCTTAAAGAGAGCAGGGGGTTCTTAAGGTGCATTATTTGGGCTCCTACAGGGCACTCTCTGGATTTCTGCAGGTTGTGCGGGAATAAGTAGGAGATAGAGACTGTAGAACACCTTGTCTGCCACTGCCCTAGGCTTAAGATCCGCCGAAAGAGGTGGTTGGAAAGGGCCCTAGTGAGGTCTCTGACTGTGGACTGGGGGACATCATAGGATTCATCAAAGGGGTTGGAAGCCTGGGTAGATAGCTGGTTTAGCGCCTACGATTACTGATTTCTTTTGACGTTTTGCGGCCGGCATTCTTGATCTTTTTTCTCATTTTTGTATCGCTCTACCTATAAAATTTTTGTCTTTCCTATTTCTCTTTTCGACTTTTCTGAAGTGATTCACAATGGGCCTAGGGCTCTCTGGGAAAAGGTGGCGAGTTACACTCATCACAACCCTTTGTAACTTAACCTAACCCAACCATGCCCATAACAAATACCTTTGCTTGATTGATTGGTTGGTTTGCTTATAGAAATTCTCAATAAGTTTATTAAAGTTATTAAATAAAGGCTCAAAATATTTATAAGGTTTTTTAAGAATTTAGTTGAATCTACTGACGATTTAGTGTGAGAACCAATGAAATTCATATAGACAAACTTAACTTACAAAAAACTCTATAAAAAAACTGAGAAAATTGGGATCAACTCCAACTAGGGACATAGTAAATGTTTCAAGGAGCATTCAGTTTTACTTTTTCTAAAAGTTGCTTTGAATTAAATTAATTTTTTCTGTGTAGATTTTGCCTTTAAAATTATTATTTTAGGTTCTGCTTATTTATTAGTCCGTTGTAATCCGATCTTTCTGTTTAAACTGAACTCTGTTAAAGATTATTCTAATAATTTGACGCCAACATGTGTTTCAAAAGATCACTTTCTGAATCTTTTAAAGCATGTCCGTTCACCCGTCCATGTATTCTTATCATTAAAAGACATGTGGTTTTTTTGAAGATATTTTTATAAGGACCGCTGCGATTTTTCACGTAGCTCTAATACTATTTTAAAAAATAGGTGTCTCAAACATTACCCAATCTCTATAAAATTTTGCATTTCTTTAGAACGTTATGCCACAAGTTGTCAAATAGGATCTTTTTATGATCTCCCCATTACAACGGGTCTCATGTATGTAAGCAAATTCCCGAAAATTACTTTAAGCCGGATTAATTGCGAAAAATGGTGTTTTTTTAATATTTTAATAGACGCGCAAGTCTTTTTTTCAAAGAAATTACGCTTCCACATTTGCTGAAGACTGGTCCATTACCGATCTTTTCTGCTCTTAATATAAAATAAATTTTGGGTAAGAATATGACATGGTCGCACTTGATCAACTACTTTATTTTTTTTTTACCTTATTTTATTTCCAAATTAAGTTAAGTTTTAGTAATAATGTTAAATATAAAACTATTTCAGATTGAAGACCTAACAACGGCCATGTTTGAAGATGCAGATCCCTACAATCGTGGTGAGATTACATATGAAGCATTAAAAAATCAATTACATAAACATGGAGGTCTATTAGAAAATTTAAGTATAACGTAAGATTTGTTAAGATTTTATTCTCAATTACCTATAAAAACATTGTAAAAAATATTTTATTCAATTTAGAATTGATCGCTGGTTAGTTCCCTTGGGTCAAGAAACTCCTGCAAATAAATCACAATTATCGTGTTGGCATCGTTTTCCCTTACCCCATCAGTTAACGCCCGCCTACATGAAAAATAATCATGTTTTTGTAACATATCTATTCGTCTTTATAGCCATCAATGTTTGTCTATTTGTATCGCGGGCTATACAATATAGAGCGAGCAATATATTTGTAATATTTGCAAGAGCTTGTGGTAAGATTGGTTTACAATTCAACATGTTTTACTTTCATTATTTGATTTATCCTTTAAAGGTCAATGTTTAAACTTTAATTGCGCTTGGATTTTGGTACTAATGCTGCGACATTCTCTTACTTACTTGCGTTCCCGTGGTCTCTCCACCTATTTGCCAGTGGATAATCATATATATCTGCACAAGTTGACGGGCATTGTGGTGTCAATATTAAGTTTAGTCCATACTATAATGCACATCTTTAACTTTTCTCTGATTGTTGCAAATGATCCGCAAATCAATGAAAAGAATTACACAATTACCGAATGGCTGTTAACAGATAGACCGGGACTATTCGGTCTAATACCAGGCTGTGCAAATCCCACCGGAATAGCTCTCTTTATAATACTTCTTATAATGTTTATATGTTCACAGCCATTTGTGCGACGTAAAGGCTCCTTTGAGATATTCTATTGGACTCATTTGCTGTATATACCATTTTGGATATTGGTATTATTTCATGGTCCTAATTTTTGGAAATGGTTTTTCATTCCTGGCATTGTGTATATAGTTGAAAGAATTCTTCGTTACGTTTGGATGCGTGGAGATCATGGCAAAACGTATATTAGCTCAGGACTATTGCTGCCCTCAAAGGTTATACATTTGGTCATAAAAAGACCATACAACTTTAATTTTCGTCCTGGGGATTATGTGTTTGTAAATATACCTGCCATTGCCAATTATGAATGGCATCCGTTTACCATAAGTTCAGCGCCAGAGCAGGAAGACTATATGTGGCTGCACATACGTACGGTGGGTGAATGGACAAACCGTTTGTATCAGTACTTCGAAAGAGAACAACAGAAATTACATAACGGTGAGATTATAGCTCACAAGCAGGCTATACCCACTTCCAGCCTCTTACAAATTGGCAATGAGACGAACCATAGAAAACCTTCTGCCACGCCCCAAACTGACTTTTTGGCTCAGAATCTTTCGAAAATGCAACACAGTTCCAGCTTTGATGCTGGCATGGTATCAAATACTCTGCAACAACTACAAACATCTGGTCCCACCAGACCACCGCGACACAACTTTGCTCCATCTCGTTTGGCCACAGATAGTGTTAGTGCAAGGGAAACAAACGGAACAAGTGGCAACAATCGCATACGCAGTATTAAGAAGTCAATACAACGAACCTTCTCTCGCAAAGACAATAGTGAAGGAAAAAATAAGGAGAAATGTAATTCGGGCCACTCAAATGACGGCTATACTGTCGATGAATATGATTTAGAGGGAAGACTAGAACGGGGGCATCGTCAAAAGTTTCAAAAATTAATGACGAATAAAAGGCCATTGGAAAAGAGTGCGTCATTGCCCGATATGGCGGTAAAGACAAAGAAAAGAGCAAGACTAAAAGCGTAAGTGCACATGTAGGCATGTATTTTTAAGAACTTTCTAAATGACGTTATAAGATTTTGGCTTATAACTGCTTTTTTAGTGTATTTTTAATATATTTATAATGTTTCACCTTAACCCGGCCCGCTTTGCTGGCATCGACCCTATTGTTTACAAAAGTAAACCGACATGCAAGGAAACTGCACATCATTTATATCCGAATTTTATATTATTTTATGTTTCTTAGTTAAATCATAATTAAAAATCATTAAAAAAGGATTACGATGCTCTTATACATTGCTTCATTTGTTTTCTTCTGAGTATGTCAATTATAACCTAAAAAGCATCATCCCAGTCTTGCAGCTGTAAAGCTTTTAGTTTCATTATCAACTAAAACTTCTCTTTCCGCATTTCCATTCTATCGTTCAATGCTCTTAGTAAAACTTTGTGTCAATCATAATTAGGTTTTTAGTTTAAAAATATAAATCTACCACCAGACACCCTGTATACATATACTTCTCATCTAAAATAACAGTTCCTAAATTGTTAAACTATGTATTTCCTTGTAGCCTTAATGCCTTGGGACGTTCAGAATCTGAAAGATCATTCGATGAAACTCGTCTAAGAAGAGCTAGAATGCAACATGTGGGCTCATCCTATTTGAGTCCACAAAACAAATCGTTGGCACAAAGTTTTCGTTACATGCGAAACAAGCCCACTATTATTGCATTTAAAACTCCAAGTATTGAAGATAATGAAATGGAATTAACTCGAAACAAAGGCATGTCAGTTGATTCTCAAGCTCTGATGCAAGCAGAAGAGGGAATATTGATTAGAGGTAAGAAACAACTTAAAATAAATCATAAAATAATATATTTAAAAGTCAATATTTCTAGGTAAAACCTCTTTAAGTGTGAACAACAAGGAAACTAATTTAACAGCATCCAAACCTTTGGAGGTGAGCGTTAATTTTATTTAAGCTATAAACATATAACGCCCCTCTTTCTGCACATTATTTTTGAATCCTTCATTATTTTAAATCCTTAACACCAAAAACAATACTAACAACTTTTGAATAATTACAAAATGAAACAAAAAAAACTACAAACACGTTTACAATTCTTTAGGATAACACCCATACAACAGCAAGTGCAAATAATCGTGTGGGACGTTTTAGGCGTCCTACATTTTTGCGTTCATTATCGACCTCTATAAAAAATCGGGGCAGTAATGGCAGTATACCCACAAATGGCACAACTAACTCTGGTGGCAAGGTTACACTTGATGCAGGAGTTTTAGAGGTTTGGGTCTTTAATAACAATAGAATTTTTAATTAAATAATTTTTAAATATTTTAACCCAAAAAGAGAAACAAAAAATGTTAATAAATATTTATGATTTTAAACAAATAGATCTTTATTGATGGTCCCTATGGTGCCCCCTCTTCACACATATTTATGGCTCAACATGCAGTATTGATCGGTACCGGTATTGGTGTTACACCTTTTGCTTCAATTCTTCAATCGATTATGCATCGCTATTGGAAGGCTCGTCATACCTGCCCGCGCTGTAATTTCGAATGGGCCAGTGATATACCGAGGACGGTAATGAATCTGCGTAAAGTTGATTTCTTTTGGATCAATCGCGATCAGCGTTCGTTTGAATGGTTTGTGAATTTACTTTCACAGCTGGAAATCGAACAAGCCGAACTGGGTGGTGCTATGGAAAGGTAATCCTTAAATTGTTGTTGTTAAATGATTTTCTTGCTAATTTGAGCTTTATTATATATGAATGTAGGTTTTTGGATATGCACATGTATATTACAAGTGCTTTACAGCGTACAGATATGAAGGCAGTTGGCCTACAACTTGCTTTAGATTTACTGCATGAGAAGGTGAGTTTGAAGTTGAAATAAATTTTATATGTGAAGCCCTTAAGCAGTCTTCATGGTACCCAAAGTTCCACTTATTGTATGGAAACCCAAAAAAAAAAACTCTCCAAAACATTATATTTAAATACCAATAAAAAAATTCAAAAATGTATTCTACCATTTCACTCCATATGAATGGTGAAAGTATCAAACAAAATATCAAACGAACTTTCGGGTTTCGGTATAAAATTTGTATTCAAAACAACAAATGTGTTTTAGGAGTTCTAAGTATAGAAATAATTTTGTGTAAAACTTTCCAAACTGACAACACCCATCACAGGCAGTTCTGAACATTATTCCACTTCTTCCCTCTAATTAAAGATTCCGTGGTTGTAATGGCGAAAAGAAGTTTTTTTAGGTCAATAGAACAAGCTGGCATGCTAGATGAGCTCCAAAGGCTATAGAATCGCAAGCGTAAATTGGGGTTATACATCCCAATTATTGGAATTAGGACAATTAGATGAAACCGAAGTCTTAACTGGTGTATCAAAGTTGGATACCGACACAAGGATTGTTTTTTTATATTGGATATGGAAACCGGGTATCGATTGTAGCGTGTTCTACGCAAAACTTCTGCTGTTGGCGAAGGCCATACAAAATGAATTGATAATCAATGAAGGGACATAGTGTCAAGTTTAGACTTGTGAGCAACTGTAAACGTGCTCGGAGAGAAATCACTGATAGGTTTTTTTGAATAATTAATAGAAATTAGTTTGAAATAAATTAGGCAGAGCTGATTGCAAGATCTGCAGACTTTTCAGACCAAAGCCTAGCAGTAGCGAATTTAGATAAATAACTTTGCGAATATAACTGTTGTCGTTACCAACATTAAGAATGAGGTAAGAAAAATTAATTTTGTGGTAAATAAGGCGAAAACAAAGTTAATAGTTTCAACAACAAAGTTCCAATTAGATTGGATGGAACTGTAAGAGCTGGTAACTATAACTTCGAAATTGTTTAAGAGTTCTATATCTCGGTACCACAATTATAAAGCGGATAATAGAAGAAGAGTAATACCTTTAAACAGATGTTACTTTGGGCTGAGCAAGCATTTTAGAATTCTCGTTGTGCTAATATATGGTGCTGAGACATGGGTACTTGCCCAAGCGTAAGAAGCTGTAACCCTGAGCTGTTTCTCGACATTGGCGTTAGCTTGGATATAAGAAAATGCTTCAGTTAAAAAAATTTTAGAAAACGATCCCAAGGGCATGCGAAGAAGGGACGACCGAAGCTCTGTTAGAAAGATCAGGCCTAACACCATTTCAAAGATCTAAATATTCGAAATTGCATAGAGCGCGCAGAAGACTGAGGTTGCTAGAAAGCGAGCTTATTTTGGCTAAAAACCCTAAAAGGTTGTAAAAATATATTCAAGAAGACGTTGAACAGAACGTGCGTTCCATTAATCGAACGTAGAATCGATTTTCAGACGCTTCGACTTTCAGCGCTTCTTTTTCAATTTCTAACACCAAATTTTGAGATGTCTCCTCCACTTGATCCTCCCATCCAAACTCTGGTCTTCCCCTTCTGCGCAAACTTTTACCAGATTCGCGTTCAAATTACTTCCTAGCTGGAACATCTTCATCAATTTTTACAAATGACCTAGCCAACGTATACGTTAAGTTTTGGTAAATGGTGGCATCCAGCTCATGGTTCATACAATACCGGTATTTTCCGTCAAGGCAGATTGGTTCATAGATTTTTGGAAGAATTTTTCTCTTGAACACTTCAACCACTGTCTCGCCTGCTTTCGCAAATGCCCAGGCTTCAGAGCCATAAATAAGCATGGGTAGTATCAATGTCTTGCCGAGAGTGACTTATGTCTGTCGGGAGGTGGCTTTGCTTTAAACTGCTAACATAGTCCAAAGTAGCATCCAATGGCCAATATTGTTCTTTTTATCTTAAAACTAATGTTGATAAAAAGAGATAAAATTTTTGACTATTTCAAAGTTATAGTTTTTAATTTCCACTGTCTCTCCAAGTGTACTGGACGCCTTTCGCGTTGCTTGCCTCAACTTGATTTTATTTGCATTTACTGTCAGACCCACTTTGGCTGATTCTTTCTCGACTTTTTTAAAGGTGGCAGTTACTGCTTGCAATGTTTGCCCCATGATGTCAATATCGTCGGCGTAAGCATGCCAGTTTATTCACATTTGCGTCTTGTGTATCTGGTTGATGGTGGATTTGCCTCATCTTAATCCGCATTAATGGGGCCCAATCATCTTGCAGACTTAAGTTTTTAATCTTTCACACAATACGCTGGACAGTTTCTTGTACCAAATAGGAAGAAGACTTATTTCTCTGTTGTTATCCCATACTGTTTTGCTTGTTTTATAGTGCACAGGGTATTAGACACTGATGTTCCAAACATCGGGTATGGGTTCTTCTAGCCAGATTGTGCAAAAAAGTTGATTCATACGTCTTATCAGTGATCGCCTACGTCTTAAACAGTTAAGCTGGCAACCCATTGGCGCCTGCTGCCTTGTTATTCTTAAGCCGGGTTATTGCTACATATATCAACCGTGTCAAATCTGTTTTGACATTTGCGAACTTAACAGATGTAGAATGCAAGTGAATAAGCCATTGCACGATACACTCAATAAGAAGGCGAAATAATTGTGTCTATTTTTTTGCATAACAATTCGTCTGGGGTGTTTGCGCAGCGCGAATTCCGTCGCCGATTCCTCGGTCGTCTGGAACCGTCTGCGCAAACACTGCGCCGCTTGGCCACCAACCTTGAAGAGTATGGAACCACACGAGACGTTGCCAAGAGTTGCCGGCCCCGGAGTGCCCGTTCTGCCGAGAATATCGCTGCTGTTGGCAAGAATGTCGAGCTATCGCCAGAAACATCGACCAGACGCCGTGCTTCGCAATTAGTAATCAGTCGGTAGTCCCTATGGCGAATTTTAGTCAAAGACCTGCGCCAATTGCCGTAAAAAGTTCAGTCCTTGCATCAGCTGCTGCATGTCGATCGCCAAACGCGTGTAACCTATGCCCAAGCTATCCTTAATCTCGAGACCGAAGTGGACAATTTTTCGACCAAAACCATAATTAGCGATGAGGCTTATTTTCATCTCAGCGGGTACGTGAACAAGCAAAACTATCGCTTCTGGGGCACCAAAAATCCACGAGCGATGCAAAAGGAGCCATTACAACTGCTCAAAGTGAGTGCATAGTGTGCTGTTCACGTTGGAGAAGTCATCGTGCCATTTTTTTTCAAAGACGCTGCTGGTCAAACGACAACAGTAGATGGTGCGCGCTATAGAGCCATTTTAGCCGAGTTTTTTCTGCCGCAATTGAACGAATTAAGACTGGAGGATATGTGGTTTCAACAGAACGGAGCAACGGCACACACTGCGCGAGCCACAACCGATATTCTGAAGGCGGCGTTGCCGGGTCGCCTTATCTCTCGTCTTGGCGATTTAAATTGGCCCGCAAGATCGCCCGATTTAACCGTTTCAGACTTTTTTGTGGGGTTTATTGAAGTCCCGTGTTACGAGAACGTGGAAGCCCTCAAGGATAACATTCGACACGAATGCAAAAATCTGTCGCCCAAAAATCTCGCCGAAGTGATGAAAAATGTTATAAACCGAGCCCGTATATCATCTTCTCGACTTGACCAATAAAATTCCAAAGGTTCATGTAAACATAATCACAAAATAGAATCAAAGTTTTTTTTATTTAAAAAAAATGAGAGCCAAACAACATCGGATGACTTCTTTTGACCCACCTTGTCGTATTCTAGTTATTAACAGTGTAGTTCATATAATTTTAAAACAATGTACATTAAAAATAAACAAAAGATAATTATTTAACTTTGATTCATTCTGTATTTGACAGGGCAACTAGAAATTTCTCGACTAAAAACTTCTCGCATGAAATACAAAAATATCATTTTATGCTGGATCAACACTGCTTTTTTATCTTTTCGATTTTAATAAAATTTGATACTTACCAAAAAAACTGAGACACGCAATTCTTGCCCCCAAGCCAGCGACTAGAATATAGCAGTAACAATCTTCCGCCAAAATAATAATTATAGGCATTCACTTAGTTCTTGCTACCTGACTTTCTTTGATTTTTTTTTGTTGGCCAGTGTAAAATTAATTTTTAATTATTTAGCTGAAATGCAAAACCACATATTTAGCAAAAAATACCAAATCAATATTTTAACATATTTGAGTATATTAATGTTACACAAAAAGCTTGAAACAGAACGCCGGAAAAAAGAAACAATTTACAAGCACTGCCTTTGTTAGTTAGAAAATGTTTTTGCTTTTCATGTAATTACATGGTTTTGCATTTCAGCTAACAATATTTATACTTTTGTTTATTTATTTTTTTTTTTTTAGGGCAAACGAGATCTAATAACTGGCTTAAAAACACGAACTAATGCTGGCAGACCGAACTGGGATAAAGTATTTAAACAGTTGCAGGCACAGAAGAAGGGCAAAGTGACAGTATTTTATTGTGGTCCACCACAGTTGGCTAAAACTTTACGTTATAAATGCGATGAATATGGTTTTGCATTTCGTAAAGAATGTTTTTGAAATAAGAAAGAAACTAACGAGAGATATTACATACACACTTATTCATATAAAAGAATAATGAAACATAAAAAGAAATCTATTTTTGGCTGGTAAATGGGCAAATTGAAAAAAAAAAACTTGAAATATAGAAAATATATTATTTAATGTTTTTTAATTTAAACATAAAAAATTATTGTTTACTTATTTTAAAAATGTATATGTTTCGTTCTTTTTTTAAATTTAATTTTATAAATATTGTATATGTAAAAGTTATTTATTAAAAAAAATTTATTTACGTCCGTTTTTTATAACATAATTGTATGATAATTGTTGATATTCTTTGTTAAATTGCCTTTGTTTTGTAAAATTACTTTAAAAAATATAATAAATACAAATAAATGTTTAGGTTAGAAAAACATAAATTTACCCTTTTTTAAAGGTATATTATATAAAGTACATAGCGCATATGTCTGTCTGTATTTTAAAAACTACATTCTCAAAATGTAAAAGAAATTGTATAAAATTACCTTTCACCTGGTATTGGTTATTTTTTTTTTTTTTTAGTTTAATTTCTTTGCCAAACGGCAAAATTAATTGTGGGTTTTATAGTTTTCCTTTGTATGGTTATAATCTCATCGGTAACATTATTAACATTATAGAATTCTTTTAGCTCTGCTATGGCCTGTTCTTCAATTTGTGTAAGGGCCAAGGACTTATGCTTAGTACGTTCATAATATTCACGTTGACGTTTTTCTTCGGCCACTATCTGGCTAAAACTGTTGCTGTCATTTTTGGTTAAATTGGAAGAGGGCGAAGTGGTTGATGTTTTACTATTTGATCTCATCATATTGGCAAACGATGAGGGGTCTGCTGAACTACCAATAGGAGGTGAACTTAGTGTATCGCTTTCAATAACCGAAGTTGGAGATTGTGGAATAATACCCCAGGCATTAGGTGTTTTTGGCACTGGTACCGGTTCAGTGTCTGCTGAAACTGAAGCCCGCCAAGAATTCTGAGAATTATAACTTTCCGACGATAGACGCTTGCGTTGTTTTTGTGAGAGTTTTTCTCTGGGTGGTGAAGTTAAATCAGCAAGATTTACATTGTATAACTTGGAAGCTGAGCTAGTCGAAGGCAATTCCTCTGCATCCTTAACAGTTTCATTTGTTTTGTTTAGGCTTACAAACTTTGGGCTAGGTGCTTGTTCCTGTTTTAATATTTCATTGATCTTTAAGGCCTGATCTAATGATGATTTCTTTTTTAAATCTTTTTTGTCTACAACCTTCATCCATAATTTTGCTTCATTTTGCAGTTTATTAGCCACATCTTCGGCTTCTTTAACAATCAATGATTTCTCTGAAATTTTTCGCATCTTTTCTGTATTTCCAGAAACATTTAAAGTCTCCATCATTGAACTAATGGCCTCTCTTTCATACTGTCTAGCAGGTAATTTTGTTTTGCTTTCTTTAGCTTTAGCTTTTTGTGCTGTCCTATATAGCAGTTGTTGTTCTTCATTCATGCGAAAGTTTAGATCTACGCGAAAATCTTCCACAAAACTATATAAGCAATCATCATCTATGGCCTCGGAATCAGGTGTTATCACACGATAATCAAAGACCTGTTTAAACATTTGGCGATAATGCTCATTGAGGCACTTTAAAGCTTCTGGCTCACAGTTAAATAAGGACTTTTGTAGCAAAACTCTTGCCAAATTCTGGCAAATAAAATCTAAACACCCCTTTTTCATAAGCTCACAATTGTACATGCAAGCAAAATCCAACATATCACCACATTTCCTTATAGATATTTTGTCCAGTAGCAAAATTTCACAAACCTTCCTAAGACGTTCGATAAAGAATTGATCACAAAATACAATCATGTTGTAGAGAAAATTTTCGCGATAATGTTGTTTGCGAAAATGTTCAACATTTAAACTGTAAATAAACTCAATTATGACCTGCATAAACTCAATTGGTACTGTGGACAGATTAATAGTTGTCTGTTCGGCCCAAGTGTGTGTAAACATCATTTCAAAATATTCCATACGTGCCACCAGCACACATTTATGGGCTAACAGTTCTGCATTATTTTCACATAGAATTCGAACATCATAGAACTGTGGATAGTCGGTGTGTTTTAAACGATTAAAGCGATATTTCGATTTGTCGACCATGTGAGGCAAGTAAAAGGGAGTTTGTTGCAAATAGCTAAGGAATGTAAATGGAAATTTTTAATAACTGTTTAATAGAGAATATATATTTACTTACTACTTTAAATAATTCATTAAATTTGTAATGTGAAATTGTTCAACAAAATTTAAAAATATTTTACAAACATCTTCCAATTCATCTGGACTATCGGTATGTAAGCTACTTTGTATATCATCAAGATCTGCGAAAAAAATTTTTCTTTAAAAAAACTTTTATTGCCATCAACCAATAGCCAACCGACCTTGTTCATTTGGCAAATAGTTTGAATAGATAAATTTTAGTATAAGTTCAAACATTTTGCCTGTTAAAAATTGAAAATTCAAATACACTTCTTTCTCTTCTTTTAACGCAATAAATTCCCTTAGGCCCGGTGCCCGGGCGTGTACTATAAACCTATGGGCTGGAAATTTTTCACCATCGACATTGAAAACCACATCATGTATGGCATCGAACTCACACACATCGTTATAAAGTTTTTTAAATGTATACTCTTCGGGATTAAGAGCAGGTAATTTAAAGTACTTAACATGCGATTCCTGTAGGACAGCAAAGGAGGCAAAATCATCGTCACAAAAAACATCTATAGCGCGATCAACTTGTGTTATACGCTGTAACTCAATCTTTATCATGTAATCCTTGGACATTTCTGCTGAACGATGATCACTGCGTGACCAGATGTTGCCTGAAGTCTTGCCAGAGCTTCCAGATAATTCAGGATTGTAATAAGGCGGCAGTGAGATATGTTGACATTTGCCTTTGTAAATGTCTCCTTGAGAAAGGATTAATACTTGATTCCCCTTATATAGAATTTTATCAATTTGTGTTAAGCGTATGCCGGAAAAGCAACATCTGTATTTGTAAATTTGTTTTAAAAATATAAAACTTATAAAGACTATTCGTAAATATATGGTCACCTGAAATGCAAAAGCACTTTACAACAAAAGAAATAAATGCTTTTTAATTAATAACGGCAAAGCACAGTAAAACATACATGTTTGCAAGCTTTAGGATAATTCATTTTTAATTAAAAGGTCTTTACAAATTAGGATGTTTTTACAAGCCAAAAATTTCTCACATCATATTAAACTGCCTTAAACAACTTAAATTTCTTTGTTAAAAATAAAACTCCTTTATAAACTCTATACTTTTTAATTTTCTTTTGCACAAGTTATATGTAAATTAAATGAAATGATTCGTTCTTTTGCATTTCAAGGGACGATATAAGCCTACAATTCACCTGTAAAAATTTTGTGTTAAAAAATACCATAGAAATACTACATTGGTCTGCGTTAATATTAATAATTTTAAAGCACTTGCCGAACCCTTTTCCACTTTTGCATTATCACCCTCTATTACTGCTACACTCTTTAGACTTTCATAGCTGGTTAGAAAAATAAAAAAACGGGAAGATTTGTTTAAGCGAAAAATATGTTTTCATTGCTAGAACACACTTAACTTACTTTGGTGCTTTTATAGTTTTCAGTTTATAATTATGATATAACAATATGGTATTATCCTTGGTTAAGACTACAGTGGCAGTGTTATTAGCTTCAATAGATTGTATTATGGTTTTAGTTGGTAGTTTCATCTAGAAAAAAATTATTACCGATATAATTATGTGTGTACATAATAGAGAAGTTATTTTACGGACTTATTATTGTCGTTGATCAGAACGAGACAAATAAATTGATCAAAAAAATTTAACACAACCAAAAAAGATACGAAACGTAAAAAACAACAATTAAGAACCGAATCGTATATATCCGTGACACTAAAAATATAAGCATATATTTAATTTCCATTATTAAAAACTATTAATTGACCCGGTACTTAGTAAGCGCAGTTTGAAATATGTTTTGACACAAATATTTATCCGGAATCTTTAATTTAAAATTTTTGAGAAATATTTTTATTTAAATATATTCTTAACAAACATATGGGCTTTCTAAGAGTGTCCCGGTACACCAAAGAGCCGACTAACCAAACCTGCGTCAGTAATTTTTAAATTAATATTTAAGACTCATAATTTGAAAGTGTAAAAATCACTTTCTGTTTACTTAGGCGACTTCAGACTTTAATCCGGGTCAGCAGGCCTAAATTTCATATTTTTAGACTCATCAAGCCTCAAAAACTAAAAAAACTACAAAAAATATGTTTTACGTACTTGCTTACCACTCAATTGACTTTTCACCTCAATCTGCATCAAAAGTCTACATTCATTTTTCTAAACTCATCCTAAAGAAATCAAAAAAGTACCATAAATGTGAAAAAAGTACTTTTTGTGCTTAGTTGCTTTTTGACTTTAAACTGGTTAAATAGTTTTTACATTTCTAGACACAATCTTGAAAATTAAAAAAAAAGTACCAAAAATGTGAATAGGAAACTTTTTGGCACAAAAAATTTTTAAAAGTCCGTTTTGCCTGCATATAATCTATAAAACCTTAATTGTACTTATAGCTGCCGAAAACAATTTAAATTATGATTCTTTTATATTGTTTTCTTTTGGTTTAGAATTAAAAAAAAAGCATTAATAAATATCTTTTTTTCTTTTTTTTTATCCCTTAGTATGAAATAAGTACCAAAACAAGTGCATCCTCACATCTTTGTTAAGTTTTGACCTAAATTTTGGTTAAAAGTCCCTTATTTTTTATTTTTAACTTATAATTTCAAAAAGGTACCAGCAATTTAAAAAGTACTTTTTGTCAAGTAAGTACCGACTTTCGGTACTTACTTGTATTTTGTAGCTGCCAAACACAATTCGGATAACTTTTTGTTATTACTTAGAAGTTACATAAAGTACCAATAATATTATTTACCCGACAGGGTCCAAATTTAAGAAAAAAACTTTAATATTTCAAAACTTAATAATTGTATTTCAGAAATTTCTATTTCAATTTCCAAAATTTTTAACCTTGATTTTAGAAATTTCTTATTAAATATTAAAAATTTCCAATACAATTTCAGAATTTTTTTAATTCATATTCAGATATTTCTAATTTAACTTTAGAAATTTTATTTCAATTTTAAAAATTTTCAATTAAATTTCAGCAATTTCTGTATTACCGAATTTTTGATTTGAAATACAAATAAAAATTTCTGAAATACAATTAGAAAATTTTGAAATAAAGAAAATAATTGGCACTTACCATTTTTGGTAACGGCACAAATTTAATATTAGCGTCAATGCCCATTTGTCCTAAATTTGTACCCCAGACAAATATACACTCTTCTGAATAAGCCAACGAATGATAATCTTTTGCTAAAACTTTTTTAAGGCTCTCCACATTAAAGTTTCTTAATGTTGAAACTTCTTTGAAGTTTAAGCATTTTTCTCCCGCATCACGCACACCCAGCTGCTGGTTATCATTAAGGCCACAAGCAAACACTAATGAATTATTGGTCAACACCAAAGAATGTTTACGCGAAGCACTTACGCAAATAATTTCCTCATTACCATTTTTAAGAGGAATTCTGACTTTTTTCGGTGTACTCAAACTATTTTCATTACCAATTCCTGGTTGAAGAAAAATCTTAAAATTTTTGTTTATTAAAAAAATATTTTTGACATCGCCTACCCAAACGTCCACCTTTGCCATGACCCACTGCATACAAGTTTGATTTCTTATCTAGAAATAAACTATGGTATGCTCCCAAAGACGCTGTTACTATTGTAATTTGTTCTTTGCGAAAAAAATCCAGCATTTGGGGTAAATGGTCTGTGCCTTGGTCATTATTAACGCCTAAGTTGTAGTTTTTATTAGAACCCCAAACTAAAAGTTCATTGTTCGAACTCCTAAAAGATAATATTTGACTTTTTATATTATTTGGAAAATAAATTTGTCCAAG